>JARHVA010007539.1:560000-562500 GCA_037957365.1 Torreya grandis | reverse complement strand
ATGACATTCTACCTTATTGAGATAACAATCTACCTTAGCTTTATGCTTTAAAATCCAATTTACCCCTAGGATCACATCATATGATCATATTAGTGTTACATAAAGATATACTATCAATGCAAATTTAAGGAATTCAATCTCAGCTTCAATTAAGCACCTATCAACTTTCACCTTGGCCCCATTCCCATATTTTATTGACCATGCATTTGCCATTATACCAACTTTCCTAGACAACTATATATAATTTAAGGAGAAATAAAATACTATGTAGCGCCAATGTCAATCAAAATGGAAATGGGATGACCAAAAAAATTACTTATAACCTCAATAGGTGAGACTTGAAAATTAATTTGATGATTGTCAATAGCTACATGGATTCTCTATTGAAAATTTATTTATCACATAGTACCCTTAGCTTTACCTTCTAAATTTCCTTGAGTACATTCCCTAACATAGTTATCACCCCCATACATGAAACATCCACCAGGTGGTCCTTTCCTTTTAGACTATTGGTTTACCTTGAAACTAGTCTTGAATCCACCTTCCATTTAATTACTATCTGAGAAGTTATTAAATTTAGAATTGTGATTCCTAAACTAATTTTTTAATTTTAGTTCCTTTTCCATTTCTTCTTTTTAAGAGTGGGTTTAGAACCTCCAAACTTCTTGAACTTATCTCTACCTGAGAAAGAGACTTTGACTTTAGCTCCTAATTTACTACCTTCTCAAAGACCTGATCCATCATATATGACCCATGTACATCTATCTCACATCCTATTTAGGGTTTAATCCCATAATGAACTTTTAAATGTGAAACCTTTCATCTACCTGATACTAAGGAACATATTTTAGGAGCTTAGTGAATTATTCCTAGTATTTATTCACTAAAATATCTACCTATTTTATATTCTATAAATCTATTAGATTTTATTCAAAACATAGCTAGGGAAACCATCATGATCTAAACAAAAACAAAAATTATTCCCATGTGGTGGTAATGGATTTAAGGTTCATCTTGAGCTTCTTATTTTCCCATCATGTTGTTGTTTCTCTAAAAATTTGATATGCTCCCCAAAATACCTTGATGACTTCTAAATAATTATAGATCTTAAATTATTTCTCCATATCTATTAACTATTATTTCACACCATCCTCTAACATATTTCCAATGAACTTAGGAGGATTAAATTTCTTCATGTCCCGTGCAAGCTCTAGAGCTACATGAGCCCTTGCATCCTATGGCACCTCTTCATGTCTATTCTCTTATTGAGATTCTTGCTAAGTAGAGTGATTTTTAGGATCTTTCTAATTAATTTCCCTAGTACTTCCATGAACTTCCTAATTTAAGGCTATGATTTGATCCCTAGTTTCATGTTTGGTTGTAAGGATTTAATCCAACTTCATAGCTTACTCTACGATAAATTATTTTGGATCTACTAGAGGTTTAGTATTTTAAGTACCCTCACCTCTAAGTCTACTATGCACCATTATCCTTTCTAAATAATAGGAGAATATGAATACATTAGTGGAATCATTAAGTTTTAGAGTTTCAGCCTCAAATCTAATACCATAATGTTAGAACCCCACTGGATTTAACCCAAATTAATTTTTTTTTTAATTTTAATTCACTAATCTAAACCAAATTAATCTCAACTAAGGTTAAGATATTCTATCTTTAACTAAATGCATCTAAAATTAATACATGGTTTTGATTCATTTAATTAATGATCAATTTAAAAAATAACAAGTTGAATTGCATAACCAACTCATCACAAATTATAAATCTACTGTATATTATCTTAGCCAACTATTGAAAGTTTACATAATAAATTATACAAGAAGAGCAGCCAAATACTGAGTAGTACATTGTAATAATACTAAAAAAACAATAAAATGTGTGTGTGTGTGTGTGTGTGTGTGTGTGTGTGTGTGTGTGTGTGTGTGTGTGTGTGTGTGTGTGTGTGTGTGTGTGTGTGTGTGTGTGTGTGTGTGTGTGTGTGTGTGTGTGTGTGTGTGTGTGTGTATTTTTACAGAATAAATGACTATCCACAAACTTTCTAATATATAAAATGTAAAGTCTCTATCAATTGACTTGTGAAATATAGGGAGAGTGTCATTTGAGTGATTTTCCACACCAACTATAGACCATAGATCCCCCACAAAATCACCCAACTAGGGAATGGCCCTCCCTTCATAGATGAGTAGATGATAATGGTGTAAGTATCAATAAGTCAACTAGAACTCATGTTTTTATGATAACCTTCACAAGCATATCATAAAGAATTATGTTCTAACATGATATCGTGCATACATACATATAAATCAAATATGTGAAATGATAATATTTAACTATAAACATTACTTTGGCCAAATTTTTCATATAGTTTAAAGATGACACAAATCAATCATATTCACACACACAATCAAATGGATTTTATTTATTCTATGTATTAATGACTCTAAGTAAATGCATGAAATCCTTCTCACATAATTATTTCCTT
>JARHVA010007539.1:457500-557500 GCA_037957365.1 Torreya grandis | reverse complement strand
AAAAATGTCAAGATACAGTAATTTCCATATAACCATACACAATCAGTTACTAAATAAATAATTCAAAATTACTCATTTACTAATATAATACATATCCATTTGCTAATTATCTCTCACACACAATTGTTTAATATTAGGATAAGTTCAACGTGTAACTCATGTCCTTATTTATTATACTATTGTATATACATATTCAAAGGAAAAATAGAAAACATGTAGGTATTTTCATATTCCCTACAACTAAGCCATTCAATCATTGTTTAAAAAATAAATATCAAAACATATAACAAAATAAAAAAATAAAAAACTTGGTTGTATACCATCTAACATAACCATTTACTAAATAGCCAAAACTACAGTTCAATATAACTAAGTAATGACACACAGTCATATTTGTATATAAAATAAAATAACACCACTGCATATATCAAATAAGATTATACACAATCATATTTAACCTAGATGAACATGAAACCCATATTAATTTACATTACCCTAATGAACCAAGTAAAAACTAATAGTTCCCAGACATTTCCATTCAAACTAACACATATTCGTTTTAACATTTAAACAACACATAATCATTTAATCATATAGATAGACTAAACAACACATCCGTGCAATTCTAATAATCTAAAAACTCATTTTTGTTCTTATTTCCATAACCTACCATGTTCTTGTTATACCTATATCAAATCAGTGATTCAATTATGTGTGGAGATTTCTCCTCTCACAGGGTTGAATCCTTGATTCTATCATGGTATAAACAATCTAATTAAACTATATAAAAACCATTCAAACATTCAAAAATAAACAACATAACATCAACATAGATATGTAGGTAAATAAAAGAATAAACCCTACCTCTTTAAATGCCTCTAAAAAATATTATCTTTTTTCCTATGCCCAAATATTCCTCCTTTATCTTCTATTCCTTCTTGGTGACCATGGCTTGACTTATTTTTGAAAAGTGATTCATATTTTATCATAACCACTACTATCTTTATTCAACCAAAAACCCCTAATTTCATGGTGAACCCTTCTTCATCATTAATCCTAGACAATGATTCACAATCAACACCAAAATTGTTTGGTATAACCAATAAATCTCAATGTTGACCTTAAAAATAACACAATCACTAAGCTATCTAAAAAAAACTCACATTCAAACCCTAGTTTCCATCCACTTTGCATGGATTGACCTAGCTAAACACAATGATAGCTTGCCCAAATTAGGGTTGATAATTAAATGTCAAAAGACAACAATTAATTTAATAATTTGAAATAGATATAATAACAATAACATTAAACAATATAAAGTTAACGTTTAATTTAACACCTTTTTGGGTATTGCAAACCATGTCACTATGGACACCTCAAAGTCACATTCACATAGTATCAAGGCTTTACTAATGTTTATAAAATTAACTTGTTTAATAAACTATAATTTATATCCAAGTCATTTGTAATCTTTTTTGACGATAACTTTTTATGTCGATAACTTTTTCTATCAATTACTTATAGGTACACACTAATAAGGAGTCATGTATTCAATAATCCACAAATTAAATTCATCTAAAAAGACATTTATAACTGTAATATTCTACAACAACATAAAACATCATAGTCATAAAGAATAATAACAACTACAACCATGACAACATTAGCATCTAATCATAGATCAAAACCAATCAACATTGTTAATCATAAAACAAATAAATGCATCTAAGATTAGAGAAACATATAACCATCCACTCATAAGTAAAATGTATTGAACTGTACTACATGATGTGTGTAGGGTTCATTTTTGAATCTCTCTACCCCCAACATAGTCATTTGATGCACCTTTTTGGATGATACTCTCCCTCCATATATGTCTGGAGAGTGTATTATCTTTTGCATCCACCTCAAAAAATTTAAATGATAGTTATCTCATAATAATAATAATAATAATAATAATAATAATAATAATAATAATAATAATAATAATAATAATAATAATAATAATAATAAATTAAAAAAAAAAAATGATTCTAAATCATAATAATATTGAATAAGCAAGATCAACATACATATGAAACTCATGTACAACTCACCAATAATCAATGAGCTACATAATAATCATTTTATGTCTATTAATACATCAACATGAATGAAAATAGTTTACTTAAAATAGTAAATTAACCATAATTAACCCCATTAATATTAGTTTAATGAGAAAATCAAGTTTAGTGAGTAAATTGGGATATATCACTCTCCAACTGTGGGTGGTCACATTATGCCATAAAATCCAAATTATTGATAAATATGATGCCTATGGTGCTCAAATTCAATCGCATATGCATTGGCTCAAAGTTTTTGGTTGGTCCCCAAGGAATTCTTTCACATGTTCAAAGATAAGTACACCTCCCAACAAATGTAATACATTTATGATAATGGATAGAGATCCATGGAGGTGCTTGAGATTATGAATGTTTTTACCAAACATTATCAGCAAGTGTTTTCATCTCAACCTCCATCCATATAAATCCAATATCCCTTGAACCAATGATTCTCAGTGGTTCCCACTAAAGTCACCACCACTCAAAGGGTTGCCTATGAAAAATTCCTTTCTATAGAGTTTTTATTTGAAGCTATGATACAAATGGATAATGATAAAGCCTTGGGATGTGATGGCTTCCCTTGTGAGTTTTACAATAAAATATGGGGTATCATAGGGGCTGACATTTACCAAGTCTACCTCAAAGACTTCCACTCATAGACCTTGGTCCCATCCATCAACAAAGGCCAAAAAAAATCATACCAAATTCTAGTGACCCTGAGATCATTTGTAATTATCATCTAATCACTTTATTTAACATCTCTTAAAAAATCATCTCCAAGGATTTGGCACTCCACCTTAGAAATATGTTGCCTTTGATCATACATCTTGAGCAAATAAGCCTCATTCAAGGCCATTATATTATAGATAATTTTATTACAATGTGGGAAGACATGGAATGGGCCCATTGGTCACACTAATAGACTTTGTTCATTAAAATTGATTTTGAAAAATCCTATGATAACATTGAGTGGCCATTCATCTTGGCTATGTTAAAAGCTTTGGGTTTTTGTCCCACTTTCATTTAACCTATATGCATGATATTATTTGATGCTTTGGATTCCTATCCATTAATGAAGTCCACTCAAAACCTTTTATCCTCTTTAGATCCATCATACAAGGTTTTCCCTTTGTACTATCCCTATATGTTCTCATCACTAAAGGCTTTGGTTATCTTCTATACAATGCTCAATTATAAGGCCTTATGTATTGAATATCCCTTATTTTATAAGAACCCCAACAACTTCTCAATGGGCACTCACTGATGACTCATTCCTTAAAGTGATCAAGGAAGAGGAAGTTATGGCTAATGATATGCACTTCCTGGAGGTCTTTTATCTTACCTCTAACTCCACCATTCACTGGCATAAAATATAATGTTACAAGAAATCCTTGCTTCTTCATCCTACCTGGATGGCATAATAGAATTGAAACTAGATACAACATGATGAGATTTTTAAATTTATAATAATTTAATTTGCCTTATAGGCCTATCACTCTTGGTTGTGGTAGTACATGGTGGAAAATGTTGAGAAAAAACTCTTGTATTGGATCACCAAACTACTCTCCTTAGCTGGGAAGTTCCAAATCTACTCCAAAGTGCATGCTACCACCCATGTGTACTACTCTGATTGTTGGGTGCCCAATAATTAGGATTTACAAAAGCTCAAAAAATTAATATGGCATTTATTTTGGGCCAATCCCTCTATTAGTAAGAGCTTTCATAGAGTATCCTAATACTATTATTGTCTACCTCATGAGGTTGGAGGGATGGGTCTCATTTATATCTCTTGACAATATCCTGCCTTATGTGTTAAATGGATTATTCATGTGGTGGAGGGGAAATAATCCTAGAAGACTCTTGTTCTAAATTGTATTATTCAAGGGTCCCCCTATGGCCACAAGGATTGGAAAGGTCTTGGTTTTCCTAGTCTCCTCACCCTTATCTTCCTGGTCAAAGTGGTGGGCACCTTTATCATTAATAATATCTAGAAAGTTTAGGAAATAATCAAACCTTGGTTGTTATGGAATGGTTCAGGCTTTAGGGTTGGTCTTTTCATCAACCAAAAATGGTCTAGGCTTTAGGTTTGTTATTTTCATCAACCAAATGTCTATATGGTGGTCACCTATCATCAACATACATGTAGTGCCTCTTGTTGAAGTGCCTTGGATTCATGTGCTTAGGTTCTACCATAAAGGAATCTATATTGTGCAAGACCTTGTTTACAAAGAGTCTCATTTTTGGATACCCTAAAATTCTTTCCATACCAAATTAAAACTTTACTCAAATAAAAAAGAGTCTTATGATGAGATTGTGACAATGGTGCCTATGGAGTTTTTGCACAATATCTTCATCAACTTTGCCCATACTTGGTGGAAGGACTAGAAATGGTACAAAGAGACTCATTTTTAGAAATATACATCCATAAAATGTTATGATTGGTTCTATCCACATTTGCCTATGGTGGATAAACTAAACCAAAGGTCTAGCATCCATTCCTCCCTTTTATCTAGGGGAAGTGATGCCACACTTTGTGGTCAACTTGTACTAAACCCAAAATTATGAATTTCACTTGGTGTTTGCTTTATCAAGGCCTACCAATTGGTAGAAGACTTGTCCAATTGGGGATTTATCGACCCAAATGTACTTTTTATGGCCATATTGAAACCATAATTCACCATTTTTGGTATTTCCTGAAGGCCTAATATGCCTGAACTTGGATCCATGACTTTTTCTATCCCCTTTGCTAAATTCCCTTTAGTTGGTGCCATATTATTTTTAGAGATAATTCTAGTATGCCTCCCCAGTTGACCCAAATCTAGAATGCTTTCAAAATGGAAATATTATTCTAATTATGGAAAGAGCATAATTAAACATTATTTTCTAATAATTATTTTGACTCTATGTTTGATACGTATGATAAATCTACCATTGTTTCTAATGTTATTCTATAGATACACATACAAACAAACAAAGTGGCTATAGAACTTAACTACATGCAATAGCTCTTCCATCACTAGGGTGATTCAACTTACACCATGTTCATGTGCCACCTTCCCCACATATAGACACCCTGATTCAAGTTTGAGGTGACTCTCTTAGGGGTAGCTCGCATCATAGCTAGCCTTGTCACCATTCCCAAGCTTCTGGTTATTTATAGTGGTATCACTCTCCCCCTATAGGTCAACAAGCTATCTAGGGATCTCCCTCAATGGATTGTCATTATAGCTAGGGATTTTTACCTTAGCCACCTCTACAATGTCAAAGGTGGGGATTTCCACTTCTAATTGCCAAACACTAGGGGAATTTCTAGTCTGATAACTCCCATGATGGCTCTCTTTGACCATTTGATAAAAGCTTTATATGGTTTAATTTATCCATTTGAAAAGGAGGATATTAATGTTGGATGGGACCCTATAGATGATTGAAAAGACCTTCCTAGCTCTAGGTGGGATCCTCATGACAATGATCCACCCTCAGTGGGTTTATTTTCTATTGATGCTTAAGTTTCCCCTTTTTGATGTGTTAGACTTTCTCTAAGCTTAACCTAGTTTATTTACTATTGTTGTGACCTTGGGCCTTTTTGACTCCTAGTCTTGGCCTAATGTGATGTTTTTGGCATGTCTTCTATCACTTTTTTTGTGAATAGTCTTGTATGTGTTTTATTTAAAATAAAATTATAAGATCTATTTCATGTGTGTGTGTGTGTGTGTGTGTGTGTGTGTGTGTGTGTGTGTGTGTGTGTGTGTGTGTGTGTGTGTGTGTGTGTGTGTGTGTGTGTGTGTGTGTGTGTGTGTGTGTGTGTGTGTGTGTGTGTGTGTGTGTGTGTGTGTGTGTGTATATATATATTTGTGCCCTATCAAGGTCTTTGAGAAGTTGATCATTTTTAACCATTTAATCAACAAGATTTACTTGTCCAAATTACCTTAGAGAATCAACCTTGACCTTTTATACATCATTGACTTAACTTATTTATCTAAGTCATTTTTTTAAGTTAAGAAGTTTAATTTAGATTGTCAATTTCCCCAAGCCTTAAAATTTCAAATTTAATCTTTCACCTTTTAGATTAGATACGTGTCTCCTTTTGGTAGGCTTATAGCCCCATGATCCTTAATATTCATGTAGTTCAATTTTAAACTCTGAGGTGTGTAACTAATAGATGGGTGATACATGGTGAGATACGCTTACTTCAAAGTCAATAAATTTAGCTTAACCTTACAGAATGACTATTAGGTATAAGCAAGTGAGGTCATGCTGCATGGATGTTACAATCAAATCATAGTGTCACAAATCCTTAGTCACCATGCCAACTCTCCTTGCCATTGTAATATCATGAGTGAGAAATATTGGTGTGTGTCAAATTAGGATTGGATGGTTTCTTCACAAATATTAACACCATGCAAGCCTCCTTGTAACCTATAAGAGAGTGAGTGCATGAAAACATCTTATGTGTCACTAAATGAGGACTTGGGATTATTGAAACTAATTCTGCTCATGATTTTGAGTGCAAGCACTATGAAAACATGTATTAATGCCATGTGGTTGAGTAAGATAATGCAAATCAACTGTCAAATTAGCATACCACAAGGGCATGAGAATATGGCAAGTGAAAAGTAGACTATGATTAAATAGTGAATATGGTTTGGGTCATGTATATCTAATCTTCAAGCTTGAGTAGAATCCAACTCAACTTTCAATTGAAAATAAATTAACTAAAGGTGATTATTGCTTGACTTGACCTAATTTTAGATAGATAAGTAAATATTAAGGATTAACGACTTGGGTAATTATATATGAGCTTATACAAAATTAATTTTATAATGGGGCCTATTGAGGGTCTTTATCAAATGCCTTTCATGGAAAAAATTATAAACATCTTATAGGTTTTTAGATATTTTAAATCCATTAGTGATTTTCATTTTAACCCTGAGGTAACCTAGATCAATCATTATCTCATGGGCCCATAACCCGCATGTCTTAAGATCTCAAATTGGTTTTAATGTAAATTTTTTATCCTACCTATTTCAATCCAATAGGATTAATTATGGAAGTTTTCAAGAGATAGTTTGCAGAGGCATGTTGTATGTTTGTGTGCATTCATAACTCTATAACACGTTATTATCATAATTTTTGTCTCAAACTAAAAAAATAGTTGGTTTTAGAGTGGCACATGAGGGTTCCTACACATTAGTATCAGAGCATGGTTCAACACTTTTGGCCTTTTGGACCAACCATGCATTTTATTAAGTTATGTTAATAATTCAGTTCTAAATTTCTTAGGAATTATTTCCCATGCTCAATTAAGTTGACCATATTATTATTTATATTTAAGGTATATAATATGATTCATGATTAGGATATATGGGGAAAATAACATGCACCTCAAATTGAAGTGGTGCCACCTAGGAAATCTTACAGATATAGATATGAAGTTATATAAATGAGGCTCATTTATTTATAAATCCTGGTAGTGCTTAGAGACCTATAAGATAGGTTTCCTCCAAAAAAATATCAAGGAATGGAATTAAATAATGAACCATTACATGAATGGGATAATAAACATAGTGTTCACCAAGAGATATATCCTAACCTAGTTCATGGGAGAGCAGTCATTGAAGGATCTCATGGTAGCATTGATAAACATTGAAGCACAAACAAAATAAATCATGAACTTAAAAAAATAAGTCCTATAAGGTTAAATGGATGAAATGTTGGTAGATAATCTTAATCTTTGCTAGTAGGTATGAAAATATTATTTGGACTAAGATATTTTTCCAACAATAGTAAGGCCAAGTTGGCTATTTTTTAGCTGATTGATAAAAAATATTGTGATGGGAGTACCAAGAGATAATGGAAAATCTAGACATGTCCATATTAACTTAAGAGAGGTTGGAGGAATTGTTTTAATGACATTATTTTTTGTATACTTAATTAAATGATACAATAAATTAATTTTATAACCTCCAAGCAAGATGCAAGACTGTAGAGGAATATGTTGCTCATTTTTTAAGATTAAGTAAATGTGGTACATTAAATATGAGAAAAATAAAGTTATAATATATCTTAGTGGAGTTTAAAATTCCATTGGGAATAGGTTTTATAAATTTTTATCCTACTACTCTAGCTGAGGTTGTGAGGAAAGCTCTAATGGCAGAGCAGGAAGTCACAAAATCCAAATTCTAGTAGCAATATAAGGCTAAAAAAGAGACTTAAAACAAGGTATTTTGTCCCTATCAACATGGTGGATTTAAATGATAAAAAATGCTATAGTATAATCGTAAAAATTGATATCACCCAAGATATAGACATTGAGAATGAAAATCTTAGACTTAACCCCCTAATTCCACCAATGGTGAAACTCGGCAAGGTCAAAAACTTGCAAGACAATAAAAATAAGGTGAGACAAAATATGTTGTCACCAAGGGGTAGTATAATCCAAAATATATTGTTAAATGATTAAAAATGCTATAGTATAATCATAAAAATTGATATCATCCAAGATATAGACATTGAGAATGAAAATATTAGACTTAACCCCCTAATTCCACCAATGGTGAAACTCAGCAAGGTCAAAAACTTGCAAGACAATAAAAATAAGGTGAGACAAAATATGGTGTCACCAAGGGGTAGTATAATACAAACACTATTGTTTTTTTCTTTTTTTTTTGGCCATATTATGCATGCAAATTTCCATAGTGTTCATATACACCACTAACTCAGGATCAATATAGGAATTCTGGCAATAATGATCACACTTACTATATCCAAGTGGTAGTTGATAAGTACCAAGTTGAGAACTAAGCCAAAGTGGTTGAATTTCTAGGTAAGATTATATTTATTATCATTCTTATTTCAATAGACCTAGGTGCCATAATTCATTTACTTCACTATTAATTATTAGAAGGTGTAATTTAGCAAACATGCAACTAGAGAGCTTAGGTAGCATAGAGATGGCCTCATGCATGAATCAATCGATTACCTATGTGGTAAGGGATTGTCACTTATGTTTGGAAAATTTCATCATCAATTTTGACCTTTATTTCAACACTCTAAGGTGATATAATATAGTTATTCGAATGGACTAGTTAGAGACACATAAGGCAACACCAAATTTAATTGGTAAGCATGTGAAGTTTTTGGTTAATAATGAAAAAATAACATAAATTCAAGGGATTGGGAGACCCATATCTTTAAGATTTATTATAACCATGAAACTCAAACTATTAATGATAATTGGTTGTCAATTGTAAGTTATTAACATCTTAGAGGATGGAAATGGACCATCTTTGAGTAGCTTTAAAATCTTGTAGGACTTATTCGATGTGTTTCCTAAAGAGTTGCCAATATTACCACCTAACATGGAAATAAATTTATCCATATATTTAGTGCTTGAAAATAAGCCTATTCCAAAGTCTCCATACATTATGACCACTGGTGAGTTATATGAATTGAGAGTGTAGCTACAATATAATATTGATAAGGGATTAGTGAGACCCATTATGTCTATGTGGGGAACACTAATCATATTTATAAAGAATAAGGATGAATCACTAAGACCATGCATTGATTAAATAAAATTGAACAAGTAAACTATTAAAAATAGATACCCTTTACCAAGGATTGATGATTTGTTTGATAAAATGAGAGGAGATCAAGTATTCTCTAACATATACTTATAGTCAGGAAACCATCAACTTAGAATTAAGGAAGTGACATGTTAAAGTTAACATTTCACACTTGGTATGGGCATTATGAGTTTCTAGTGGTTCCATTTGAGATTTAAAATGTACCCACAATGTTCATGAGTCTCATGAGAAATATTTTCCATAAGTACCAAGACAAATTTTTGCTCATCTTCCATAATGTTTTTTTTTTAAATTCTTGATATAAGGAAGAGCATGAAATGCTTTTGGGAGAGGTTTTGCAATGCTTAAGATAAAACTAACTCTTCATAAAAAAATTTAAATTCACATTATTCCAAGAATAAGTACAATAATTAGGGCAAATTATTTTTGGTAAAATTATTTCTATTGATACAACAAAGATTTAACATCATAATGGAGTGGCCATCACCAAGAAGCACCTCTAAAGTTCATAGTTTTATGAGACTTGCAGGGTATTACAGAAGATTTTTTAAGAAATTGTCAAGAATTTGAACCCTAATCACATCCCTATAGATAAAAATAAATAAATTTATATGGACTGAGCAATGTGAAGTGAATTTTTAGATATTCAAGTAACTATTGACAACAACCTCAATTTTGGCATTGCTAGACATGGATAAGAGTTTCCTTATTTGCATGGATGCATCTCTTGAAGGAATCTTTGAAGCATTAATTCAAGAATGCTGAGAAATCTATTATGAATCAAGAAAACTAAAATAACATAATATTAATTATAGGACTCATGATTTAGTGCATTTTATAGTAGTGCACACATTGAAAATGTGGTGGCATTACCTTGTAGGCCAAAATGTTTTACTTAGAACTAACCATCTAAGATTGACACACATATTAACTCAACCAAATTTTAATTATATATAAATAATTTGGATGTTTTTTAGATGAATATGTTTTTGATATCACTCATATAAAGGGTAAAGAGAAAAAATGGCTGATACACTCATTAAAAGGCCACATTTTCATTCATGTTAGTTGTGCAAGATAGTTTGAGAGTCATATTTTAGATCTTCAAAGGTAAGGTTCTTGGTATAAATAAGTCCCCATATCACTTTAGGTCAATTAACTCAATTTTTCACCCAAGTATAGTGATTATTCAATGATTCATGATGGAGTTTTTCTACACCAACATAACATCTATGTGCCTAATGGTGGCAAAGTGAAGGATCAAATTTTGTTTGAAGCACATAAGGCCTTATATTCCTCTCATCCTAGAGAAAAGTAAATGTATTTTCATCTAAAGACCTTGTATTATTGACCCAAGATGAAACAAAAGTGGCTGAGTATGTTTCTCAATGCTTAGAATGTTAACAAGTGAAAGTTGAGCATAGATATTTAACCAAATTATTGTACTCTCATGAAATTCCTACAATAAATGGGATATGGTGTCTATGTATTTCATAATTGAGTTTCCACTTACTCAACTAAGACATAACACCATTTTTGTAGTTTTTGATAAAATAACTAAAGTTGTACATTTCATTTCAACTAAAGACACCTATGAGGTAGAGGATATTTCCCAATCGTGTGTGGACCAGATTATATGATTACATGATGTTCTAATAAAAATAATTTATGATATGGATTAGTTATTTACATCCCAATTTTAAACCACATTTAAGACAATTTTGGGTTAAAATATGAAATTTAGCACAACATACCATCCTAAAATGGATGGGAATATTGAGAGGGTTAATCAAGTCCTAAAGGACTTGTTGTAAACATATTTCATGGACCATCACTCTCAGTGGGATAAATATATTCCTTTGGTAGAATTTTCATACAATAATAACTACCATATCTCCATTGACATGGATTTATATACCACATTGTATGTATGATCCTACATAACTCCACTAAGTTAGAACAAGCTCAAAGACCATGTTTTGATTGGCCCTGATATTGTAAAGGAGAAGGAAGAAAAGGTTATGTAGATTGATAAATTCAATAAGGATGCATAGGATCAACATAATAAATATGTGTATTTCCATAATATTGATATAAATTTTTGGGTAGGAAACTCAATGTTGTTTTGTATTAAGTAAGGTGGCAAACCAGGGGCTGAACCCTATACAGTCAAAAAAGACAAGAAGGCAGGCAAACAAAAGATGCTAGCAGAGAAACAATGGCACAACCGAGAACAAAAATCAAAAACAAAACATAAGCAATGAAAAGACCAAAGTCAGAAAGGTCTTATCTACATAGCTATTGAATTAACAAGATCATTAAGTTTCTCATTCTCTACATTGTTAGTATTCCCAGAATTACCCACCACTTCTAGCATAGACATATTCAACAGAATTGTATTTCGAAAGCCTTTGGCAAAGACCTTCTCTAGCTTTTGAATTTGGTCCTTCAAGGCCCCAATTTTGGTTTTCCAATCAGTCTCATTCTATGTGCCCTCACCAACTTCCTCAACATGCATCTTCCCCTTATTGTCAGTAGTTCCCATAGTGTCAGCACCCTGCTCTTCAGTGACCTCAAAATCTCGAGAAGCCTGTTTCCCTCCAGTTTCCTCCAAAATTTATTGGATTTCTAGCTCTTTAGACTCTTCTTCTTGGGTTGCTTCATCCGAAGCACTTTTTGAATAATCAATCAGTCTGGCCTTTGGGGTTGTTTTGCCAGTGATCTTCCCTAACCTGCACACTCCAGAAGGGAAACCTTCCTTACTAATTTTGGAAGGCTTGTGAGGTTTTCCACCTTGGCCCCCCATGGCCCTACCTGGATTCCTATGGGTCCCTTCTATAGTCTCTTAAAAAATTTCTTCTTCTCCATCAACCTTCCTCTTCTTTCTCTTTTTTCTCACAAAGGAGTTGGGGGCATTAATAAGGGTCTTAACAAGGGTGGAAAAAGGGACATCATTGGTTTTGGTAGGAGCAGCGGAAACCTAGGATTCATCAATTACATCACCAGACACTAGGTTGGAGGGAATGTCTTCACTAACACCTCTGATATTCCTATTTGGCTCAAGGGCACGGTGAAAATTGTAGAGACAAAAAATTAGCCCCTAGTGTAGGGGAATAGGTTTTATATCTGGCTTCTTGGCCATTTTGGCTCTCACCCTTAGGATAGAGTGTTTCAAGGAGGAAAGCAGGTAAAAAAGGAAATCTGATAATAGCATTACATCTAAAATGATTTAACAAAGGAAGGTGGTAGTTATAAAACCTGGTATAACACCCCTCGAGAGTGAAGTACTTCATGAGAATGAAGTACACTCCATCCCATGGCTCCAAAAATTTGGCACGCTCAAACCCTCCTTGATATAGGATGAGTTCTTCTCCTTCACCCAAAAATAGTTTATGGCTAACCATATCCATGATTTTGGTTTTCCTTTGGAGCTTATACCCTGCATGGTCATTCTTGTGGTCATAGAAATCACCTTTTTAGAGATTTCAAAGATAATACCGCCCACAGTGACCTACTTATTCAACCAGGATCTCACAAACTACTTAGACAAATATTTTTCATAACCATTCAGCCTTTCCAAATATGGGTTAATACCTCCTTCTTTACAATAATGCCACACTAGCAGATTGTCTTTAAATTCATAGCAGGAGACAAGTTTAGTTTGAATATGGTCTCCCCCATTCTGTAATTCAGACCCAGCGGGTGAAATTCCTAATTTTTGCCTTCAACTTCGAACAAGTAGCTAGCCCTTGCTTTCATTTATGTTGAATGCAGATGTGAAGGCTCATTTTATGAAATTCCTTGTAGCAGTGATGTTGTCTGCTCCCATACTTTAAAATAATTTCCCCTTGGTTTTCATGATGCGACCCGCACGCCTCCACCTCATGATACAAAGAATTAATAATGATAATCAAGGAAGTACTAAGGTTATCATTTTTTGAGATCCCTAATGGCCTTCTCCACGTGGACCACCTTCAAAAGCTATCCTTGTCATCAATGTGCATCATTCCAGATACATCATCTCCTTCTGAATGATTTCCCTAATGTTTAGGGGAATATGAGCACCTTGTCGCCACACCCTTCATCTTGAGAATTGCTATCCAAGGTTAGCACAAGCATCAGCAATCCTATTGCCTTCTCTGTAGGTATGGGAAATCTCAACTTTAAAAAACTTTTGTAAAAGAAATTGGGTATCAATAATGATGTCTTTTAGCTGGATTCCAACATTAGATGCTTTATTAATGGCATCTATGACCATCTTATAATATCTTTGAATATTTAAATTCCTTATTCCTAGGGATATAGCTAACTTTAATCCCCATAGTAAATCCATATCTTTAGCATAGTTGTTGCTCTGGCAACCAATTCCAATAGCATAGACATCAGACATCCATCCTTTTTCATTCCTTATAATTCCTCCTCCACTAGCTTTACCATTCAACTTGGATGCCCCATCAAAGTTGAGTTTCATCTAATTAGGTTTAGGTGGGATCCATTTAGTATGAAGTCTCTGTAGAATTTTGGAATTATCATACCCAGTGATAAGGTTTAAAACCTTCCATTTGGCTGCAATTTGGCTTTTTAATTGAGATAGGGGTTTCTTTACAACACTAATATGAGCTGTTGTAACACTTTCCAAAATGGTCCTAGCAAAGGAGTTAAACACTTGAGAAGCATTTCTAACAATGTCCCTAAAAATTTTGTGATTGCACTCTTTCCCTAAATTCCAACTCAAACATGGCAAAGCTTGCTTCCATAATTCCTTAATCCAGGGATGTGTAAGGTTGAGGTCCAACTGAGAATTACTTCTTTAAGGTCATAATTGCAAACCCATTCAATACCAAAGTTGTTAAGTATTGTGCCCCATAAATCTTGGGCAAACTCACAGTGGATAAAGAGGTGTGAAACTAATTCCTCTTTTGAACAACACAAAAAACATATATTAACCAAAGTAAACCCTCTCTTTTAAAGGTTGTCTTGAGTAAGGATTTTGTTATGGGCAGCAGCCCACCAAAACAAGTTGATCTTTGGAATAAGTTTATGATTCCAAACCTTTTTCCATACCTCTTTATTCTGAGCTTTAGGAGTAAGCAAATGGTAAGCATATTTGATAGAGAATAATCCATTCTTATTTGTCCACCAGTATTGTTCATCCTCCTGAGGGAAGAGAGGGATTCTGATCTCTTGAACACACTGCTGGATCTCTCAGACTCTTGGGAAAAGCTCAAGCTTGTGCACATAGCAATCCAAAAGGTTTTTCTAGCTCCTTATCCCATTGTTATTTTCCATGTAATCACTGACCCTATCTCCAAATAATTGGGTAGTCAAGTCAGCAATTTCTCCATAGTTTCCTTGAGAGATGAGAGCCTTGAAACTCAATGTTGTTATAAGTGAAACTATGTCAAAGTACTTGTCATATTAGTGGTGGACTTATGTTTTCACCATGGTTTTTAGGATCATTTGAGGTTTTAGAGTGATTTATCCTAGTTGATTATCAAATTGACTTACCACACAACATGTATAAGATGCATGATGTTTTTCATGTTTTTATATTAATAAAGTATGTACATGTCCCATCGCATGTGCTTGATTAGTATTCTTTACAAATAGATGAGAATTCACTCAAGATAGATCTTGTGAGGATTTGAGACTAACAGTCACTTCGAATTCAACACTATAAATTTGATCAATACAATATACAATGCGAATAATACAACCTAATTTATGTTACTTAGTAATATACTCTATAGATACAACATCTCTATCCTCATCTTTTTGCATAAAACTTTGGAATGAATTTTCTTGAAGAGGGGGAGTATATAATGCCCCACCCTAAGACCCCTATTTTGTGATCATGGGATCCACCCTCATGATTATTATTATGATATGGACATATGCATTTTTTTATATTTTGATGGATGAGACTCTAAATATTAAACTATGCATTATTAAATGCTAAGACACACATGTGGATACATATATGTTTTATGTGATTATGGGGTTATAAATTTGTATAAACATATTATTACTTTATGATATTTTGCATTTCTCATTTCGCATGATGATGTGGTATTTTAAATTATGAATTAAAATTATTATGTCATGATGGAACATGATTTTTATTATCAATATTCTTGATTATCAAGATTATGAATTCAACTTGTTATACCATAGATGTGCCATGATGAATATATTTTTATATGAAGATGACAAGAAAAGAAATATACATTTTTACTGATGTTAAGATGAGTTGGTATCGATTTAAATTCAATCCATCAAAGTGTTATTTGAGTGAATGCAGTGTATCATAAGCTCTAATAATGGGAATCCACCTTACATATCATAAGATGAACAAGACCTTGATTCCTTGGGAAGTTAATAATTCTTGATAAAATATAAGTGGATATGTTGCATTTTAATGTGTGAGCACATGATCATAAATAATTAAGAATGTTCTACGATCACCAATGGGTGAATGTGATAAATCATAGTTTTCAAGGCATTAAAGAAAAGGAATAAAAGGGAAGGGAGTTTGATCCCAATGAAAAAAAATAAACTTTTGGTGATTAAGAAGAAAGCCACAACCAATGGTTAGAAGAATAAATAGAAGAGTTGAATATCTCAATAGAGTACTCAAAATCCATGAATGGGTGAAGACATAAATATTGTACATTATTATTATTACTATTATTATTATTATTATTATTATTATTATTATTATTATTATTATTATTATTATCCTTAGACTAACACAAGTAGACTAAAAGTTATAATTAACTAATAGAAATAGAAACATAAGAAAGGAAAATTGGACACAAAGTTAAATGAAAAAATAGATCATTGGTAATAAGAGATAACAAAAATTAATACCTTAATGATAGAAGATGAGTTGTTCAATAATGAGTTATAATGGGTGGTGCCTTTCTAGAGACTATATAGACTAAATATATCCCTCTATGGGTCTTGACTATATAGACTAAATATATCTCTCTATGGTTTTGTTGTATATAGTGTAGGGATCCTTTAGAGGTAGGATATAGGTTGAAAATACAACCATTTAGGAGGGAGGTACAAATTAGTAAGATAAGGATGTGGGAAAAGAAGAGTAGATTTTAAAAAGTGAATAAGGTAACATCCCAAAAGTGTTTCTATTGGTCTCAACCTTGTTTATAATTAACTTCATGAAAAATTTTGATTCATTTCTATAAGATTGGTTTTATTATTATGCTTTATTTGATTTCCCATATTGAAGGATGAAATTTATTTTGTAATATGTGGATCATAAATTCCTTATGGACTTTTACATTTTGATAAATAATGGTTGGACTATTTTTTTATATTTATGTGATTTTTCTTATTCTCATTTTTATATTTTTCATCCTTTTTATTTTTTTGTGTAGGTGAAGAGAAAGAAGAATAGAGCTTACATCTATTAGTTATGTTGGGTTCATAAATATTTTTTGTTATGTAACATAGAAGAATTTGACAAGATATGGGAGAGGTGGTTAAGTCCCAAACTAATGTATTTTGGGTACATAATATTATGTGAGGTGAAATATCTCCACCAAATGTAGCTAAATTCTTATTTGGAATGAGATATATGTCTTGGCATCACTCAAATATTGATATTTTATGGGTTTGGGGACCATGTGTTCATTATGATATTTTCCATCCATGATTATTTGATTGATTTATTTCAATTTCAATTGACCTCTATCGACTTGGTTTTAGTCTTTATTTGGGTTTTAATCCCTTTGTGATTATTAGCCTTGAACCACTATTGTTAATTATTATCTTTTATAAGACATTTTATCTTGCTCACTTGTTTAAGTAAGCTATATTTATAATTAAATGAGAAAATTTCTTACTATAATTTAGGTAAAGAATAATACATTTTATCTTGCTCACATTATAATCAGTTCACAATCTTGCAAAACCTTGATCACTGTGGAAAATATCCTTGCCATAACAAAAGTGTGAGAAAAAAAAGTCATGATGTATGGAACATTGTGATTGGATCACTACCTTGAAAAAAAACACCATTTAAGCCTCTTTGTAACCTTAAATAATGTGAGTATATGAAAATGTGCCATGTGGCACTAAGTGTGGACTTGATCTTATCATAACTTGGGACACTCACAAGTTTGAGTGTGAGCAATATGAAATCATGAATTAAAACCAATTGGATAATGTTGTTGAGTCAAACCCATGTTATCTAATCCTACAATATCAATTATAAGCCAACTTAGTCACTTGATTGATAATAAGTTAACTGAAGGTGATTATGGCATGACCTAACCCAATTTTGGGTAGATAAGTAAATATTGAGGCTAATGACTTGGGTAATCATATATGTCATTCTAAAAAATTAATTTTATAATAGGACCTATTGAGGACCTTAATCCAAAAAAATTCATAGATAAAAAGATAAGTATTTTATAGATTTTTGGATGTTCTGAATGCATTCATGAGTTTCATTTTAACTTTGGGGAAATTTAGATAAATAATTATCTCGTGGGCTCATAATCTATAGGTTATAGGATTGTAGGCTGGAAAGTGATAGCATAGACATAACTTATATATCCTATCCATATTAATTTGATATGATTAATTATGGAAGTCTTCATGAAATAATTTGTGTAAGCATGTTGTATGTTTGTGTGCATGCATAATTCTGTAGCATGTTATTATAATATTCTATTTTTTTAAAATAAAAAGTTTGCAATTGATTTTGGATTTGTACATGAGGGTGATATATTTTCATCCATCCCTCCTTATGAAAGTATAGGTATGTGCTTAAAATTATTATTTTAGTTTGTGCCTGCATTTATTCACATCACATATGCACATCAAATTAGGGGAATTATGTAGATAGATAATTTTGGTACAAGGCTCATTATTTAGATTTATTTTGTGCATATAAGTCATCAATTATATTCATGTATAAATTATCATTTTTCTACATGTTGGCTCTTTCTCTTTTTCTCTATGTATCCCATTATCTCTATATTCTTATGTTACATATATCTTATGTGTGTTTTTTTATGTATTATCTTCTATATTCTTATTTTAATCATTTTTTATTATTTTTAAGTATAAGACACATTTAATGGTTCATTTATTCTATACCATACACAATCGACAAGTCAATGATTGCATCCATTTGCTTATTGTGGGCCCTTTTCTCTTTCTCCTTCCTTTTCACTTGTGTGGGATTATTTATTTATGTTATTTCTCTTTTATTTTTTTGTATTATGTGAAAATATTTCCCTTAATTTTAATATGAGAATCCTATATATAAATCTTCCTAGAGGCATTTCAAGAAAGAAACAATGAAAAATAAAGTAATGTTTAAGAGGATTCAAGTCTATTCAAGCTCCATATTGCTATATTTATGTTATTAAGGACTTGAAACAAAGTTTTAGATACATATTGTAACAAAATAAATATTAAAAAATATTTATGTAGTTTCACTTCATTTATGGAGAGAAGGCAAAACCCTTGCCCATAATTCCACTCACATGCACAAGAAAGCTACATTGAATCTAATTCCAAGCTTGTAGAATACGTAGCTACAACTTCTTATTGAGGTTGCCCAAGTTAGATAACTTTACATTTTTTATATTCCTCTTACATACATTTGTCAGAAATTAGCTCAAGAAAAGAAAAATCAGACATTTATGCCTACCAATTCTACAAAGCAATCACACAAACCTACTTGTCATCTATCTATACCTCTATCCATAAATTTGTAGATTAAAAAATGGAATATAGTACTGAATTGGTGCTCAAATACACATTAAAATAAATAAATTTACAAAATTAGAAACATATATATTTTGTATTATACACATTTTATGTAACATTGACTATGTCCCAATGCTAACAAATAGTCAAATTCATAGGGTATTAGTAAATTTTATTTTATAATATTGTTGCAATATCAAAAAATTAGGAAAATAATTGGTGTGTCAAATTTTATAACTTTTACTATATTTCCTTTTATTTTTCTTGTATAATAATCTAGATGTTATGTTTTCACCCTTTTAACCATAAAGTATATCTAATTACTACTTTAGATTGTATTACTAGTTATATTCCTTTTGCATCCATTTTGATCATTTTTACATGCACCATTTATCCTTAAACTACAAAAAAAAAATACACAGTCATAAGTCTCGAGAACATCCTCAACTATTGAGAAATTTAAGAAAAATAATGTTTTATCATCTAAAGTAAAATATATAACTCCTAAAGTTGAATCACTTTATATACCAATCATGGTTCCAAATGATCCTATAGAAACTCATCCTTTGCATGCATAAATTTTGGTCATTAACATTTAAATGGAAGGAAAATATAGATAAGTAATCATGATATATGGCAAAGATCAATTCAATATATTTAGTCTTCCTTTCTTCATGACACTTGGAAATGACATTGAAAATATAATGCAATTATCATTATCTTCAACAATCATGTATCATTGAGATGTATTACATTACTTATATTTATTAGTCTTTAAGCATGTCCTCTGTTATTTTATGTTGTTTCATATTTTTTCACTATAATGTTTTATTGGGAACTACATGGTTACAAATTATGAATAAAACACTCAATATTACACATGAAAATCTTACATTCAAATATAAAGACTATATAGTTAAATCCAAAGAGATAAAAAATATGAAAATAAAGATTTAAAATTTTTTAAATCAAATCCTATTACATATAAAAAAACAACTCAAATGGGTGCATTAAAAATAAGTGCAAAAAAAATAAATTTAACTAAAAAATGAAACCATTTACTAATACATATCCAATTAAAAATTATTTTAGTTAAACATATCCTTGAATGAGAAACATTAATTTAGAATATAATTATTTATTCACAACATATTCTACTTTTATTACAAAAGAATCAAATGTGTGTCAACATATTATCTATTTTTATGATTTAGCTCTTAACAATTTCATTGGTTATCTATATTAACATATCTCACATTTCAACATTTTATCCTTTCTCACATAATCAATATGGGACTCACATTATATACCTATGACCAAGAATTCAAATCTAGATTTGGGGACATTATGATGGCATTTATTTTTCCATATTACATTGATTTGACTTATGATTCCTTGACTATTATTTTTTCGCTGACTTCATGACTTTCCATGACTTATTTCCACTTAGATTTTATATATGTCTCCTGACTATTCCTTCTAGGATTTTTATTTCTTGACATTTTATTTTCATTTTTGTCACTTTACATTGGGATGCTTGATCTTTATTATCCCATATTTTTTGGTTTTCCGCATGTCCTCAAACCCCTTATTTTCCATGATCCATATAGTATATATATTTTTATATATTACCATGATACACATCAATAATTTCTAGACTAAATCTAATTTAGCTACATATATTTAATTATAACTTATATTTAGGACATGCAGTCTATTGATTGAATGCCCATGGCTAAATAAATTGAGACTAATCCATTCCACATTACATCATTTCCTTAAGTTTATGTATAATTACCAAGGCATACATTGTGAGTTAATGATCAAAACTCGAAAACAACATAAGACCTTATCTAAAGTTCTTTATAAAACATAAATAATTCAACATCATATGACATTTACTACTATTTCACTACCTTGATCATGGTTCTTATTATAACTACATTTATATTTTCAAATTCATGAGTCAAAACTCCTAGATTTGGACTACTACAATCACATTATTCAAACATACAATACATAATCATCCACAACCCAAGATTAATTTTCAACCTCATTCATCAGTTCATACTAGAACACCTAAAAAGATTTAAAATATATCATGACACATCTTCTCTTTTTCATGTGCTTCCTAAGATGTTATAGCGGTTTCTTGAGCCCATTTATCTTATATATATTATTTATATGATGATTCAAGTTATTATATAACTCACGACCATTTTTATGATACTTACAGTGATACATCTAACTCCCCAAGACATCATATTTTATATGACATTTATAGTTAACCATGATACCTTATTTGCATTTATTAATCAATGCATCCTACTATACCATATATTTCCTTGCATGTGTTTTCCTCCCTTGAGTTTCTTCCATGCCTTATCTTTTGTATAGATTTGACATCTTGGACTTTGCCTTCTCTTGCATTGATATTATTTTATCCCATTAGTTTATGTTGATTTATATTTTAATAGATCCATTTCCCATTTATTTTTTATCCCTATATATATTTATTTATGATTACAATGTATATATTAGTACCTTCCATCATAGCATGAACCAAGTCTTGAGGGAAGTTGTAGATTGTTTCGAATCCTCCTCTTCTTCTTTCTACCAAATTGTTTTTCCCCTTGGCTTGATTTATTTCCTCCTTGGATCCTCCTAATTTTAACCCTTTAATTATTTTATTACTTTATTGAGTTATTCTTTCTTCATCTTGATTTCACTCCTTAGATTCCTCTTTGTGTGATCTTCTTCTAGAAATCATAAAATTTCAAAAAATAATAGAAAACATAAAGACATGTTTTTTTCCCTTATCATTACTGATAAATATGTATCATGATTATATAATTATGATATAGGACAAAAAATACAAGTTACACACATAATTATCATGGTATTCCTTACATGGGTGAGATGCAAGATATATATATTACATGTGATTATGGAATTTTAAATGGTATGTGGCTAGGGGGCATTGTCACATTGGTGGTATGCATTATAATGGACCGTATTTAATAGTATGTCTTAGGTGATATACTTCTTAATTTCCATTTATAATATATAACTATTTACATTAACTAAAAATATCTTTATATTTCCCACACATTATGGTTTGCATGGTTACATATGATTATTACATAGATATCTTGTGTGCCTATTATTTCTTGATTTTCTACATGTTCTTACTTGTAATTTTTTGTTCATGTGTTTGTTTCATGTTTATGTATTTCCAAATATAAGATCCTATATTTTTCATGTTATTTTGTGCCATTTATAGATTTTGGGTCATACAACATTGTTTGATTGTGTGTGGTTACATTTACTATATCTAGTTACATAATCATGTGCAATTGATTGAATATGCTATATTATGTGCCTTAACATATATCATGCATGATAATATATGAAATATACTATGATTATTGAATATGTTTCCATGATTCATTAGGATTTATCATTGCATGTTGGTGTAGTCTATCCCAAGTTTTTAGACATTGCATCCTTTCTTCCCTAGGTAAGTGAAGGTATGTGCTTCAATTATTATTTTATTTTGATGCATACATATATTATCATGCACATGTACATAAAAATGTGGCATCATGTAGATACATAATTTTTTTATAAGTTATTTTGCATGGTTTATTAAACTTGGCCCATGTACACACATTTGGCTATTTTCATTATATCCCCTTATGTTGGGCCCCATATCATCATCCCATGACTTAGATCTTCCTTATACTTTAATTTATGTTAATATTTATATAATTATAATAAATACCTTTGATTAATAATGTATGAAAATTATATAATGACTATTCATTTTCATTTTTATGACATCAAATGCTCCCAGAATGTCTACAACATTGTTTCCAAGTCCTTTCATAAGTCATAGTCAACCCATATGGTTGTCCTTTAACTTGTGAATTATTTTTCCATGATTGTTTATTTTTATTATATATTATGGTTGGCCCATGTGTAGATTTTATTTTGAGGAGCATATATATATATATATAAATCTACCCTTAGTCATTTCATCATCTACACTAATCCTCTAATCTATATAATCAAGTCTTATCAAGAGGTCTTCACATCTTATCAAAAATAGTTTTATTTTTAATTTAATTCTACCCTAATTTATCTTGTACCAATGTGTTTTACCAAAATAAGGTTATATTGGGAGCACGTATTTATATTTTATTAACTAGGAGAGAAGGTGAAACCCTATATTTTACTTGGGTTGGGATTTCACTCACATGCAATATAACTACATTAGCTCACATTTTATCCATATTGTACATGTTGCCACAAATCCTCAATAGGTTTATTGATCTAGCTAAGTTGCACACACTCTTTTGTTGAAAAATTATTTACAACTAGATCAATGATAAAAGGATAATGAAAGTAAAATATTATCTATATATATATATTTAAAAGTAAAGCTATAGCATTATTCATCACCATTTTACATGGTAGTCCCAATATTTTTTAGAAATAAAACTGAGTGGGATACACAATTGATGATTGAGTAAGGGATTAGAAATAACAAATGAAATGAATGAAAAAATTTATAATTATGTTAGGTACACAATCAGTGCTTCCTTGATTGTGTCTCTTTCATAATACATAATCAAATTTACAGGGTGTCTACATAGTCAATTCTATATCCATATTTTAGTATCAAAAGTCCATAATTCTACCTAGGTGTGTATGTTTTTATCTCTCTTTCAATTTTGGTATATTTTCGTGGCATGTTGATTGTATAGTTATACATTTACTTTATATTTTGGGCATGACTCAATTTTGATTATTATTTACAATTATATTATCCTAGATCTATATTGTGCCTTCATTTGAACTAATTATGCATGTGATATTCATCCCCTAGACCAAAAAATAATTAAAACACTAAGACATAAGTAATTTCCCATCAAATGACCTCTTGAAAATTACATCTCCAATTATTACACATTTAAGGGCATCTTTCATAATTTCCTTCTACTAGTTATATTGAAAAGTGTGTAGAAACTATTTATTTTGGTAAGCAATCAAACACATTTGCATACAATTCTAAACTCTCTACACAAAAATTTTATGCAAAGACTTTTAAAGTCTCCACAATTTTCATCTTAGTGGTAGGTTGTGTCAATTTATTGATAGTTAATATAACATGATCATCTATGATATAAAAAATAACTAAGGAAACAACATTATCCATACCATCCACATGTTTCTTATTTATTATAGGAATGTTATTGATCTCAAACTTATCAAACTAGGCCATCAAACTATGCATCAAGTCTTTATGTGGAATAAATTTATCTTATTTGGTTTTATAAGTGCCTATTACTTGGTTAACAACAAGTTGAGAATCACAATAAACATTTATAGATTTAAATTTTAATATGCATGTTGTATGAAATCTTAGAATTCTTACCTCATATTTTCCATTATTATTTGTACATGAAAAGCTCAATTTATAGGCTAGTGGCATAGTATCTATGTAGGTGAAAACTAATAAAATTCCAACCCACACACTTGAAGTAAATTTTGAAATAAATAAATGCATTGATTGAGTCTTATTCTCATTGATGTGCATTGCAAACTTAATAAGAAAAGTGTCATTTATAAGAGTGTTGTCTAATAATGGATTCTTATTTAATTGATCTGCAATAAATTTGCATTTAATTGACTAATGTGATACAAAATTGAGGTCAAAATACATCTATAACACAATCCAATTGGCTATTCTTCTTGATAATTATGAAGTAAATATCATGTACTTCAAGGGATCAACCTTAGAAATGCCATCTATATTATTTTTAAGCATATAATTACTAAGTTTAAGTTTTGAAAACATAAAAACTAAGAATATATTTTCTGATGATTTTTAATTTTTATCATAACCCACTAAATTTATAGTGATGTAATAATTTTCTCTCTTTGTTCTCATCATGTATTTTAATCAAATTTCCCAAAGCATGTTTTATAGTAGAAATATATAGTATTAACAAACTAATATTGGATGATTGAATGAATCATAGCTAAAGATTTAGCCATGTATTATTTTATTATCATCAAAATCCATTCAACATTTTCCTTCCCAGTCAAATTTTGTATCCCTACTTATTAATATTGAAAATGGCTGAGTTTTATCAACTAGTTGAGCAATATATCTTCTAATAACTTTTATTTTTCCTTGTAAAATCATTAGTTACTTAAGACTCTTAGGAGGAGGAATATTATTAAATTATTTCAATTTATTTGGATCTAACTCTATGCCTCTCCTATAAATAATTAAACCCAATAACTTACCTGAGGTGACACCAAAGACACAGTTCTTGGGGTTCAAATGTACCAAATATTTCCTTAGTATTTTAAATATATTTCTCAAAAAATACACATTATTTTATCTTATCATATATTGTATGAAGATATCATATACATAATATTATAAAAAAATTATGCATATAATCATGAAAATATGTCATGTTTATTTGATAAGTATTTCATGCATTCTTAAGTCTAAAAGGAATGATCATATAGCATAATGTCCCAAAATGTGTATTAAATATAATTTTATATTGATAATTAGGGTTGGTAAAAATTTTATTATATTAAAAAACCCTATGCATAAAATAAATATCTCATTTTTGGAAATCAAATCAATATTCATATCAATATTGGGCAACCAAAAGTAATCTTTAAGGCATGCCTTTTTATGTTTCAAAGGCATGTGAATATATTGATGCCTTTAGTTGGTTTATCAATAGGGGGAATGTTGAAAATATAGTAAAAGTAATCAAAAATTCTAATAAAACCATCACCAATAAATTTTAATATTTCATCCTTAGCTAATAAATCCACTTTAGTATGCATTTTTTGCATTATTATTCAAAATAACATTATGATCTATGATAGATGTAGACACATCCATTATATCAACATAGGACTAAAAAATATATTTATATTATATTAACAATTTGGTATATAATTATTTCACTTCAAGATCTAAATAGGCACCCAACTATAAAATATTAGGTGTGTTACTAGTGTATAATGTAATATATGCATGGAATGAATACCATCATCCATATAGTTAAGTATCCTCTAGAGTTCACGTAGACCCAAGGAAAGTTACATAATATTCACCATTATAAGTGGTTTACTTGCCTACAACAATTTCACCTTAATATTATGCACAAGAAATGTAGTTCTAATTAGGTTGTATATTATTTAAGTCACCCTCTAATTTCAGCATGAACAATAATCTTATATTCATGTGGATACAAACCTTTGAAATGATTAATATTTTATGGTAGTGATAATTATTTGTTCACCATATATTAATTAATAAATAGGGGATAACAAGTTTCAAATGACCATTTAAAGGAAGAAATTATGTGTTAGGAACTCATGTCTTACCCTTCATTTTGCATTATTAGTGTATTAATCATTAAGGATGCATATGCTTTATAAGTCATCCCTTGATCATATTTGAATTATCCCACATACATGGGAAGTAGTAGTTGTTAAAATATATTTAGTATTTAAGTAAGTGTTGAATCCTAATGAAGGAATCTATGACTATTATTGTATTAAGTTTGATCAAAGGAAGTTGCCCTCTTGAAGTGGCATGTGATCTTAAGATTATTTTGGGTTATTTTCCAAATTTCATTTCATTGTTCATTTATTTATTTTAGTTCATACATCTATGCAGAAAGATCCTCACATCTAGTATTAGAGCACTTTCTTGGCCTACAAGTAGATTTTGGAGAAATTTTTTTAGTAGTGTCTTTTTAGGAGCTACGTCATTTATGGAAATATTTTTCTCTACCTTTGTTCTATACATATTCATTGCAAGTTCAAATAAGGGTAAATATCCTTCTAAATAATTATGGGAAGTACTTGGGAATAATCCCTAAAACTCATTATGAGGAGTACCATAGGAACCTAAAAGTAGCTGGCCCATTAAGAGAACCTGCCAGCAAAAAGGGAAACAACCCCATCTTAATTGACTAGTTTCCACCTATGAGGTACACCAAGAATTATCACTTAGGGGTAAATCCATGGCCAAAAATTTTATGGAGAATAATACTCATTCAAATAGCATTGGTGGAAATAGAGACTCCTTAAAACCCTTAGGTATATGAATAGATTTGGGACCCATAAACAACATAATAGTTTCATAAGACAAATAATAGAGTGATCACAATTGAGAAAAGTTAGTCATTTTGCACTTACAGATAGGATTTTGGTAGGATCAACAAAGTGATAATCATTTTTTTTTTTAAATGAAAAATCCATTTTTTTTCCATATCATTCCTTCTATAGTTCTATTGACTCTCAAAATTTCTTATATTAATTGAAATTCCATTATGCACTTTTTTTCCTTGAGGGTCCATATCCAAATTCCACTTCTATTAGCCAAAAATCTCAAATTTTGATTTTTTGGGGTTTTGCCATAACTTCTTTAGTTTTTTCCCTCTTACTTCAAAAATTTCCCATAGTGTTCCTTTACCTTTTATTCTCATTTGTCCCTCTTGGACAAATTTTCTAGTTTTTCTATTACAATTCTAAAATTGCCCTAGGCTTCATCAATCCTAACCAGGAGATGCCAAAAAATAAGTAAAAATACATTCATCCCTTTTGATTGAGCCCAAATTTTAAAAAATCCTTAATGACCATGTCTTAGAATGCATTTTTATATCCCTTGAAAAAAAAACCATTGGTTATGGTAGCCACCATATAGGCACAAAAAACATGGAGGAAGAAATCACAACATTAAAAACCTAGGTCATTGAGTTTACCAATACGATGCATGGACTAAATCAACAAAATAGCCTTTTGATCAATATAGTACAAAAGGAGTATTCTTCAAATAATATTTTTATTCTATCCACACATCATATGGTCCTAAACTAGACTTTCCATGGTTTAATGGTCTAGATCCTACAAAATATATATATCAAGTTGAGCAATTTCATCAACCTTCACAATACTTATTATGTCAACAAAGTCTTAATTGCTTCCTTCCACTTGAAACAAGAATAACTCCAATGGTACCATTGGTATCTCAAGTCAAATGATGAATCTTATTTGAAAACCTTTACATCTTCTATGTGATGAAATTTATCCCTTTGAGAATTTTGGCATCGGACAAGAGTAGTTTTGGTGCAGACATTTTATTTTATGTAAGATTTCACAAAGCTAAATAAACAATATTTTATTCCTTCAAAATTCTATATTAAAAAATTGTACCTTATTGAAAGCACATTCTTTTCTCTTTCAACAAGAGCCACCTTCTTAGGAGTAATAACCTTGGGCCTTTTATCCTTCTTTAGAGGGGTAACAATAGGATCCTTTAATGGAGGCACCTTCTTGATAAGCTTTGGCTTGTGCTATTATAGGCTTCTTATGTTTAGTGGCTAGTTTCTTGACCTAGGTATGCCAGTCACATGATCAACACCATCACTTATTGAAATAATATAGACTCTATCAAATATATTTCCTATCAATTACCCACATGGGTAGGTTTGCTCCCTTGACATTTGAGTACTTTATAGGAGATCTCACTAAACTCGACTAGATAGGCACCATTCATGATTATCAGATTGAATTTGAAAAACTGGCTAATCACACTGAAGGGTTATCGAATGACCTCTTCAAGAGTTATTTTATTAGTGGTCTCAAGGAGCTAATCTACTCAGAGGTCAAAATTTTTCATCTCAAAAACATGATGGATGCCTTAGGTCTAGCTAAGTTATTAGAATATAAACTCTCAATGTAGCATCGATCCCCCACTTTCCCACTCATAAAGAACACAATGAACCAGAGACTAGCCACAACCATACCAATCAAGCACCTTACTAAGCCAGAGATGTGGAATAATAAGGAGAAAGGATTATGTTATAATTTTGATTAAAAAAGGATTAAGTTTCATAGGTGAATCATAAAAAATCTCTACTTCTTAGATGTGGAATCACTACTAGTGTAGGATACTGAGCTCGATATCCAAGAATTCTTAGATTCTCAAGCAAAATAAACCCCCTCAAAGGACTCAATGGCTTGGGAGACTCAACCCAAGATATCTCTAAATGAACTAATAGGTGTTACCACCCCTAAAATCATGAAGTTTAATGGTTTATTTAAAAAATCCCTCTCATAATCCTCATTGACTCTATCAGCACTCAAAATTTCATCGATCCCCATATTGCTAAATAAGTAGACTGCTTTATACACCCTTGTTCTAGATTTGAAGTCATGATTGTTAATGGTGTAAAATTTCCATGTAAAGTTAAGTGTTAGAATGTATATCATGATATGCTATTACACTCTTCACTCAGATATGTTTTCCCTACCCTAAGGAGGATGTGATGTGGTCTTAGAAGCACAATGACTCTACATATTGGGACATATTCTATGGGACTTCTCTGAGCTTTATATGTAGTTTATAGATAGTATAGAATCACACCTTAAAATTTTTATTACTTGGATATTCTCACATTATTATTTACCATCACATGAAAAAATCTTTTAAATAAAAGATCACATGGGGTCATTGCCCAGTTGCACTTCATCCAACTCTAGCTCCCTATTTCTACTAAATACCCTCCTAATTTATGAGTCATTCTTGACAAGCATGCAAATATTTTTATAGATCTAGTGGTTTTTCTCCTTCATTCCATGAATATCATCACATTCCTCTCCTTCCAAGAAGCATCCCACCCAGCATATGTCCATACCACTATCCCCATCTATAAAATATTGAGATTGAGTAGGCAGTATGGGAACTCCTCAAGTTTGGAGTTATTTGCCCTAGCACCAACCCATACTCCTCCCCGGTGCTTCTTTTCCACAAAAAGGATGGGTTGTGTCACCTCTACACTGACTTCCATGCCCTTAATCACCTCATTATAAAAGATAAATTCCCAATTTTGGTCATCGATGAGCTTCTTGATGAGATCATGTTATAAATATTATTATTGATGTCAAAAGAGGTCTATCATCATGATATATTTATTGAAGATAAAGGATAATAAATGGGTTATCTAATCATGGTTATAATAATTAATTTCATAAGAAAAATTATTATCACAATGAATTATAAAGGACTGACCAACTATGAGGTTTTTATGAAGAACATCTATTATATTTTAATATGAATACATATTGGCCAACCTTTACGTTGATCATTGCCACCTTAGAAGAAGATGATTATCTTCATGGAGTAACCCCTCCTGGTTGATTTAAAAATAAACTAAATGTGTTTTAATGAGGTTGACCTACTTTGAAGGATCGCCTCTCTTGGGTAAATAGGCACATGAAATGGTATATAAATAAGATGAAATGGGAGTAAATTTGACAAGCAAAAAAATGTAAAATTGGTTTAATAAAATTAGATTTTTGAGTTTGGAGAATAGAATATACATCATACAAACACCAATAGATTTGAGTAGAAAAAAATATTAAAATATCACTCATGACATATTTTCAAGGATATTTATTCTCAAAAATACAAGACTTTGTTGAGTTAGAAGTTGGTGCCTCATATTGGAGAGGTTGGTGCCTCATATTAAAGATATTGGTGTCTCTTATTGAGTTGGTACTCAGTGAGGAGGATTGGTGTCTCTAGTAGGTTGGTGCCTACAAATTTTGTAAGATAATTCTATATTATGCTTTTATTCCCAAAAAGGGTTTCCACATAAATCATGTCTCTTAATTGTGTTATCTTGTGTGAATGGTATTATTATGGTTATTAAATTTTATTAAGTAAAATATTAACTTATATTGACTCACCCCCCTCTTAGTATAAGTGTGTGCTTAATAATTGGTATCAGAGTAGGTTCCTTCAAAAATAGTCTAACCGCTAGAAGGTAGATCTCAAAAGCACACATGGCTAGCCAAGAAGGATTTTCTTGAAATAGAGATCCATTTTTTGATGGAACAAACTATATATTATGGATCATAAGGATGATAACCTATTTAATGGATCTTATCTTTGATATTTGTCAATCATTAGTAAATAGTTGTATTTTTCCATCATCTCTACCAACAGATCAAGCTAGAAGAAGGCCAATGAGAACAATGCAAAAGCTATGAATGCAATCTTGTGTGGTCTATCAAAATTAGAGTTTGTCAAGGTGATGCATTGTAAATAGGTGAAATAAATATGGGAAAAAATTAATAACATCTATGAAGGAGGTGAAAAAGTTAATAAAGATAGATTCAAACACATATAAGACAATTTAAATTTTGAAGATGAAGGATGAAGAAAACATTGTGACCTATCTTCTTCATGTGGATGAAATCATTAACACTATCAGAGGTCTTGGAGCAAAGGTTGAAAATGAAATGATCATAAAAAAAGTATTAAGGTCTCTTCCCTTGAGATTTGATTCCATTGTCTCCACCATAGAAGATATGAAAAATCTAAATACTCTAATGATGGATGAATTACATGGGATCCTCATGGCATATGAAATAAGGAAAAAAAAGGATAAATCATCTAAATGAGAGGCATCCTTAAAATCCCTAAAGAAAATGAAGAATAAAGATCTTGATAAAAGTGATAGTTCCAATAATGAATCAAATGAAGAAGAAGCTCATTTTGTGAGGAAGCTAAAGAAAGGATCTAGAAAGTACAAAGGTAAGTTGCATTTTAAATTCTTTAACTATGGAAAGGTATGACATTTTGTGACCAAATGATCATATGCAAAAAATGAAAATAGTGATGAGAAAAATAAGATCTTTCACAATCATAAGAAAATTCTCTATTCCAAAAAGGAAATTAGTTCATCCAAAGAGAGTTTCTCTGTTAGCGAGAGATAAGAGATCTTATTCATGGAAATAGAAACAAATTATGATATCTTGGAAAGTGAAGATAAAAAAAATAAGAAAAGGATTCAGAAGGGGAAGAGAATGCTGAAATAGATGGAGAAGTAGATTTGGAAGAAGAACTCATTTGTATCCTAAGTGAAATCAAGAAACTTAAGAAGAACTTGAAACAAAAATTACAACTTCAAGAGGATTGTGAATCTAAGGTAAAAATGTCAAAAAGTCTTAAGGAATCAGAAAAGATGATCATCAACCTCAAGATTAAACTTAAATAATCAAAATGGATTAAAGAGGAGGTGAGAGTCCAATTAAATAAAAAACAAGAAAATTGAGAGAGGCTAGAGTCTGAAATTATTTCCTTGAGGAAAGAACCAGAGAAAACAAACACTAAGTTAAATAAAAGCCTCAAATTTGAGAAGAGTATGAGATATTAGATAATATCATAAGTGGGTAGAGGTCACCATTTATAAACATTGGTCTTGGATATAAATAAAATCAAATGGATAACAAAGAAGATCACAAAGAGCCACCAAAGAAGGCAAATGAGGAAAAGACAAAAAGTTATGAAGTTGTTCTTAGAAGTCAAATCCAAAAGAAGAAAGAGAATCAAGTGCCATTGAAAATAAGCACTCCTCAAAAAGATAACAAGGACAAATTTAGAAAATCTTTTCCTCCAAGATAGGCACACATGACTAGGTTCCAATATTCTTTATTTGGTTATTAATTTTCATGTAATCACTTTGGTCATAAATCAATAGATTGTAGGACATGTGCATGACATTTTGGTTAGAAAAAGAATATAAGTAATTATGGGTTTTAAAATAGGAACTATAATTCATTTACTCCTTTAGTAGATTACAATGTCAGATTTTATAAGTGAAATAACTATGGACACATAACACACTTCTGTAGAAGTGGTTTTATTAAAATTCCTAGGTAGAATAAGAAAGTGGAATCCATGATCAAACAAAAGAAATGAACTATAAAAGTATGGAAAAATAAGCAAGATAAATAAAAAGAGACACATATGCTTGTGCAAACTACATTTCATGTACAAGAGGTATCACTAATCTCATAAGAAGTATGAATATAGGGGGGGATAATCATTGCATTATATTTTGGCTCTAGTGAAAAGACATCTTCAAGGATGAAGTCTCACAAAATATTAGAGAGAGAGAAGATATGGTTGGATAGAAGAATGAGAAATATGATCAGGACAAAGTTGATGTTCCAAGATAGGAACATGAAAAACTTAAAAAGACTTGGATGTTTCTCATGATATATTTATAGATGGAAGTAATGAACATCCCTTTTCCATTGATGTCAAAGGGGGAGAGTTACATAAAGGGAGAGAATTATAGTAAGGTGGATAATTATGTGTGTGTTACATTCACAAATTATTTTACAAGGTTGCCATCAATGACAAAGGGTGAGATTGTTATAAATATTGTCATTAATGTCAAAATAGTTTTATCATCATGATATCTTTATTGAAGACAAAGGAGAATAAATGGGTTATCCAATCATGATTAGAATAATTAATGTCATAAGAAAAATTACTATCACAATGAATTAGAAAGGGATGATCGACTATGAGGTTTTTATGAAGAACATATATTATATTTTAATATGAATGCATGTTTATCCAACCCTTGCCTTGATCAGCACCACCTTAGAATAAGACATCTCTCTTCATGGAGTTACCCCTATTGGGATTTATAAATAAATTAAATATGTTTTAATGAGTTTGACCCCCTTTGAAGGATCGCCTCTCTTGGGTAAACAGACACATGAAATAGTAAATAAATAAGATGATATGGGAGTAAATTTGACAAGAAGAAGAAATGTAAAATTAGTCCAATAAAAGCAATTTTTTGAGTGTGGAGAATAGAAGATACATCATACAAATGCCAACAGATTTGAGGAGAAAAAAATATTATAAGATCACTCAAGGAAGATTTTGGAGATTTATTCTCAAGAAGACAAGACTTTGTTGAGTTAAAGTTTGGTGCCTCATATTGGAGAGGTTGGTGCCTCATATTAAAGAGATTGGTGTCTCTTGTTGACTTGGTGCTTAGTGATGGGGATTGGTGTCTCTAGTAGGTTGGTGCCTACAAAATATTTGTATAGTGTGGATTGGTGTCTCTAGTAAGTTGGTGCCTAAAAATTTTGTAAGATAATTTTATATTGTGGTTTTATTCCTAGAAAGGCTTTCCACATAATTCTTATCTTGTAATTGTGTTATCTTGTGTGAATGGTGTTATTATGGTTATTAAGTTTAATTAAGTAAAATATTAACTTATATTGATTCACCCCCCTCTTATTATAATTTTGTACTTACCAGTTCCATGGGGCAAATTTTTATCTAAATTGGATCTTCATTCAGGTTATCATCAGATATATGTGCATGTTGATGACATTCTAAAGATAGCCTTATGCACTCATGATGATCACTATGAATTATGGGTTATGCCATTTGGACTTATAAATTCCCCTTTAACGTTTCAAGCACTAAGGAATAAAATCTTTTAGCCTTTCCTCCATCAATTTGTTTTGGTTTTCTTTGATGATATTTTTATCTGTAACCACATAAGGGTTGAACATCTCTAGCATATTGATAAGGAATTACAAATTCTAAAAAAATATCAATTATGTGCCAATCAATCCAAGTGTTCTTTCAATCAAGAGGAGTTTGAATATCTAAGGCACATTATTTCATTCGATGAGGTCCACCTAAATCCATAAAAAATTAATGGCATGCAGCATTGGCCTCAGCCAACAAACCTCAAGAGCCTTCATGTCTTCTTAAGCCTTACAATATACCACCACAAGTTCATCACATATTATGGAAAGATATCAACTCCATTAACTTCCTTATTGAATAAGAATGCATTCACATGGGATGCCACAGCTGACAAGGCATTCATGACACTCAAATAGGCTATGTGTAGCACACCATTTTTGGCCATGTTAGACTTTGTTTTATTATTTTTGGGAAACTAGGGTGTAGTTCCTAAATGATAAAGGGTCTAAAGTAAGGGGGAAAATCTAATAAAATATAATAAAATATATATTTTTGAACAAAATTAATTATACTAATTGCATAGGAAGAGAAATAAACTTATATGGAAAAATAAGTTGAGATGAATGATCTAGGGGTTGAAAACTACTACACAAGACTAAGAAGACGTCTAGAACTTGAGTCTAGCTTTCATTCAGTGAAAAGATAGGAGAACTAGAAATAGACACTTTGGGGTTTGGAACTATAGTCATTTTTCTACCACTATTGTTTTAAAGGCTTGAACTTTCTAGTTTTTGTCTGCTACCTCTATGTGAGCCTGTACATTTAATTTCAAAGTCTAAATGTTGATAGAGCTCACTATAGGTCCATTTCAATCTCTTAATCCTAGATCTATCTACACACATGAAACATCAAATTCATCAAAAGCATAAGGGGGAAAACTAGGTTAGGGGAAGTATGATCACACGATCTGGAGCCCCTACTATCTAGATCACTACCTACATTAACCCTTAAGCTAATGTCTCAGATCAAATGTAGTTCTCTCTTGGGAAATGTGCATAATCAATGCACATAATAGATGCAAGAATGAAATTTCACCTAATCCCTTCCTTGATCAATCATGTAAATCTATGTGTGATGCAGAATGTTGAGCTATATTATTGATCAATTTTTTCATTATGTATTGTGCCAAAGTAGTAAGTGCTAGATATAAAATGCCTTATGAAGTCCTTTATATAAGAGTCTCTTTGTTTTGAATTTGGGAACTTTATTCACATTTATCCAATATTGTAAAACTTAAGGATGAATCTAAGAAAGGGGCTAGGACTCATTAAGTGAGGTAAACTAACCATTGGAGCTCAAAATGATCTTGGATAGGAGCATTGGAAATGGACACCCTAGGGTCCAATGTTGTAGTCCAATCCTAACACTCTTGTCTTATAGGCTATGGACCTGGGGGGATGGAATAAGCATGGGAATCTACCTTGGCTGAGGTGGAATGACTATTTGAAAGGTTCAAGATGATTGGGAATAGGCAAAAAGGTGACTCAAACATGAAACAAGACCAAGATGAGTAAAATGAAAGACATGGATAAGTGTGAATAAAATCTCATATTCTCTAGTCAAAGTATCCTATGAAAGGACTAGGAAAAGACAAGATATGTGTGGTTGCTTGACTAATTTAGGGTGTATACATTTTTCCCCCTTTTATTCTAGTGATGTAATAAAATGTGTTACACAGGGTCCAACTCACTTCCTAGCTAGGGAAGTGGATGGAGAGTTGAATAGTGCCTAGAAAAAGAAGGAATCCTTAAAATAGATGCCCCATGTACTGAATTTGGAAGTAGAATCTCTATAACATGGGAAAGGAGGGAAATTCTTGCCCTTATGCTAAATATAACTGGAATGAGAAGTGCTTAGAGGGACAAAAACAATGTATGTCCTCTATCCCACATAAACTCATTTAATCTAAAATGTGTGTATAGAATATATATGCTATGAAGGGAAAAATCTATCATGCCCCCACTCTAGATAACTAAACTAGAACTAAGAAATGATCAAAGGCCCAAAACCAATTCCTATCCTCTATCCCACACAAAATTGTGTAGTCTAGGTCTGGGTAATGTTATGGACCAACCGCTATAGATGATCATAGTCCAACCTGGTGACAACCTAAGTACAGCTAGGTATAATCCAAAATTTTGGTCAATGTGTGAGAAGGGAATGGCATGTCATGCCATTCTATCTATATAATCCTAGATGATGAAGAACATGAACATATGTGTCATGCCCCCAAATTTGGTATGTGAGTGATGCATATGTATAATCTGGTAATCTATATAAGCACATGTGATATGACCTATCATGCCATGCCCCATGTGGAAAATGGGAGATCAAAACATTGTGATTTGCACTATGCCTATAATCTACTATCTAGTCATGTTCTATGAAGTTATATGTGTGAGATGTGTAGTAATGTACATGCCCCCAAATCTGGTATCTAAATCTAAATCTGTATCCAAGTCACTATGAATCCATATAATATGACCCACTATATCTGACTATTCTATGTGTTTATAAGTTGAAATCACTATGGTTCTATATGATCTAAACCATTGTATCTAAATAGTCTATGTATCTATAAACTAAAGGTATGTCCCTCTAAATGTCTTGAGTAATGTTGAGTGACTCATGTAATTTGAATCACTATATATTTCAAATGATTTGAGCTGAATATAATAATCTAACTTTTAGATGTGTATGAACCATAGTGTATCCATCTATGAGTGTGGATAGGCATGTTGGGTGAGTGTATGAATAAGAATAATAAGAATGATGCCCCTATTTTGGGGATAGGGATGAGATTCTATGATAGAGGAGTTTGAGCAAAAAGTGATGACTAATGGCGTAATGATAAAAGCAAGGTTGGTATAGTTTGAATTGATTGAGTGATTGTTTGATTGATTAGACTAAGTTATTAGAATTAGAACAAGTTTTTGATTGGTTATGATCAAGGTGTATGTCTAGGTGTAAGGGAAATGTAAAGATGTGTGTGTGTGGTAGTAAGAAAATGATGTAATAAGAGATCAAGTCTTACATGATGTTGAAGGTATCATTGTCAATGATTTATTAAAATAAAATGGTTTACAAAATGAAGTTACGAGGTTCTAGTTATGGAGAATATGGTATTTTGCTTTGGATGAAAAAGTTACTTGATATAGGAAAATTGGATTGATTCTTGAATCATTTTCACATTGACTAGATTGAGATTTATAGCTCTAGAGTGAGAGATATGCCGAGAAGATGACCACCTATCATGACCTTGTTTGAGTAGTTGGTAGCCCAAGTGGAGGATGGTGGTGATGTTAGTTTGGTGAGTAAGCTTAATGCTTGATTTTTGCCTATTTGGAATCTTTTTTTTTAGTTGTTTAAAGTATCCTAGGAAATTTTTAACTATTTCCAATGTTCTTATCAAGTCAATGCTTATGTCTAGGGTTCAATGCTTTTGTCCAGGTTCTAGTGTTGGTGTCTGTTTTGTAATGTTATTGTCCACTGGGCTTAATTTTTTAAGATTTTGATCTGTTAACTATTATTGTATACATTGGCTAGTTTACTTGGCATGGTTGACTAATATATATGTTATTTTCTAGTGTTTTCAGGGTGAGGTACAAATGAGAGAGTTCTAAAAGGGCCAGGTGATGGATAAATTGAGGATGTTACCATTATCTACTAATGAGAGAGTTGTCATGGATAGGATAGGATAGGGATGGGTCATGTGTGTGACTTAGGCATAGTGTAGTGGGATAGGTATCTGATTACTACCTTATGTGAGAGGTGGAATGCAGATACATGTACTTCTTGGCTTCCTATAGGGGAGATTAATGTGACTTTGGAGGATGTGTATCACATTTTTCATTTATGAGTTAGTGGATTATGGGTGACATTATAAGATGACATGGGTGTTGATGTTATTGATTGTGCATCTTTGTATTTTGATGGTGTGCCCTTAGGCATAAATTGGAGAGGTAGTGATAATGATGTACTATTATTAGTTATAGTACATTCTAGTGTTTTTCATCTGTGGAAGTGGTTAGTCATATTGTTGGCTTCATTTTTTATTATGGATGAGAGTGGGGTGTCAATTGCATATAAGATACATAGGATATTTCACAGTGTGGAGGTGTATGGCACTATGTTCTCATGGGTTAGGACTATGCTTTCCCACCTATACAAGGATATTTATAGGTTTATATAAGAGGCATTTAGTGGTGGTGTGAGTGTAACTACATTATTACATCATTAGGCTTATGAGTACATTATAGATGTGCATTTGATTGGGTTACCTAGGTTAGAGTGGGCACATCCATATCCATTTTGGGAGTGTTGGATGAGTAAATTGGCTATTAGGTATCCTAAGATAGATCACTATAGATTAGTTTTAAATATAATGGTGGCTCATGATATCATATGGAGGCCTTATAGAGGATTTCCTGGGTGCGCTGAGGATGGAGTGTAGTTATAGTATATGAGGGTCATTTGTTGCTTACATAACCACTGGCTTGGAGTGTATGAGTGCTTTCAATATGATTGCATGACTAGATAGTTTAGGGTACCATAGGATGTGCCCCCTACAATATGGGTATAGGTGAGGAGTGCACGAGCACCAGTGAGGATAAGAGCTCATGCAAGGCCTATTTAGGCTAAGTTAGCACCAATACCTTTGGATGTGTAAGATGTGGATATAGATATTCTTGATTTTATATGTATAGAGGCATATACCACATGGTGGGCTAGGCATTAGTGGGATCCATTGTATCATGTTGATGGAGGGGATGCTCCTAAGTATAAGGATCCTATGCCAATCTAGATGATGAGAGGTAAATAATAATTTTATTTGAATTATGTATGATTTTGTGTGTTAGTTTAATTTGAAAGTATATATCTAATTTAGTGTTATACTTTGTGTGTAGGTGGAGTGAGAGGTGTGTAGGATGAATAAAAATCTAGGGCAAAGAGAGGAGATGATGGGTTATAGGAGACCATTATTGAATTGACACTCCAAAATCTTGCATAGCATGTACCTGATGATGCTATAGAGGATGGTTTGATAGAGTGAGTGATAGTGACAACCAATTTTTATGCTCAATTCTTTGATAGATCTGCTATAGCTATGACTACATATATTAGAGCAATGGGAGAGAGAGATGAGATAGATAGGCATAGGATGCCTCTACCTAATTATGGATAAGTGAGTATGAGGATTATGGATGAGTACATGGAGCTGTTAGGATCCTCCTTAGAGTATAATTGATTACCTTTGTATAACCAACTAAACATAAAATTAAACCAAAAGTAATAAGTAACTAGAATTCAAAAATAGCAAAGAATAAGAGATACGAGAAACAATACAATCTGTATTCAACTCTTCCAGAAGGAAATACAAAGAAGAAATCTCTTCTTCCCAAACCTCTTGGGTGTATAGTAATTCTCCCTCAAGAGTTATCTCTCTCTCAATTACAATCAACAATCAACTCAATACCGAGTTGTTGTTCCCTCCAATGATAATCAACCCAATGGTTGTTGTTGCCTACCTACCAAGTGACAATCAACTCAACCGTTATTGCCTCCTTGACCCATAGATCTTCTTGATCTTATACCCTGCAGATCTAATTGATCTTGCTTACATTACAATATAGCCCCATGGGTCTCTTAAATAGATCCCAAACCAAACAATAATTAGAAACACATACTCAAGACTAAAATTAGTCTTTACATGCAAACTAACTGTTATCCTAAAATTAGAACAGTTATGGAAATGCACAGATGACTGATGTCAGTCTCTGTCTGTCTAGAGATGACCATTGTCAACTGATTCTGGTCGACCCCTGACTGATGATGGCAAGTTATGACCAATGTCAGTTACTGTGTAACCCAACAACCTCCACATTTGCATATTAGTGAAGCTTTTAGCTCCACAACTCAACAATATCCCACTTGGAGATAAATAGCTACACCTGTACCTGTACTTATACATCAACATCCTCTAATTTGTTTCTGGCTTGTATCTCCATCTTCAAGTTCAATCTTGAAGACTAGCAAAAGTTGAATGAAGATTCAACTTCTCCTTTGTTCTCAGCTTTGTTAGCATATCAGTAGGGTTCTTATCCATATGGATCTTTTCCAGCTTCAACAGTCCATCCTCCAATACCTGTCTAATGAAGTGGTACCTAAGCTGTATATGTTTGGTTCTTGAATGAAAGGCTGAATCCTTTTCCAAATGAATTTCTCTTTGACTATCACTGTACAATCTATAACTCTCTTTCTCCTTTCCAAACTCTTCCATGAACCAAGTCATCCATATCATTTCCTTGCTAGCCACTGTGACTGCAACAACCTTCTACAACTTTGAAATCTAGCTAACTATCATTCCACCAATAGTGAACACATATCCTGTGGTGCTTCTCATGCCATCTAAGTCACATACCATATCTGAATCTACATACCCATGTAGAGAAGTGTTTGACCCTGCATAGCATAAATGCCTACTTTTGGTCCCTCTCAGATATATGAGAATCCACTAAACTATTTTCCAGTGCTTCTTTCCTAGATTGGCCATAAACTTGCTGACAACTCCCACTGCTTGGGCAATATCAGGTCTAGTACATACCATGTACTCAACCTCATCATGTGATTTAGGACACTATTCTTTGCTTAGCTTGAACTATCCAACCATAGGTGTGCTTACCAGTTTTACATCCTACAAATTGAACCTCTCCACTACCTTATTCACATAATCCTCTTGAGACAAAATCAACCTCTAATTTTTTCTATCTCTAGAAATACTCATGCCAAGGATTTTCACTCCTAAATCCTTCATGGCAAATGTGTGAGCTAATTTTACCTTTAGCTCAGCAATTCCCTACATGTATGAACTTGCAACAAGCATATCATCCACATATAGTAACAAGATAATGTAGCTACTATTATCCAATCTGGTAAAATAAACACAATGGTCACATTGACATTGACTAAAGCCATGCTCTGTCATAAACCTATCAAACCTTAAATACCATTGTCTTGGAGCTTGCTCAAGACCATATAACCTAGCCTTATGTCTCACTTATCCATTCTCTCCTTTATTTAACCTATAAATCCATTCATTTTTTAGTTCTTTCTTTCTAACTGGCAACTCTATCAAATCCCACATTTGGTTCTCTTCCAAGGAATCAATTTCCTCATTCATGCCATGCTCCCACTGTTTCCTGGATTTTACCTACATTGCCTCTTCAAAACTTCCTAGTTTTCCACCATCAGTGAGCAACAAGTATTATAAATAAGGGGAATAACAAATTTGAGGCTTACTTACCCTTTTGGACCTCCTCATGGGCATTTGAGACTCATTGACAGCTTGCTATCTACCCAAATTTTGTTCTAACAGTGACCGATCCTGATCATCTATCAGTCTGCACTTGACCAATGTCAGTTCCACCTGATCAACCTTATTGACATCGGTTCTTACCTGACCAACGTTGGTTTCCACCTACCTGACATCACTGACTTTGGTCTCCACCAGACTGACATCGATTCTTGCCTGATCGATGTCGGTCTCTCCCTTGTCGATGTCAGTGTCTGTGTTTTCTTGTGAGTGATGATTTTTAGCCATGAGCTCATTTTGGATCATAACCTTATCCAAATTTCCCTACTCAAAATTATTTATCCTCTTGAGCTGATCACTATCCGTCACTTTCTCCTTGAAAACTAAGGCTTTCCCATTCTTAAATGTGTCAAAAACATTAGATTTCCTCTTTATGCAATACACCCATACCTTTCTTGTAGCATCATCAATGAAAGAAACATAACATTGATATCCTCCAATAGAAGCTCCCTAAGTTGGTCCCCACATGTCTGTGTGAACAAGCTCTAACTTGTGTTTCTTCTTTGTTGACCCAATTTTTAGAAACCTCACTTTCTCCTGTTTCCCAAAAATACAATACTCATAGAAATATAGATCTATCAAATCTAAAAGCTTACCATTTGACTTAAGAACATCCATTCCCTTCTCACTCATGTGACCAAGCCAATAGTGCCACATCTTTGCATCTACATTTGAAGTAGATAAAATAGAAGGAGAATCAGTAATACAAGTAGATAGATAAAGTGTACCTACTTTCTTACCTCTAGCTAAAACAAGTGCACCCTTGGAAACTTTCCAAGATTCAGCTGTGAGAGTTACTATGCAACCCTCATCACCCAACTTTCCTACAGAAATCAAATTCCTCTTCAGGATGGGTACATGCATGACAACCTTCAACACCCATGTGTTGCCATTCTGCAATTTCAGCTGCACTTTTCCTTTGCCAACAATTTGACAAGGCTCACCATCCCCTAAATAAATTTTTCCAAAGTCTCCATGGACATAATCATGAAAAAATTCTCTATTTGGGGTTGCATGAAAAGAAGCACCAAAATATAAAACCCATGATTCTACCTGACTATCTAAAGAAAATATAAGAGCATCCTGTGCAACAATACCTACAACATCTGCTTCTTTATTACCTTCATGCTGATCTTCTTTCAACCAACAATCTTTCTTTGCATGTCCTTTCTTTCCATAATTCCAGTAGGTTATACCTCCATTTCTAGATTTGGATCTACTACCTATCTTTGACCTTGATTTCCCTTACTCACCCTTCTCTCTTTGCCATCCCCTGATTTCAACACTTAAAGCATTACCTAATGTTTCCCCTGTGTTTTTCCTATGAATTTCTTCATTCAAGATTACACTAACAACATCATCAACTTTCAAGATATTTGAAGTAGACGCAGTATTACTAACTGCCATTACCAAGCTATGCCAACTTTCAGGTAAAGAGCATAAGATTAAGAGAGCCTTAATTTTATCATCAAAAACTATTTTGACTAAAATTAACTGATTTACTAATCCATGGAAATCACTAAGATGACTATATACAGATCCACCTTTCTGAATTTGCAAATTAAATAATTTCTTCATAAGAAATACCTTATTCAAAGCTGAGGGTTTTTCACATAAATTTTCCAAAGATTCTATTAACTCTACCATTGTCTTTTCTTATGATAAGTTGGAGATCACAGACAATGCAAGGCTCAACCTTATAGATCTAAGAGCCTTTCTATCAAGAACATTCCATTTTTCATCTTGCATATATGTGGGCTTTCTTGAAACCCCACCTAATGGTAAGTACAGATCTTTTTGATATAGATAATCTTCTATCTGCATCCTCCATAATTGATAATTCTTGCCATTGAATTTCTCCATTCTTAGTTTACTTTCTTCTGCCATTGCTTTACTCCCACTCAAATAGAAACCCCTGTGAGTGAACCTGTAATCAATAAACACTAATTTGATCTACCACTTATTAGTGAACTTGGCTCTAATACCAACTGTTAGGATCCTCCTTAGAGTATAATTGATTACCTTTGTATAAGCAACTAAACATGGAATTAAACTAGAAGTAATAAGTAACTAGAATTTAGAAACAACAAAGAATAGGAGATACGAGAAACAATACAATTTGTATTCAATTCTTCCAGAAGGAAATACAATGAAGAAATATCTTCTTTCCACACCTCTTGGGTGTATAGTAATTCTCCCTAAAGAGTTATCTCTCTCTCAATTATAATCAACAATCAACTCAATACCGAGTTGTTGTTCCCTCCAGTGACAATCAACCCAATGGTTGTTGTTGCCTACCTACCAAGTGACAATCAACTCAACCGTTGTTGCCTCCTTGACTAGCAGATCTTCTTGATCTTACACCCTATAGATCTAATTGATCTTTCTTATATTACAATACAGCCCCATGGTTCTCTTAAATAGATCCCAAACCAAACAATAATTAGAAACGCAGACTCAAGACTAAAATTAGTCTTTACATGCAAACTAATTATTCTCCTAAAATTAGAACAATTTTGAAAATGCACAGATGACCGATGTTGGTCTTTATCTATCTGGAGATGACCGATGTTGGCCGATTCTAGTCAACCCCAGACTGATGACGGCAGGTTATGACCGACGTCGGTTACTGTGTAACCCAGCAACCTCCACATTTGCATATTAGTGAAGCTTTTAGCTCCACAACTCAACAGGAGCTTTAGACGTGGTATGAAAACTTGTATGAGGATCATGATCAGTTATTGGAGTGAGAGATTCATTGTAAGAGGCATTTGGGAGCTCGAGGAGGTGTGGGGTCATTGATTACTAGAGTGGATTATGGGACTATTACTAGTGGGAAGAGTGAGATTGAAAGTGAGGGAATGATGCCCATTCATGATTGATTAGATTTTGATATGATATATATGCTTTAAAAACTCATTATTATTATTATTATTATTATTATTATTATTATTATTATTATTATTATTATTATTATTATTATTATTATATATGAACACTAGTTTTGATTTCAACTTATGCATACCGTATTATGGGATTTAAAATATATTGATATATTTGTTGTAAATGGTTGATTAGAAATAGTGTATTTGGTGTTGATTTTGAGGTTGCATATGTTTTATTAAAATGTTGTTTGGGATGTGATTTTATTATTCAAGATACATTTAAGTGTGATGTTTAGGTTTGATTTTTAATCATATGTAAGTAAAAAACTTTATTTGTTTTGTGATTTGTAAATTGATTTGGTAAAGTGAATTAGTTTGGGATTGGATTAAAAAAATAGGCTATTGGTAAGGTCTAGAGTTAGATAATTTGGTTTATCAAGGGATGGCTATTTGGAACTAGGAATGTTATTTAATAGTAGGAATGGATGTAAGAGAGTGTTCTATGCCCAATTACTTGAGAGTTGCTCAAAAATACAAAGGTTAGCCCTTTGGATCCATCGTTACCATGCTAAGTGAAGCTATGAACTGATATTAGTCTAATTATGTATTGAATCACTATCTGAACCCTGATGGCCAACTAAATAAGTTCCCATACTACTCATGCTATGTAAGAATATGCTTTATATCTGATACTCTCTACAATGGACTAAAGGTAGCTATACATGAAGACTCTACAAAATGTAACCTCACTAGATGTGAAACTAAAATTGTGTGTTGTGGATAAGGCTCATCTATTCATAATTATAATGGATTGTTGCATGAAATAACACCATGTGGCCTCTATTGTGATGCATATTACTAAGTAATAGATTGATATAGATCAGAAACCTATGATGGGGGCTTGTCTAATCTCAATTGTATCAGGTTGCTACATGAAAAAGGTCCCTAAAAATTTGGCCATAATGAATATATCAATACTCTATGATGTGGATTCATTTAATCTTAACCATAATAGGTTACTACATGAGATGGGACCCTAAAATTCTAGTTATAGTGAATATCTCTCTAGAGCGGTACTCTATTATGGTGCCTATTACTCCTTGAACTACACTTCTGTATATAAGTTTCTCTCATTGTACTATTTTCCAAACTTTTTGAGTAGGTGGAATAAGATATCTCCTATGAGGCTCTATCCTAGAACCCACATTACTCTCATGATGAGTGACTAATGATTCCTATAAAGGAATGTCCTAGGATGACTCAGTGATGGAGGAATGAGGTCTAAGGTTCCATGATGGAGGAGATCTTAGTGCCCCCTATGTAAATTCTATAATGCCATTATCAATACATATATTAATGCAATCTCTAAGTCCATGGCAATCATTATCTCTATGTCCATGGATATGATGATAGTTAGAAAAGGGTCGATGTGTCTATTTTTTTAAGAGATGTAGATCTCATTGATGATTACAAGGCAATGTGATTAACCTCCTATCAGTAGTGCTAATAATATGACACATGGGCTATCCCACTTTGAATCAAAGTGTAGTGGTGCCTTGCTACTATTCTCAGTAGTGCATAATGTAGGTTGTGCTCTAGAAACTGGCTCTTTATTCTTAACTTGTTACTTTTATAGTTATGATCTCTTATCTTATTTAAGATATGGTAGATGATGTGTGCTAGTATCTGTAGATGTAGGTACTATTGTGAATTTTATATTAATATGATCAAATGAATTTGCCTCAAGCAATCCTAATTTATTTTCCAAGGCAAGAAATTTATAACATAAGTGCTTGAAATAAGACTCTATCTGATATAATAGATGTTCAAGGAGAGGTTTATGAAGCCCCTTAATAAATATATGTTGAATCTCTAAATCTATTGGTTTATAGATCAATCTTAACATGTCTATCTTAAATCTTAAGATATAATCACTAACTAGCTCTAAAGTATTTTGATGCAATGTGACAAGTTTCACATATATAATATGAGGTCCCATGTTTGTTATGTAATTTTTGAGAAATGCCTCCTATAAGTCATCATATGTGTGCAAAGAAATGATGGGGAGTATATGAAAGAACCAATTATTTGCTTCCCCCACTAATTTATACTAGAACAACTTCAATAGAATTAAAGCACTCACATGAGATAGCAAAGCCTTTTGAAAATATTGAAGGTGTAATAATGGATCTCCAGTTCCATCAAAGTGAGGCAATGATGGTATCTATAAATGCTTAGGCAATGAAGCTTTTACAAATGTCTTTGAAAGAGGGTTACCATGTAAATCATTGGCATCCATCTAAGACTTGGTGTTGTAATTCACCAACTACATGCATTAGATAAATAATCTCCTAGGATGGTATATTAACATCTTGAAGTGGTTCATTTAATCATTGAATTTGATTATTTATTTTAGCTATGGGAATGCTACATTTAAAAATTGCATCATAGAGAGGGGGTGTCATCACTTGAACCTTGGAAGTAATGGTAACTTGGACCTTACTAGAGGGATGTGAGGAACCATTCTCTTTAGGTGAAGAGTGAGAACTGGATTCTACTATAGTGAAGAGTGTCTTGGAAGATTCATTGGTATCTTTATGTTTTATTGAATCACATTCTAATCAAGTAGAAGATGTGATGTTATAATTAACATGTTCATTATTTGAAATATAATAATGTGAAGAAGTAGAAATAACATTTGGTAGTGTATTATGTTTGAGAGGAGGAGTGAGAGAAGAGTTAGAAACATGATATGCATTTTCTTCTTCACTATGTGCATAGTAATCATCATTGTTCCATGCATTATCATATTTGAAATATTGCTCATAATCACTCTCATTTTTATATTCATTTGCATGTTCACTATCATACTCATTATCACTTCCATTTTCACTAGGGAGAGGTGTAAGAGAAGAATTTAATTCTTTTCTAATATGCAATAAATTATCATGTGAATGTGGAATATTGTGTGCATTTATGTTATCCATAGATAGAATGCATGCATTATGTTTATTTGCACTATGAGAAGTAAGAGCAAGAGAGTTATCATTTAGACATTCTTTTGATAAAGTAGAGTTGAGAGCATGAGATGCATCATTTGAGCTATGGATTGGTAATTTGACTTTATTGCATTTATATTGTTGTATTTTGAACATAGGAGTAGTAAAAGAGAGAGAAATATTAGGTTCACATGGAAGTAAATCTTCACCAATAAGAGGTTCACTTGGAAGTGCATGAATAATTTGTTCATTTTGTGCATTGTGCATAGGAGAATGAGGTGAAAAGTATCTTTCTCGTTTATCAAAATTATTTTCTTTAGAAGAATGAATAAAAGAGATAGGTTTGAGAGAAGAAGATGCATATACTTTTTCATCACTATCACTTTCACATGTATCATCATATTCCTAATTATAATAATAGTAACTGTCTTCATTGTAAATGAAATCATTTTTCACATTTTTAGCTAATGTGCAAATTTGCAATTTTGTCCATTCATTGTCAGTATTATGAGTAATATTTAGAAATTGATCTATGGAATGAGAGGGAAGAAGTGCCTTAGTGGTTATTTTATTTATTTCACCAAAGAGAATATATACAAGTACTATTAAGAAAATAAATGCAATAATAACTACTAACATAGAGAATTTGAAAAAAAAATTGGCAATCTACACAATTTGCAAAAATTTCAAAATATTTTTTTAAAAATTGCAAGGCTTGGGGTTTGAGGACCTAGTTTGGAAATGTAGGGTTTTGACTAGGATTTAGAATTTTTGAAAATTATTATGATAATTTAAATTCTAAAAATAATTTTGAATAGGATAAATATACAAAAATAAGAAATTTAAAATTTAATTTTTTTACAAAATAACTACTAATATTGATATTTTGAAAATATTTTTGACGCTCCAAATAATTTCAGAATATTTTTCTAAAAATTGTAAGGGAAGGAGGCTTAGGGTTTGAGGACCTAGTTTGAAAATCTAGGGTTTTTGGTTAGGGTTTTATAATTTTTGAAAATTATTACAATAATTTAAATTATAAAATAATATTTGAATATAATTAATGCAAAAAAAATTATACAAAAATCAAAAATTTGAAATTAAATTTGTGCATAAAATTTGAAGGAAAAATGTTAAGTGTACCTAAATTTTTAGATTTATTCAAAATAAATTGGGTTCACCAAATGTTTTATTATTTTTGGGAAACTAGGGTATAGTTCCTAAATAATAAAGGGTTTGAAGTAAGGGGAAAAATCCAGTCAAGTATAGTAAAATATAGATTTTTGATCAAAATTAATTATACCAATTGCATAGGGAGAGAAATAAACTTATCTAGAAAAATAGTCTAAGACAAATGATCCAGGGGATAAAAAGAACTACATAAGACTGGGAAGATGTCTAGAACTTGAAATTAGCTTTCATTCAGTGAAAGGATAGGAGCACTAGGAATGGACACTTTAGGGTCTAATGCTATAGTCCTTTTTTACCATTGTTATCTTGAAGGCCTAACCTTTTTAGGTTCTATCCATTACTTCTGTGTGAGATTGTATATGAAATTTTAGAGTTTGAATGTCGATAAAGATCATTGTAAGTCCATTTCAATCTCAAAACCCTAGATCTATCTATGCACATGAAACATCAAATACATCAAAATCATAAGGGGGAAAATTTGGGTTAGTGGAAGTATGATCACATGATGTAGAGCCCTTGTTGTCCTAATAACTACCTACATTAACCCTCAAACTAGGGTCTTAGATCAAGTATAGTTCTTCCTTGGGGAACATGCATAATCAATGTGCATGGTAGATGTAAGAATGAACTTTTGCCTATGCCCTTCATTAATCAAGCATGCAAGTCTATGTGTGATACAGTATGTTAAGCTATACTATTGACTACTTTTTAATTATGTAATGTGCAAATTAATAAGTGCTAGATATAAAATTCCTTGTGAAGTATTTTATATAGGAGACTCTTTGTTTTGAATTTGGTAACTTTATTCACATTTGGCCAACATTGGAAAAATTAAGGATGAATCTAAGAAAGGGACTAGGACTCATTAAGTGAGGGAAATTGACTATTGGAGATTAAAATGACCTTAGATAAGAGTGATAAAAATGGACACCTTAGTGTCCAACACTGTAGTCTAATCCTAGTGCTCCTATCTTATAAGATAGGGACCTGAGGGATGGAATAAGCATGGGAAATCTAACCTGGCTAAGGTGGAATGACTATTTTATAGGTTTGGGATAACTGGGAATAAGCAAAAAGGTGACTCGAGCATGAAATAAGAACAAGATGAGTAAAATGAAAGACACAGCTAAATGTGATTAAAATCTCATATTCTCTAGTTAGAGTCTCCTATGAAAGGACTATGAAAAGAGAAGTTATGTGTGGTTGCTTGACCAATATAGGGTGTATATATTTTCCCCCCTTTTATTCTAGTAATGCAATGAAATGAAGTACTAGATTAAAAGAAACAAAATAAATGCATATCTGGACCTACCTATGTAGAAATGAAGGTGTTGTAAAGGGTCCAACTCACTTCCTAGTTAGGGAAGTGGATGGAGAGTCAAATAGTTCCTAGAAAAAGAAAGAATCCCTGAAATGGATGCCCCATGTACTAAATCTGGAAGTAGAATCTATGTAACATAGATAAGGAGGGTAATTCTTGCCCCATGTTCTAAATTTTATTGGAATGAGAAATGCTCAGAGGCTCAAAACTAATGTCTACCCTATGTCCCACTTAAACTCATGTAATCTATAATATGTGTATAGAATTTATATACTATGAAGGGTAAAATCGATCATGCCCCCACTCTAGCTATTTGAAATAGAACTGAGAAATGCTCAGAGGCCCAAAACCAATGTCTATCTTCTATCTTACACAAACTCATGTAGTCTGGATCTACATAATGCTATGGACCAACTACTATAGATGATCATACAGTCCAACCTAGTGACAACCTAGGTACAACTAGGTCTAATCTAAAAATATGGTCAATGTGTGAAAAGGGAATGACATGTCATGCCATTCTATCTATATAATCTTGGATGATGAAAAACATGAACATTTATGCCATTCTCATAAATTTGGTATGTGAGTGATGCATATAAAAAATCTGGTAATCTATAAAACCACATGTGATATGACCTATCATGCCATGCCCCATGTGTAAAAATGGGGATCAAAACACTATGTTCTATACTATGCTTATAATTTGCTATCTAGTCATGTACCTATGTCATGCTATATAAAACTATACGTGTGAGATGTGTAGCAATGTAAATGCCCCCAAATTTGGTATCTAAATTTGAATATGTATCAAAGTCACTATGAATCCATATAATCTAACCCATTATATCTGACTAATCTATGTATCTATAATTTAAAATAACTATGGATCCATATGATCTGAACCATTGTATTTGAAAAGTTTGTGTACCTATAAACTGAAGATATGTTCCTATGAATGTCTTGAGTAATGATGAGTGACTCATGTAATCTAAATCACTATGTATTTCAATCAATTTGAGTAAAATCTGATAATCTAACTATTGGTTGTGTACAAACCATTGGTGTATCATCTATGAGAGTGGATAGGCATGTTGGGTAAGTGTAAGAATAAGAATAATAGGATTGATGCCCCCTTTCGGGGATAGGGATGAGATCTTATGATAGAGGAGTTTGAGCCAAAAGTGAAGACTAGTGGCATAATTATAGAAGCAAGGTTGGTATAATTTGAATTGATTGAGCGGTTGTTTGATTGATTACACTGAGTTGTTGGAATTAGAACAAGTTTTTTATTTATGATGATCAAGGTGTATGTTTGATTGTAAGGTAAATGTAGAGATGTGCATGCCATAGTAGCTAAATGATGAAATAAGATAGTAAGGATTGCATGATGTCAATGGTATCATTGTCATGATTCTATGGAATAAGATGGTTTGAAAAACAAAGTTATGGGGTTCTAGTTATGGGGAAAATGGTATTTTACTTTGGATAAAAAAGTTGTTTGATATAGGAAGATTAGATTGATTCTTGATTCATTTTTGCATTAACTAGTTTGAGATTTGGAGCTTTAGAGTGAGAGATATGTTGTGGATGCAAGCACCTACCATGACCCAGTTTGAGCAGATGGCAGCCCAGGTGGAGATTGGTGGTGATGTTAGCCTAGTTAGTAAGCTAAATGCTTGATTTTTGCCTATTTGGAGCCTATTTTTAATGTTTTTGAGCTATTTAAAGTAGCCTAGGAAAATTTTGACTAGTTCTAGTGATCCTATCTAGGAGTCAGCATTCCTATCCAAGGTTCAATGTTGTTGTCTAGGTTCTAGTGTTGGTGTCTTTTCTTCAATGCTATTGTCTATTGGGCTTAATTTTTTGAGATTTTAATTTGTTACCTATTATTGTATAGCTTGGCTTGCTTACTTAGCATGGTTGACTAATATATATGTTATTTTTTGGTGTATTTAGGGTGAGGTGTGGATGAGAGAGTTTTGTAAGGGTTGGGTGATGGAGATATTGAGTATATTACCATTATCTATTATTGTGAGGACTATCTTGGATAGGGTAGGGTTAGGTCATGTGTGTGACTTAGGCACAGTGTAGTGGGATAGGTATCTGATTACAACCTTATGTGAGAGGTAGAATATAGATACATGTACTTTTTGGCTTCCTACAAGAGGGATTACTATGACTCTGAAGGATGTGTATCACATTTTAAATTTACAGTTAGTGGATGGTAAGAGATATTGTAGGATGACATGGTTGCTGATACTATTGATCATGCATCTTTGTATTTTTCTAGTGTGCCCTTAGGCATACATTAGAGAGGAAATGATATTGATGTGCTTTTATTAGTTATAGTATAGTCTAGTGTTCCACATCTATGTAAGTGGTTAACCATGTGTTTGGCTTCATTTGTTGCTATGGATGAGAGTGGGGTGTTGATTGCATATAGGATGCATATGATCATTCACAGTGTGGAGGTGTATGGTACTATGTTCTCATGGGGTAGGACTATGATTACCCACCTATACAAGTATCTTTATAGGTTTACATAGGAAGCATTTAGTGGTGGTGTGAGTGCAACTACCTTATTGCATTGTTGGGCTATTGAGCACATTATAGTTGTGTATTTGATTAGGTTACCTAAGATAGAGTAATCACATATATGGCCATTTTGGGAGTGTTGTATGTGTACATTGGCTATCCAGTCTCCTTGGATAGATCATTATAGATGAGTTTTAAATAGATTAGTAACTTATGATATCATATGGAGACCCTATAAAGGATTTCCTGAGTGGGCTGAAGATGGAGTGTAGTTATGATATATGAGGGTCAATTTTTAGTTACATGACTTAACTAGGTTGGAGTTTATGAGCACTTTCAGTATGAGCATATGACTAAATAGTTTTGGGTACCACAATATGTGCCCCCTATAGCATGGGTATGGGTGAGGAGTGTACAGGCACCAGTAAGGGTAAGAGCTCATGCGAGGCCTACTGAGGCTGACTTAGCACCACTACCTTTGGATGCATGAGACATGGCTATATACATTCCTAATGTAGATGATGTTAGATGTATAGAGTGATATACCACATGGTGGGTTAGGCATCAATGGGCTCCATTATATCTTGTTGATAGAGGAGATGCTCCTGAGTATGAGGATCCTATGCTAATCCAGATGATGGGAGGTAAGTAGTAATTTTATTTGAATTATTTATAATTTTATGATTTAGATTGATTTAAAATTATATATTTAATATATTGTTTTACTTTGTGTACAGGTAGAGTGGCAGGTGTGTATGATGAAGTATAAACTAGGGTAGGAAGTGGAAATGATGGGTTTTAGGAGACCTTCATTAAGTTGACACTCTAAGAGCTTACATGATATGTATCTGATGATACTATGGAGGAGGGTTTAATAGATTGAATGATAATTATAGCCAGTGTCTATGCTTATTTATTTGATAGAGCTGCTACAGTGATAGCTACATATGTTAGAGTTGTGAGAAAGAGATGAGCTGAGGGCTAAGCTAGATAGGCATAGGATGCCTCCACTTGATTTTGGATCAGTGAGTATGAGGATTATAGATGATTACATAGAGATTCATATGTGGTATGTGGACTTGCATGAGGAGCATAGTTGTCTATTAGAGTGAGAGAGTCATCATAAAAGGCATTCTAGAGCTCAAGGAGGTGTGGTGTCATCGACTGCTAGAGTGGATTATGGGATTAGTAATAGTAGGGAGAGTAAGACTGAGAGTGAGGGCATGATGCCCATTAACTATTTATTATATCTTGATATGATGTATATGTTTTGAAAATTTTGCTATATATATGGATAGTGTTTTGATTTTGACTCATGGGTACTGTGTTATGGGATTTGAAATATATTGTTATATTTGTTGCAAATGGTTGATTAGAAATAGATAATTTAGTATTTGATGTTGAGGTTGAATATGTTCTGGTAAAATGTAGTTTGGAATTTGATTTGATTATTCATGATATGCCCAAGTGTGATATTAGGATTGATTTGTAATCGAATGTGAGAAAAACAATTTGTTGGCTTTATAATTTGTAAATTGTTTTTATAAAGTGAATTGGTTTAAGTTTGGAAAAAATAGGATACTAGTAAGGTCTATATTTAGATAATTTAGTTTGGTTATGGATGGTTAATCATAACTAAGAATTTAAGTTGTTAGTAGACGGGGATGTAAGATAGCGTTATGTGCTCAACTACCTGAGAGTGGCTCAATAATACAAATTTTGGTCCTTTAGCTCCATCATTGCCCTACTAAGTGAAGCTATGTAATCATGCATATGTTAATCAATGTTTGGACTATCTGTCTAATCCCTCTAAGTAGGTGGTTCAATAATATAAAGGTTGGTCCTTTGGCTCCATTATTACCTCACTAAGTGAAGCTATCAATGGATATCAGTATGAATGTGTGTCATAAATCTATTTAAACCCTAATGTCCAGCTGAATGAGTGCCCATACTACTCATGTTGTGTAGGAACATACATTTTATCTAATATTATCTACTATTCACTAACTATATTTGTGTAGGGAGACTCTACAAAATGTAACCTCACTAGATGTGCAACTAAAACTATGAGTTGTGGAGAAGGTTCATCTATCCACAATCGTAGTGGATTACTACATGAAATAACACCCTATGGGTTTTGATATGATGCATATGAATGAGCAATAGATCAAGATAGATTTGAAACCCATGATGGGGGATCATCTAATCTCAATCATAGCGGGTTGATATGTGAGATAGGTCTCTAAAAATTTGATCATAGTGAATATCTATCTAGAGCAATACTTTGTGATGTTGGTTCATTTAATCTTAGCCATAAAGGGTTGTTATGTGAGATAGTACCCTAAAAATCTGACCATAGTGAATATCTCTCTAGAGTGGTACTCTACTATGGTGCTTGTGACTATGTTGGATATGTATACAAAATTGCATTACATACTCCTTGAACTACACTTCTATATGTAGGTTCCTCTCATTGTACTAGTTTCTAAACCTTTTGAGTGGGTGGATTAAGATATCTCTTATGAGGATTTATCTTAGAACCCACATTACTCTCATGATGAGTGGCTGATAATTCATGTAAAGGAATGTCCTAGGATGACTCAGTCATAGAGGAATGAGGATTAAGGTTCTATGATGGAGGAGATCTTGATGTCCCCTATGTAAATGCTATAATGTCATTATCAATAGATATATTAATGCAATCTATGAGTCCATATCAATCATTATCTATATTTTCATAGATATAATGATAGTTGAAAATGGGTTGATGTGGCTATCCCTGTAGGAGATGAGGTACTTTGCTATTGTTCTCTATAGTGCATATTGTAGGTTGTGCTCTAGAGACTGACTCTCTATTCTTAACTGGTTACTTTTCTAGTTGTGGTCTCCAATCATGTTTAGGACATGGTGGATGATGTGTTCTAGGAGTTATAGATGTAGGTACTACTGTGAAATCTAGAGTAATGCAATCAATTGAATCTACCTCAATCAATCCCAATTTTTTTTCCAAGGCTAGAACTGTATAACATAAGTGCCTAAAAGAGGACTATATTTGATATAATAGATTCTCAAGGAGAGGTTGATGAAGCCCCTTAATAAATATATGTTGAATCTCTAAATTTTTTAGTTTATAGATCAATCTTAACATATGCATCTTGAATCGTAAGATATAATCACTAAATGGATATGAAGTATTTTGATGTAATGTGGCAAGTTTCTCATATGTAATATGAGGACCCATGTTTGTTATGTAATATCTAATAAATGCCTCCTCTAAGTCATCATATGTGTGCAAGGAGCCAAATTGGAGTAGATGAAAGAACCAATTTTGTGCTTCCCCCACTAATGTCTACTAGAATATTTTCAATAGAATCAAAGGACTCACATGAGATGGTAAATATTTTTGAAAAGCTTGAAGGTGTACAAATGGATCTTCAGTTCCATAAAAGTGAGGTAATGATGGTATCTGTAAATGCTTAGGAAATTAATCTTTTTGTCTTCAGAAGAGGGTTACCATGTAAATCATTGGCATCCATCCAAGACTTATAAGCCTTATTTTCTAAGTTAAGGAGATGTACTTGGTGTTGTAATTCATTTACTACATGCATCAAAGAAATAATCTCTTGAGATGGTATATTATCATCTTGAAGTGGTTTATTTAATCATTGAATTTGATCATTAATTTTAGACATGGGAATACTACACTTAGAAATTGGATCATAGAGATGGGGTGTGCTCACTAGAACCTTTGGAGGAATGGTAACTTGGACCTTAGTGGAGGGATGTGGGCTACCATTCTCTTTATGTGAAGAGGTGAGAAATAAGTGCTACTAGAGTATGGGGTGGCTTGGGAGATTCATCGGTATCTTTATGTTTTAGTGAATCACAGTCTAATTGAGTAGAGGATGTGATGTTATCATTAACATGTGCATTATTTGAAATATAATTATACATATAAGTGGAAACAACATTTATTAGTGCATTATGTTTGAGTGGAAGAGTGAGAGAAGAGTTAGAAACATCAGATGCATTTTCTTCTTCACTATGTACATAATAATCATCATTATTAAATGCATTATCATAGATGAAATATTGTTCATAGTCACTCTCATTTTCATATTCATTTGCATGCTCACTATCATACTCATTATCACTTCCATTTTTACTAGGGAGAGGTGTAAGAGAAAAATTTAATTCTTTTCTAATATGTAATAAATTATCATGTAAATTTGGAATATTATGTGCATTTATGTTATCCATCGATGGAGTGTATGCATTATTTTTATTTGCAACATGAGAAGTAAGAGTAATATATTTATCACTTAGACATTATTTTGATAAAGTATAGTTGAGAGTATGAGATGAATCATTTGCACTATGCATTGGTAATTTGATTTTATTGCATTTATATTTTTGTATTTTGAACATAGAAGTAGCAAAAGGGAGAGAAATATTAGGTTCACATGGAAGTAAATTATCACCAATAAGAGGTTCACTTGGAAGTGAATGACTAATTTTTTCATTTGGTTCATTGTGCATAGGAGAATGAGGTGAAAAGTATCTTTCACATTTATCAAAATTATTTTCTTTAGAAGAAGGAATAAAAGAGATAGGTTTGAGAGAAGAAGATGCATCTACTTTTTCTTCACTATCGCTTTCACATATATCATAATATTCCTCATTACAAAAATAGTAATTATATTCATTGTAAATTAAATCATTTTCCATATTTTTAGCTAATGTGAAAATTTGCAAATTTGTCTATTCATTGTCATAATTAAGAGAAAAATTTAGAAATTGATCTATGGGATGAGAGGGAAGAAGTGCTTTAGTGACCATTTTATTTATTTCACCAAAGAGAATATGTAAAAGTAATATTAAGCAAATAAATTCAATAATAACTACTAAGATAGAGAATTTGAAAAAAAAAATTGGTAATCTAAACAATTTGTAAAAATTTCAAAATATTTTTCTAAAAATTGCAAGGAAGGCTTGGGGTTTGAGGACCTAGTTTGAAAATCTAGGGTTTTGATTGAGATTTTAGAATTTTTGAAAATTATTGTGATAATTTAAATTCTAAAAATAATAAAATCCTAAAAACTTAGAAACCTTAGGGTAAATTTTCTACTGATTTTTCCTTAGTTTTTTTTATTTTTTACCTGCATAATAAAATAAAAAATTAGCATTAAATTTTAAAATTTTGTATTAATTTTAAAATAATTTTTCTTTCAAACCTTAGTTGCTCATACTAGGTCTCAGTATTCTCCCAATATTTTTCCTATATTTTTCTAATTTTTTACCTGTATAATAAAATAAAATATTAGCATTAAATTTTAAAATTTTGAAGTAATTTTTTTCTTTCAAACCCTAGTTGCCCATACTAGGTCCCAATATTTTCTCAGTATTTTTCATATATTTTTCTAATTTTTTACCTACATAATAAAATCATAAATTATCATTAAATTTTAAATTTCATAGTAATTTTAAAATAATTTTCTTTCAAACCCTAGTTGCATGTACTAGCTCCTATTTGCTTCTTGAGATATCACCTTACATGTTTGTGAGCTTTGTATCCTTTTTATGCACTTTTCAGTTTATTGTTTTAAGGACTTTACATTTCCTATATTTCATACTTTCTTTTCACATCACCTTGCTTACTATAAATTATTACAAAAAATTCCATCAATTTTCAATTTGTTTACCAACCTTAATAATGGCCTAATACACCAATTTTGATAAAATTGATAAAAGGGAACTTTAAGAACTTTTAACTAAACACCCTAACATGCAAGATGATATTCTTCAAATACTACAAGAGTAATAACAAAAAATGAACAATGGTCAATCTTTGAAAACCACAAAGCAACTAATTGCACATGACACTATAAGGGCAACTATGTTTCAACAACCCCCTATAGTATCCCAACCTTCTATACCACTAGCTACAGCTAGTACATCCTTGTCTCTTGATGTGATATCTCTTGTGTAAGAGATAATATATCTTCAATCCAAGGTGCTACATCTTGAGCAAGGTGATTCTAGACCTATGCAAACTTTGGATACTTTTGCTCTACTACATACACCATTGGCATGTCACATTGCTTCTACACCCTTGCCACAAGGTTTTATTCAATCGAATCTTACTCTATATGATGGCAAGGGTGATCTAAAGACACATTTGAGAGATTTTCATGAAACATGATTGGACTATGTGCCAAATGACTAATTAGTTACGAAGCTATTTCCATAGAGTCTAAAGGATTATGCTTTACAATGGTTCTATAGTCTATCAAATCAATTGATCAATGAATTCAATCCTTTAGCTAACATGTTCCTAGCTCATTTTATCATCAACATTGGTGAAAGCATTTCACATGCCCAAGTTGCACAATTAAAACAAAGGTCAAATGAGGATCTCATAGATTATGTTGTTTGATATAGGACTATCTTGATTAAGATGACTGGCCTCATGGCCAATCAAGATTTACAAGATCTCTGCAAATAGAGTCTTCTACCAGCTTTACATGAATCAATAATGTTCAAAATGTTCTCTTCCTTCACTAAATTTTGTCATACACTAAAGGAAAGAGAAGTCAAACTAATGACAATGGATAAACTCAAGTACACAAGTATATCAAAAACAATAAACAAGAGTAACATCAAAGTCCCATACAAATTCAAGGTTAATGATAGCAAGAGTCAGAATCAACCTATAGTCAATGAAACTTTAAATCCCCCTCAATGAGTGGTTTTATCATCACCTCCTTGACAAACTTTATCCAATCTACCAATATCTCCAACCAAAGTTTTATAGCAGCTTTTGGAATTTAATATCATATCTCTCCTTCCTATTCAAGAAGTTGATCCAATAAAGCCTCTATCATGGGGATATGATCAGAATGCATTTTATGATTTTCAAAGAGCACTAGGCCACACAAAAAATAGATGCATCAGTTTGAAACATAAGATACATGACTTGATAGATGACAATACGATTGATCTTGGCACTCTAGTTGAGCCTCCTTAAGTAAAGCAAACATAGGATAAAGCTTTGAAAATATTTTTAGATCCTTTCCCATAGAATTTTAAACAAGAGACAAAAGATACATTAGGGTTTCACCATGTATATCATGCACATCCCTCACTAGATATATATAGGGCACCTTCATTTGAGTTATATCCTTTGAGAAACATGATTGGTGTATACAATTCTAGAGTTCTATTTAGACCTTTGATCTCCTTCTCAGAGCAAAAGACAGTTGAGGATGATTCAAATTGTCATTTACTCTTTATTAAAGCTTATATTCATAATCATCTTATTCATAGTGTTCTCATAGACAATGGATCTAGTGTGAACATGTGCACTATGACATTACTATATCATTTAGGATATTTAGAGTAGGATATTACCCCGATGGATATAGTTATTAGTGGATTCAATGGGCACATACAAAGTTTGGGTGAGATTGTACCTCCTTTATAGGTTGGTCCAACACATGTGGCCATACCATTTACTATTGTTCCCAATGTAGGAGTTTTTGATATGTTACTTGGTCAACCATGGATTCAAAAACTTTGAGTATTACCTTCTATAGTTCATAGATGAGTGAAATTCATTCATGATAATCAAGTTTTCATATTTGGTGGAGCTCCATATGAGTTACCACTCCCCACTTCAAATCCATCTATTATTTTATAATCACCAATTTTAATTCTACCACCAGTTTTAGTTTCTCCACTAGTTTTAGTTCTTCTACTAGTTTAGATCTAGACATAATTGAGGCCTCCATCACCAGCATAGAGAGTTCATATAATTTGACATATCTCTCTTTTAGAGAAACCATAGTTTAAAGATTTTAGATAGCTTATATCTATAGTGTTCACACCCAAGACAATATCATTGAGATCTCATGCCTCTACACATAAAGCACATGTTCAAAGAGATTTTCCTACTATCATATGGGTCCCTAATATCCATACAGTTGCATCCACTTCTCAAATTTATAGGGGGACCCCATAGTTGGTTTCTATTTCATAAATTTTAGGACATTTATAGCATACATAGCTTTCAGAACCATAGTCTTAGCCCTTCCATTGTGATTCATGATCATGCACTATCTCTCTCTTTGATATAGGACACCATGATATGGAGACTCATCAATTAGTATCATTTCTTCTCTATATTACTTGTACATAGCTTCTTTTCAATTTATTATACATATTTTCTTAGTATTGCCTTTACATAGTCTTCTTATGCCTGATTATACATAACTTATTTCAAAAATCCAAAAACATTCAAATATATCAAAATATAATAACATTCAAACATTCAAAAACATCAAAAATATTACAATTATATTCTTCTTCCATGTTTTACACTTATAATACAATGCAAGACTTACATTTGTTTTTTTATGCTATTGTTTATCGATTTATATACATTACCATGCTTCACTTGATCTTCTTTGAGTGTGTGCAGTGACATCCAAATCCTTGATTTATTCACTCTACCCATTGAGGGAGCATCCTACTTCTACATTCAAGACATACATCGATATACATACCCACTAGGGGCATCTTCTACATGACTACACCATCTAAGTTATGTCATTTGTACACCACACACTATATATATCATGTTGATGTACATTATTTACTAGATTACACAAATTACTCTATCGACATTCCACTAGTATATAGCACTTGTGTATTTTCTTAGCATATACCTAGTCTTTTACTACATTTCTTTCATACTTTCACTTTTTTCTTTGATTAGTTAGATGTGATTGTATTTCTAGTATTTACATATTTTCCTTTCTTGCTTTGCATAGCTGAATGTGATTGAATTTATCAATTCTTGCTTTGTCTCATATATGTGCCTTAGGACATTTGATAATGTCCTTTTCTTCTACTCTTGTGTGTGCCTTAGGATATTTTCCAATATCCTTTGATAGTACTCTTCTATGTGATTATGGTTTTCATGCCAACCTTGCTTGTTTTAATTGTATGTATATGTGGAATTTAAACATGCCTTGTATGTTTAATTTTTAGTTTGAGTGATATGTGCCCATGTCCCTTGTTTTTTTGGCCCCTTGGACACTCTTGTAGGCTTCTTACTTCTTGCCTTGTATGCTTGTTGCTTGATTGCTTTTCTATTTTTTGCAATGTCATGATCCACATCATGCATTATCTTGATTTCTTGGATGTCATGATGAACATCATGCTCCATCCCTCCTAAAAACTAACCAGACTTCTAGTTTCAATTTATTATATTACACATATTATTACATTGTTATATCTATCTAAGCATACCCCTATTGATCTAACTATGTCTCATTACAAACCATGTTATATCTTGTCAATTATCATTACTATATCATGTATTCTAATAGCATAACACACTTGTAGGGATCTTTATTCTAAGGATAGTCATTGTAGGGTCTTCATTCCTACCCTTAAAATAGGGGGTAATAAACAAGGGTTTTGTCATAGAGATTAGAGCTCTTACCAGATGAAAAATCAGCATTAAGAAAACCTATAATAGTAATCAGACTTCAAACTAGGTAGAACAGACTAGGTAGACAATGAAAATTATAAAACAATCATTAGAATCAGCTCAAGATAATAACACCAAGATTGGATTACAATTCCAGATAGTAGGGTGTCCATTTTTGGTGCTCCTATCCAAATAGCAAAAAAAAATAGGTTTTCTAGAAATAGGTAGAAAAGTATATTCAACTACAATTTTGCACATTCATACTAGTTTAGATATAGCAATTTTAACAAAAAAAATCTTAGAAAATTTAGATATAAGGGGCATCATACGTGAAATGATGGATCTCACTTCTATTTTTAGATAAGGCAATTGGTATAACTTCTAGATAAGAATCCATGTTTTATACATTAGTGATTGGATACAATGTATACAGTACATTTGTCTTCTTATTTTTGAGTTCAATACATTACCCAAGTATTTTACATAGTTATGTGCCTTATTCTATCTATAGGTGGTTGGCATCATTTTGGAATGGCTTTCATAATATTCTAACCTCCACATTTTAGAGTGGATTTCATACAAGCCTAATCTCCACATTTTGGAGTGGCTAAGAGTGGCCTAATTTCTATCATACATTTGACTATCCATGCCACATTGTCAGATTACAAAGCATTCATGGGCTTTAGGAGCCATATCATATGACACACATTTCATATTGTATCAATTCATAGCTTTACTTTATGGGGTAATGATGAAGCTAAAGGAGTAGCTAACCTTTATATTATTGAGCCACCTACTCAGAGGGATTGGACACACAATCCAAACCTTGATTAGCACATGTATGATCACATAGCTTCACTTAGTAGGCAATGATGGAGCCAAAGGGCCAACCTTTACATTCTTAAGTCATTCTTGAAGAATTGAGCACTCAATTCTATTTGTGATATTAATTTTGGTATAACACATACTCAACATTACTTATCATTATCTAGCATCACTTAGCATCACAATAGGTTTTTTATTGGTTCATGTACCTAGTGAGATGTATTCTTTCTTTTTTCTTCCTCTCTCTCTCGTACCAGCTTTATATGCTCTTATTTTAGATATTGTGTATATTATAATAACTAATCTACTCTTTATTTTCTATTATATATTTACACTTCATAGCATACTCTCTCTATGCACACCTAGAATCACATAGCTTTATGAGCTTCACCCTTGCAAGTAAGTTTAGGTACGCTTTCTATTTTTTCTTCATCCTAGTATTTCACTTTACTACATCACTAGAATAAATGTAGGGGGTGTGGCTTATGATAACTAACCCATAGGTCCCTCTTAATTGTTCTCATAACCCTCATAGGCATCTTTTCACTAATTCCTAGTCATCTGTAGCCTTTTAGACAGTGATTCGAGCTCCTCCAAGTAGCATTTATAGTGATGATTCTATCCCCTTAGGTCCCATTCCTTTAGGACTATACCACCCAACTTGGATTATAGAATAAAACCCTAAGGTGTTCATTTTTTAGTTCTACTATCTAAGTTCATTTTTACCTCTGACGATAATTTCCTTCTAGTTCATATCCTCCTTATCGACCTAACACAAATACAGTCGACCCATGACCAATAGATTCCTGTAAAATCACATTCAAAGTTCATTTATAAGGTTATTAAAAAACAAGTAAGAATACAAGAAAAACCACTAAGTTAATCTTCCCTATTCTCTACATATATCTAGCTAATACTACTACAATCTTATTCAAATCTTTACACCAGTCTCTAGCCACCTCAAGCACATCCACTTTAGCATTTTTGCATCTTTATACACACTATTACAAAAAGCATGTCAAGGGGGAGAACTACATATGGCTTGATCCCTCTTCATGGTATTGGTATATAGGTTACATGCACATATAAGGGGTGTGGATACATGTTCATTGCATCTTACACACACTAACCCCCCTCTTTCCCAAAATTTGTTAAAGCACAATGGAGTCTAGGGTTTGAAGACTAAATCAGCTCTACAAGGAGTTCCACAGACATCCAATAGTCAAAATTTTATAGATAGGCTCACAAAAACACAATAAACAAAACCCAAATATCTCAAATATCTTGGATAATAGCGATAGAAGAGGACTATAGCACCAGACCCTAAGGTGTCTTATTTTGGTGATCCTATCCTTTTTCACCAAAACTTTCCCCATTAAAAGTGATGTTTATAGAAATTGTGTAGGTGTTGTTATTCTCTAAGAGGGTTATCCCATTTCTTTCACTATAAAATCCATTTCTTGATGAAATTTCACTTTGTCCATATAAAAAAAGGAAATGATAGAAATTATGCATGTAGTATAAAAATGGTAGCCATACTTACTTGAGAATCATTTTTGCATCTAAACTTATCACTAGAGTTTGAAATATTTCCTATAACAATGGGTCTCATCACCAACACAATATAAATGGGTCATCAAACTCATGGTCTATGATTATGAGATCACTTACAAGAAGGGCAAAGACAATGTTATGGTGGATTCTCTCTCATGCACATTCAAAGACTAGACTTCACTTTTTACCATCTCCATGCCCATTCTAAATTGGTTAGAATATATACACCAAGGGTATACAAATTATCCCTCCTTACACCACTTGATTGAAAAATTGGACACTAACCCCTTTGCAGTACCACATTACTCATGGGATGGTGTTTCTTTGAGATAAAAGGGTCATCTAGTGCTTTCCCATAGCACAAAACTTCACCAATTTGTATTATATTAAATCCATGCTTCTTCATCAGTAAGGCACTTAGGATTTCTCAAAACATATGAGAGAGCATGTCAAAATTTATCTTTTAAAGGGATGATAGGGGAAATTAAACATATGGTGGCTGAATGTGATACCTTTCAACACAACAAAGGTGAAACTATAGTGATTCCTAGTTTGTTCAAGCCCTTTCACATTCTTACTAGGATATGGATATATATTTTTATGGATTTTATTGAGGAGATCCCTAAATCTAGAGGAAAAATAATGATTTGGTCATGGTAGATTGCCTTTCCAAATATAGTCATTTATGTGCCCTCATCCATCCTTACATAGCCTCTATAGTCACACACATTTTCTTGGATCAAATATTCCATCTTCATTGCATCCTTTCTTCAATTATCTCTGATTGTGATGCAACTTTCACTAGCTATTTTTGGATGGATCTATTTTGATACATAGGGAGATAATTGAAGATGAGCTCTAGGTATCACCCCCAAATAGAGGCCCAAATAGAAATTATCAACAAATGCTTAGAAACATTCCTTCATTTCTTTGCTTCATAACAAAAAAAATAGTGGGCAAAGTGGCTTCCCCTCACATAATGGTGGTACAACACCTCCTACCATACTTCTACTAAAATGATTCCATATGAAGTAGTTTATGGTTAACCACCCCTAGAGTTTTCACGTATACCCCTTATAGTTCATTGATTTAGGTGATTAACAATATTCTCTAAAATTGGGATTAAATTCTCAATACCCTATGGGATAATATCCATTTTTCATATAATTTAATGAATCAACAGGTTGATCGTCATCACTCTAACTTCACCTTTCAATCTAGTGATATGGTTTTTTTGCATCTACAACCATACATGCAATTGTCCCTAAAACTAAAAGGGCATCATAATATTTCTTCAAAGTGGTATGGGCCATATAAGGTTCTCTAACAGATTGGGTTTATTTCTTATAAGTTATAGTTTCCACCTTCCTCCTGAGTTCACCCAGTATTCATGTCTCCTATTTAAATAAAGTTCTTGGAACCACCATTAGAGTGAAAATATTTTTACCAAAACTTGATTATGAAGGCTCCATCCTTCTCAAACTAAAAGTAGTCCTAGATAGGCATACCCACCCACTTCACTCCTACCCAATAATCAAGTCTTGATTTATCAGCACAACATACAACCAAAAGATGCAATATGGGAACCATTATTCCAAATTCAATAACAATTCTCACATCTAAAGCTTTGAGGACAAAGCATTTTCTAAGGGGAAAGGGATTTTAGGAACCCTTGTCCTACCCTTCTCTTTGAATTATTAGTGTATTAGTCATTATGGATGCATATGATTTGTAAGTCATCCCTTGAGCATATTTGAATTATCCCACATACATGGCAAGTAGTAGTTTTTAGAATAGATTTAGTATTTAAGTAAGCATTGAGCCCAATGAAGTCATCCATGAATATTATTTTATTGAGCTTGCTTAAAGGAGGTTGTGCCATCAAATTAGATTGTGATTTAAAGGTTATTTTGGCTTATTTTACAAAGTTCATTTATTTATTTATTTATTTTATGTATTTTTTAAATCTTTGAAGAGTGATCTTCACATTATGTTTCACTTGGGACACCTATACCATCTAACATTAGAGTGATAAAATAGTATTTGGGAGTTGAAGTATAGTCAAGTTGTAGGATGATTCAGGATAAAAAATTTAATGGGAGTGATCCATAAATAATTTTATTAGTTGAAGCTTCATCATGATGTGAGAAATACTATCAATTTATGCATATCAAGTGAATATTAAAAATAACCAAAAAAATCAAGGGTTTGAAACACCTCTACCAATTCTCAATTAACCTTGGAAGTCAATCTCCATGGATTTCATGTTAGAGTTTTTATCAACTAAGTATCATCATTATTGTGTCTTTTTTGTGTTTGTTAAGATTTCCATGATGGAAGTATTGGTGCCTTGTATAAATGGGATCAAATATAAATAAAATAAAGGATATACTTTTAGCATGTCTAGGTCCACTTTCTTACCACAAACCATTATGTTAGATAGACACATGTTTATTAGCACTTTCTAGTCTACATTATGGTCCATGATAGACACTAATTTGATCAAGTCTACCTCTTTTCATCCAATGGAAGATATATAAATATAAGTGGTTAACCATATGATGGTGCATCTAATTCAAATTTATTACTCAAAAAATCAAAAAAATTAGATATTTTACCATAAATCTGACATATCTATGATTGAGCCCTCCATGGCTCCATAATCCATTACCTTTTCCATATTTATCTTGAATTTCATGTGCTAGCCCCCAATGATGTGGATTTATCTATAGTAATGGAATAATTATTCCCCATGCATAGAATTAATCTAACAAAGCCACTATATTTATTTGATGCATTTGAAAAAATTAAAAGTGGGTGCTTGATTTTTTTAAAGAAAACTAGCCAAAAGTACAAACAACACCATGACCAATAGAGAGTCCCTCACTTTAGGTTGGTGATAAGGTATGGATACATTTTCAAAAATAAAATATGAAATTTCCAAATAGGAGACTTATAACTATTTGATACAGGCCCCATATACTCATTAAGCAAGTAAGAACTATTACATTTGAGTTGAATTTTCCACCCTATCTTAGGTTGCATCAAATGTTCAATGTGGAACTTCTCAAAACATATTATACACCACTCTTGGAAATTTGACATATTGATGAAAAATTAAAATTTATAAAGTCAAATCCTAACTATTAATTTTCATTCTCTATCGATCAAGTCATAGTATAGTGGCTAAAGATACCAAGAATCAACAATTTCCTCTATATCAAGTGATCAAGGTAGGATAATTTGCTTGCCAAAGAAAGTGGCTAACCAGGAGTCAGATCCAGCACGTGTTTCCACTTTTTTATAAATAAATATACACAATTGGGGTCATTACTTCAAAAGAGAGGATAAATGATCTTGTTGTAGACATCCAATTCCTAACACCATTTGTGTTGAAATTGTCAATCTTACTTGAATTGCACTCAAATTCCCAATTTAGGCAAAATCATTAAAAATGAGCTAAATGGTTTGAACTTATCCTATATAAGTTCTAATTTAGGCCAATGTATCCCTAAATGGGGCAATGGATTTTATGTGATTCATAACTTTGATCAATTCATTTCAAGTCAAAATGATGATTTCACCTTTTTGTGTTCAGGGACATTCTTTTCTTCTAATTTATTAGTATACATCACATACCTTTATTATCTTGTGTTGGCAACATCATAAATAGGAATACAATTCCAATGTATCTAACATCACCTTCCAATTCTTCCTGAGTCAAATTATGACCCAGTAATATGACTTTCTGACCATTTTGATTAATTAAGGGCCAATTTCCAAAGAATTGCACAAATATTGATTAATCTTGTTTAAGGCTAATTAATTAAAATCAAGAGCTTAAGTGGATTTTCAAAAGAGGTTATTAATTATTTCAATATTATAAATTTATTCCCAATATCTGCATCACATAATGACATCATCTATGGGGTGGCATCCATAAGCCATAAATGCATAAAATATCATGATTATGTTAACCATGCCTAATTAATTCCCCTTCTCCCCAAATCATTATGAGGATATTTATAGATTTAATTAAAAATACTAGGATAATTCATGTCCATAAATCTCAATCTTAAGATGGATGATCATGATTGATCCTAGCCCATTTGAAAAACCTATAAATAAGAGGGCATAAACATCATTTCTTAAGCTTAAATTGTGTAAACTTATAACGCTAAAATCCCTTCATAATTCCTTTATGTTTTGATTATTGTGTTATTTGCATTTGAATTATCTCCAGCGATAGGCATATTGGATAGTTTATATCATGATCCTAGGTTATGTATAGAGTTCTTGAGGTAATGAAGGAGCAAAGAAACCATTATTGATAAAGAATAGATCTCTAGATTAAGGGGAGAACACGCTTGGAGCCGCTTTTGAGTAATAAAGTTATTTGAGAAGGTAATGGTTGATTTTTTTTCTTTCATATGTATCTTGTTATCATTATAAACCCCTACATGAATAGATTGGCTTGATTTGTTTAGTTCTTCATCATTTTCTCTTTAATTTATTGACTAATGCTTGACTAATCAAATTTTATAATCCACTCTAAATTTTGGCACACCTGATGGGACCTCACGCATCCCTCTTATGCAAGGAACACAACTTGGCATTTTTAAAATTACATTTTAGTCATTAAAAAGTCCTTTAACAACATTTTTATACTTGTTTTCTCATGTTTTTATGCACTTATAGGTTACACAATGATTGTCGATGGTTATGAGTGACCACCAATGGTTATAAGTGACCATCGATGATTCTTCCAACCATTGATGATTGGGTAAAAGGAGAAATATGTTTTAAAATATTTCACTTTGAGAATGTATTCAAGTTGTTTCTAATAAATTTCATGTTTTAAGTCTTTAGTCTGAACCTAAACATGATCCAGAAGCTTGCTTTTGGATTTTTTATACTATCTTAGGATTAAGTGAAGTTTTGTTAAAAATATTTTCTTACCTAAGAATTTTTTAAGAAAAATCAAGTTATTCTTGGTTAAAATTGAACTTTAAGTCTCTGATCTAGTTTTATTTAGTGATTTTTTAAAAAATTCTTGAAAGATTTTTGTTCTAATAGCTAACAAGTGCTTTTTCATAAGAATTTTGATGCCTTCGGGTCAATAGCTAACGACTGATGGTTAAGTTTTGACTATCCATGGTTAAAACTCAACCACCAATGGTCTACAAGAATTGGTGATGGTCAGAGGTGAACACTGATAGTTACTATGTTTTCCAAAACACAAACCTGAGAGCACTTAAACCAAAATGCCTTGTTTCATTTATAAAAGAGCTTCAAGTCTAAATAAAACTCTAATAAATTTCTTGTAGGACATACTTAGAAAGTGATCCATTTGTGCTTGATTAAGTCTTTTTAACCTATTTTAGGATCTTAAAAGGAATTAAGAACATTTCTATTTAATGTTTAAGGAAAATTTGTTTATTTATGTTGAATATTTTGTAGTTGTTCTTTAAAAAAAGTTATAACTTAAGGCCAAAGGGCCAAAGAACACCACCAAACATTTCAATTTAGTACTTTAAAATTGAAATAACTTCAAAGTTTGTTTTAAGTAAGTCATTTATCATTATTTTCTTAGTTTAAATTTGTTTAAGAAAAAATGCAATTATGTGTGTATGTTGTCCCTCCATCCCATATAGGGAACTTGTGAGATCAAAAGCACCATCTTCATTACAAATTTCCTTATTCTAAAGGCATAAAATAGATATTGTGAAGGCTCTCCCCAATACTTGCATGGATTGGGTGATCTAAAAATAAGTTTAAATCTCTTTTAAATTATTTTTTATTTCATTGCATCTTGGCTTATGAGGGGGACTTCATTACCTCCCATAAGTTATATAGAGAATCTTTGACCTAGGGCTTCATCTCCTGATATCATCTTCAACCCCTCTCCATGGAGGGGTATATAAATTGATATCCCCTCACTAGGATGGTGGTTTAAGAAATTAAACCATCTCCATTAGTAGAGGCTAAGCCTGGGATATTTGAGCATGTTGGACATCATACTACATTGATCAAGTGAAGGATGTAGTGGTTATAAAAAGGCCAAGACATTTTTAGAACAAGCCATATGATGTGGACCTAAATGACATGTGCTTCTCTTGTTTACTGATGTGAAATTTGGTAGACATGAGATCCATCTAGATGGTCAAAAAATTTAGAGTTTTAGACAAACCCCACTTACCATGGAAATATTGTTGATGTGAGGTACACCCCAAGGTCCATGTCATCGTATTTTCATTTGAGAGAAGGAGGGTATAAAAACCCTACTATATAATGCACTTTTATTTTGGATAAACAATTAATTTCCTCTCAAGTGTACATACAAACATGGACTTCAAATAATATCATACAACCGTGTCAATTTAGGACTTAGGATGATTAATTATTATTTTTTATATTTATCTTAGATTACTTGGTCTAGTTTTGAATCAAAACTACTTGTTAACAAAAGGTCATAACCTAACACATTGCCCATAATTTCTTGAACAAGGAGACATTATGCTATCCAAGTAAAAATCATCTTTTCCTTGTTCAAATTATCATATAAAGCATTGTGTCATATCATCTAATTTGGTGTAGTTATACTACCCATTTGAGTGTAGATCATTTTCAAAATTTTCTTAAGTCCTTAATTGATAATTTAAATTTAGAATTGGAATTTTCTAAGTTTTAAAGGTTAATGTGTTAAATTGGGTTTGCCATTTGCACTTGACTTATTTTAACATGGGTTTAATTTCCCATTTGAATTGAGGGTCATTTATAGAATCATTATCACATTATTATCTTTGGTGGACTCAAGTCATCTTACATATCACTCATGATTTGAGTCATGGAACACATTTTATGCTACCATTCCTATTACCATGTGGCAATGTTGTGTCACCCATTTCATTCTAGTTTTATACTTAGGAATTTTGTCATGTTTCCACATCATGAGTTTCTTAGTTCACATTATTTCCTTCCTAATGCAAAGGGATTTTTTATAGTTTTCTAGTATCAACTCATCAAATTTGAACTAGATTTTATAGTATTGATGTATCTCAAAAGTCTATGTTTTATCTTACTAGTGACACTCTAGGATTTTTGAGTTATCATACCCTCTTCCAATTTATATGATTTTAACCCTACCCAAGGTTGAGTAATTTCATGAACACATTCTTATAATTGTCTATGGTTCCAATACACCTTATTTTTATAGTATTTTTAGTACCTTAGTCATTTATTTGGAAGAAAGATCAAAATCCATACCTTGTTTAAACATTTACATAACATTGATCCAAATCTAGTCAAACATATAGATCAACCTTTTCTAGACATGACTCAAAGGTTCACTTGTAGTGGGGTCCCTTACAACCCTAGCTATGAGGATGAGAATTTTTATGATGGACAAGAAAATTCCATTATCTTTGAGGATTTTTCCTACAAATGTAGGATCCAAAGGGGATTATACTAAATATCAAGAAAACTAAGATGAAGCACTCCTTAGGTTGATAGAATCTAGTGCTAGACTAACCTCACATTTTTCTATGGAATAATTGCATACCTTAGTTAGAGAAGGAGAACAAAAATAGTAAGATCAAGATTTTTCACAATCAAACATACTTTATTCCTCTAACAAGGGTAAGGAAATACTTATAGAGTCAAAACCAAGTGAACAAGATCTTGTTAATAATATTAATAAAATAAGTCAATGGTATGTCGATTAGCTTATTGTGGAGTTAACCAACTCTCTAGTTGTTACTTCAATCCACAACAATGCTTTTAAAGAACAAGTAAATGTGGTTAAACCTGTGCAAAAAACATTGATTTAGAACTCAACAATTGATCAAGGTGTTTCAAATGAATAGAACAAGACACAAGAGGTTATTCAAAATGTTTCATTGGACACAAAACACACATTCTTTAACCATCAAGAACCTCTTATTACTTTATAAATGAAGAGACCCAAACATTCAGTTCAAATTGAGGAAATTCCTCAAGATAATTTGGCTAGTTCATGTCAACTAATGCAAAAATTAGTAAATAGATGGACTCCCAAAAATCAACAGAGCACATATAGTTCAAGGTAATAGATTATGAGGGATCAATGGCCTATTTACTTGACTCTAAGAGAAAATCAAAACCAAGTCATAGAATGTAAGGTATACATACCTCATAAATCCATGAAACAATAGGGGCACATTCCACCCCAATAGTAGTAATAGGGTCACATTCCACCCCAACAAAACTATGTTCTACCCATGAATGCATCAAACATGTAAGAGTGGAACTCCATGAAGGATATTATGTCATGTTTGGAGACTAAAAATAGGATTAAAAAGTACAAATTTGATGAGATATGTCCATATCCATTTCATTTAATCATTATCTAAGTCCCCTTTACACCACATTTCAAGGCACCCAAATTTGATAAATATAAAGGAAAGAGTGACCCACGTGAACATATCTAGGCATTTTTTGTATTATGTCAATATATTGCTCATAATATCATTTTCTTACTTCAATTTTTTCCATAAAATTTAATGGGATAAACTTTATATTGGCTACTTAAGTTACCTAAGGGATTAATTATGGATTGGAATGACTTATCTGAAAAGTTCATCAACCATTTTTGGTACAACATAGAGCATGAATTAACCATTATTGACTTGTGTAAAGCTAAATAATGAGATGGAAAAAGCCTCACCACATATTTATAGATATGGAGAGAATTCTTTAGGTCCCTTTCAACATAATTTTCCATACAAATAGTTGATAGACATATTTGCATATAACTTATATTCTAAGGTCATGCCTAATCTATAATTAGCTTGTTCTAACACATTTGAAGAAATTATCGACAAAGGGGTACAAATTGAGAAGGCTCTTATTGCCAAGGGTCTTTTCAATATTTTCACACAAGGTCAAAATTCAAATCAAACCCAATCATCGATTTAGATAATTACATGAGAAAAGCCTAAGGTCTTTAATAAGAACAAGAACATGATTGGAAATGGGGTGACTAAAATAAGACACGTAAAAATAGTGTAGGCCCCACTAGCCCCAAATGTATAATTATCTCTCCCTAATCCACCACCTAATTTATAGAGGTAACCTCCATAAAGGATAAATGAAGGTAGTTTCAGGGTCTCCAGCAAATTAGGAGAAGAAATTGAAATAGTGTTGAAAAATCTCGTAATAGCTAACTTGATTATATGGCTACTACCAAGGCCATTTCCTCAATATCAACTAAAACTAGATTGGTAAAAAGAGAATTAATGGTACAACTTTCATCATGTTATTAGTCATGGTGTTTATCATTGCATCTAATTATGACACATTATTGAAGATCTCATTGAGAGTGGTGAAGATAAGATTAAGTTGGCCCCTAATTAGGACACAAGTCAAGATGTGGGAATCTAAAAGGACCCCTTTCCTTAACATAATCAACTACCACCAAGGATCAATCAAAACCAAGGATAGAGGGAAAATTAGAACTAAAATCAAGGTCAAAATCATAATCAGCATGAGCATAATCATGATCATAATACCCATACTAACAATGTGGGTTATAAAAACATGACTTGTGACTATAACAATACCATGAGACTCATTTCTACAACCCATATTACCAATGTTACTATTAAGCCATGTGAACCATCTCATGTTCCTCATAGTAAAGGACCCATCATTATAGGGTCAACACCCTCTCTCTCTAGTAATACTACATTGATTTTGCATAATTCTATTGTAACTCCATTTGCATGGGTTACTATTTTTGTACATCACCTTTCTTATAATTATAATAGCTCCTTGCAAACTCAAAATTATAGAAATGACACTAGATTCCCATGAGTCACCCTCCAAGGCCTTTTACATTCATCTTTTGATTATATTGGCTCCCTACCACCTCTAGGTTACGTAGTGACAACTAGATGCTCATGAGTTACTCTCCAAATCCCTTTGCCTACTTCTTCCATAGAACTCAATTTGAAAATTATGCCAATATATCCATGACCAACTATTATCCCAACCAAATCCAATTCATCTCACCCCAATGTTGAAAATCCTTATAGTCTATCAGACCGATTGAGCAAAACCCTTGCATAGATTTCCATTTTAGATCTCTTGCAGACATCTAAAGTCCATAGAACTATCATGAATAATATTTTTTAAAAATCCATTATTCCCAATGATATAAATCTTGAATAGTTATAGAACTTGGTGAAATATTTGTCTTCATTTTGTCAAGTAATGTTTGATCAAAAAGGCATGTCTACACTTGGACCAAGCCATAATAACCCATTGTACATTGAAGTAATCATTAAAAAACATAAGATAAAATAGGTTCTTATAGACAATGGTTAAGGGTTAAACATCATATCTCTTAAGTTGCTACAAATATTGGCTACACTACAAAATACATTCAACCAAATATAATTACCATCAAGGCTGACGATAACACCAAAATGGAGTTTGATGGTACTATTTGGTTGCCTATCATTATTGGGTCTATTTCACATCATATGTTGCTTCATATTATGGATATTGAATTTCCTTATAACATACTTCTTGGTTGTCCTTAGATCCATGAAGTATAGGCCATTCCTTCCATCCTACATCAGTGCCTTAAGTTTCCCCATAATGGGATCAAGATTACTATTCTCACTGATCAATAGCCTTATGAGTATTAAAAACATATTGAGGCCTAGTTTCATAATTATAACTATTATCTAGGTTATGAATTCACTGTAAAGATGAACAAGGCTATATTTTCACATCCACCTCCATCCAATTATATCAACCCTAGTGATCTCGCTTCCACTTCCACTGATCCATTTCTCGTAACTCTTATAAAGTAGGGTGTTATTAAAGACATGATTATTTCCACATATAGTCTTAAGGATGCCTTCCATATTTCAAAGTTTCCTAAAAATCCAAAAATATTTGGTGAGCCTAAACCTTTAAAGAATCCTAACAAACCCATAATGATTTGGCAATAGAAGAAGAAATAGACAAAACCACCTATGTTTTTTTTACCTAATATTACACCAAATAAATATCGAGAGGCTTTTATCAAGGGAAACTGGTTATATTTTAAAGGCCTTAATAATTGCTTTTAGAATTTAAATTATCCTATCCCTAATCAGACCATGGATCATCTTGATTGTATAAGAAAAGGCCTTGGCCCATGAGTGTAAGGACTCATGGAACCCTTATCAGTTGCGGTACCTAATTTGAATCATGGTCTTAGATTTATATTTCCTAAGGGTGACCTCATAACTTTTGATAGTGATTATTCTGAATTGACTAGTGATGTGACTCTTGGTAGTGACACAGCATCCCATTATAGCCTTTTTGATGAGCTTGTTAATATAAACATAGTTGATTCTAATGTTATTCTAACCTTAACTATTGGAGCTTCCCATCTTGAAGTAAACCCTCATTATTCCCTATGCCTTTTCCATCTCACACTCATTGATTGGAACCAACAAAATTTAGTCATATAGCTTGATGAGTTTCAAAATGAGGAATCAATTATAGAATATGTGGGCCTACAAGATGGATTACATATTGGCAATCATAAACAAGGATTTTATTTTTCACTAGATCCTTCTACCTACTTTAGAGAAAATTCAATATTCCTTGGTTATAATAAAGATTAAGCATCGATATATTTGAGTGAAACCCTCTTTGAGGTGCTCATCGATCAGGCAAAAAGTAAATAAAAAGACAAGCCTTCGAGTGAAAGCATATTTTAGGTGACCTTAGGTGGGAAATTTTATTCATCCCCTCAAGATTTATAAGTTCCATATATCCCAAATTATACAACTAGTACAAGCATCTTTTTATAACAATAATAAATGTTTGAGCATCTTGCTCTTGAATTTCCAAAGCTTTTTACTACTTGGCCTTTAACTAAGATAGTAGATTTTGATTTGTCACACTATCTAGAACTTTGGGAGGAACATCAAGAAGATGTAGTAGAAGAAGATGATCATGATCATGCCTTGCCTAAAATTATAGAAGATGGATCCACACTCCTTGTGGAAAATATAATAGAAGTGAACCTGGGAACCTATGAGGATACCAAAATTGTTTATCTTGGAGCTTCACTTACTGAAGTATAATGTGAACAAATTATATCCCTCCTAAGGAATTATACTAACATATTTGCATGGGCATACTCTGAAATTCTAGGCCTGGACCTATATTTGTTTTTTCATCACCTTGTTGTCCATTTTGATGCTAAACTAGTCAAGCAAAAATTGAAGAAAATGCATCCATGCATCACCCTATTAGTTAAAGTAGAATTAGAAAATTTGATAGGAGGAGGTTTCATTAGGCCACTACATTAATCTAAATGGATATAAAATATAGTCCCAGTGAATTAAAATATCCTGGGTATGCATAGATGTACTAATTTCAAAAATATCAACAAAGCATACCCCAAAGATGATTTTCCTCTACCCAACATCGATATGAGTGTCGACTCAACTGCTAGGTATGAGATGTTGTCCTTAATGGATGGATTTTTTGGATATAATAAAATCAAGATAGCCCAAGAATATTAACACAAGATTACTTTCACCACTCCATGGGGAACATTTTTTACCAAGTCATGAAAATTGGCTTGAAGAACACTAGAGCCACATATCAATGTGTTATGATTGTCATCTTCCATGACATGATGCATGATATTTTTGAGGATATTATTTATGATATAGTATTAAAATCAAAAATAATATTTGGACATCACAATGTTCTATGAATAATCTTTGAGAGGATTTGTGAATATAAAGTCCACCTAAATCCTTAAAAATGTGTCTTTAGAGTCACATTAGGGATATTTCTAGGTTTCATTATATCACAAAGAGGGATAAAATTCAACCGTGCAAAGGTCAAAGCCATTATGGAGATGCCTCCACCAAATAACCTCAAATATTTTTGAAGCCTACAATGAAAGATCCAATCTATATGTATTTCATTTCTCAATTGGTAGAGTGTCACCCATTTACCCACCTTTTGAAGAAAGGGGTAAATTTTCAATGGGATGAAGATTGTCATATAACATTTTTGAAACTCAAGACATATGTGACTAATATACTAGTATTGAGACCACTAACACCTAGATGACCACTGCTTCTTTACATATCAGCAATAGAGCATGCACTGGGGACACTTTTATCCCAACATAGTGATCAAGCTAAAGAATGTCTAGTATATTATTTAAGTTGAACTCTAGTGGATTATTAACATAATTATATGCCTATTGAGAAGGCATGTCTATTTATCATTTTTGCCACCCAAAAATTATGACATTGTATGCTAAACATTAAAACTATTGTCATCACTAAGGTGGACCCTCTCAAATTCTTATTGTCCAAAGTAGCTCTTCAAGGATGCATGGCTAAATGGGTTATGATACTAAGTTAATTTAACATTGAGTATTAGAATTAGAATTAGAAATCAATTAAGGGGTAGGTTATTTTATATCAACTTATAGATGACCCTATCATAGATACTCAACCACTAAAATTCAACTTTCTATATGATTCTATTATGGCAATAGAACAAGCATCATAGGAACCTAAATAATGAAAGCTATATTTTGATGGCTCCTTTACATCTTGAGGATCTAGAGCCGGTATATTATTGATTATACCCCAAGGGTATCTGATTCCTAAATCATTTCATATATAATTTCATTTTATGAACAATATGGCTGAATATGAGGCATTGATTGCAGGGCTTCACCTTGATAGACAATGGAATATTTATATCTTAAAATTTTATGGTGATTCCCAATTAATAATCAATTAGGCCATTGATTAGTATCAAACCAAAGATGACAAGCTTTTTCCTTACAAGTAAAGTGTTGATAATCTCAAAGGTCATTTTAAATCTTTGTAGTTTATACAAATTCAAAAGGCCAACAACAAATGAGTCAACGTAATGGCAACAATTTATTCCATGATATAGATTGAAAGTGGTGATAAAAAGTATCAGTTTTTAATTGAAAATATTCTTTACCCTACACATATTATATCAGATTCAGATAAGTTATGTGTCATTGTTGGTCCCAATCCCCTACCTAAATTACCTTAGTTCCAATACTTTTATAACTACTTTCATGATCACATTTCCCCAGCCAACCTATCAAATAATCAATAGAAACTCTTCCATTACTGTTTATCATATTATAACCTCCTTAGAAGCATGCTTTATCACAAAGGCTATTATGGAATGCTTATTCATTATTTATCTTTAGGAGAATCTAAGCAAGCACTGAGTGAGGTTCATGAAGGAATATGTGGGGCCCACACCAATGATGTATTCTTAACAAACAAGCTCCTTAGAACATGCTATTATTAGCCAAAAATGGAGATCAATGCTTGAAATTATGTAAATAAGTGTGTTTTTTGTTAGCAATATGGAAATTTAATATGTGCACCTTCTTTACTACTACAACCAATCACAACACCATGGTCATTCTCAATATGGGGCTTCAATATCATCGATAAAATAAACCCAACATATTTAGATGGCCATAAGTATATCCTGACTACTACCGAGTATTTTACAAAGTGGATTGAGGTTATTCCTCATACTTATGTCACTAGGAAATAAATAGCCAAATTATTCCATTACCATATCATCTGTTGATATGGCATCATATCTCACCTTATATCCAATAATGGTAGATCTTTTGTAAATAATATGTAAAAGCTCTTTATTAAAAATTCAAGATCAAGCACATAAAATCAACTCCATATAACCTGTAAGGCAATGGACAAGCCAAGGCATCAAACAAAACCATTATAGCCATTTTAAAGAATATTATCAATGACATTGGTCATAATTATCACTTGCAAATATTTCCTTCCCTTTGGGTTTACATAATCAATCATTGAACCCTAACATGAGCCACTTCATACTCCCTTGTCTATGTCATAGAATCTATTATCTTTAATAAGATCAAGCTACCATCATTATAGGTATCATTGGAGTATATTGAAGATGACAAGGACTATAGAGTCTCAAGGTTAAAAGAACTAGAACCTCCTGATGGCAAGCATTTGAATACCCTAGAAAACTTGTAGTCCTATCAAAATATATTTTTTAGTAGCTACAATAAGCACATTCTCCCTTGAAAGTTTGAGATTGGTGATTTGGTTTTGAAAGAGAACCAAAAAAATACAAACATTGAACACAATAAAAAAGTTAAGTTTCAACCTAATTGGTTGGGACCATTTATTATCATGGGAAAATATGGATCAGGGGTATATCGATGGGCTAAACCAAATGGTGAAGAACTTCTAGAGCCCATGAACATTATATACCTTAAGAGGTTCTACGCATGAAAAAATTTGAACCATTGTCTACAAGACCCCTTACTTAGGGGTAACTTGTGCCAAAGTAATTTTATCCTCCCATTTTATTATACCTTGGACCACTCTCACATAAGCCCTATTCCTTTCATGACTCTGGATAGTGAAATCTTTTGGACTGTTGGTACTCTGAATGCATTTTATCCAACCCTAGACCATTCTCTTTAAAAACAATATTTTTTAAACCGTTCTCCTTGAGAACCCTATTCTTTATTATATTGAGGGCTTGTTGTAACTCTAACACCTTTGTCCCTCAACCAATTATGATCCTAATTATGTCTTAGAAACATTATGAACACCTTCAATGTGAGTTCTAAAAAGCAATTTAGCTAGGATAGTATTTTGCATCTTCTTCTACAAACAAGTGAACAAAAACACCTTTTCAACTTAGGATATTTGCCTACCACATGGTTCTTTAGATTTATTTCATGCTACACACTATTATATATTACATTTATTTCTCTTTAGTGAACATTATTATCTTTTTAGGATCTTTACTCTCACTGATTTATGTGCATTTACCATTACAATTGGCTTAGCTATTTATTAGAACTTATACTCTTGGATGAGTATCTCCTTTACTAGTTTGTTTCCCTCTTATACATATATTATCCCAAAAACACAAAAAACATTAGAAAATGATTCCCAAAAGAACAAAAACATTGTCTTAGGCTTTTGTACATTCTAATCCTCAAGCTCTTGCCATTTTATAAGAATTTTATCTTACTGACTGTCTGTTGTGTGAGTCATGCTATCCCACATAGTTGACATTTTACAAGATTATTCTCCCTCATCCCACCAAGCCACACTCTTTCCATTTTTAAATCAAATTAAGTTCTGTTGCATTGTCATTTCACAGGTCATCTCATCTCACCAACTTTCTATTTTTCAAGACCAATCTCATTTGTCAAGTCTTCCATTTTCTTCTACAACATTAATCATGTGTTCTAGTCATCACCTTTTTATTCTATCCCACTTCCTATTAGAACTATATTTTACTTAAATTTCATGTTGGAACATGCATCCATGGAACTATATAGGCAGTGTCCACTTGTCTTGTACATATGGAGACCACTCGGTCAACCCCTTCCCTTTCTTCTCTTCCCCCATTTCTTCTATCATTGTTCCTCTTTAACTAAGGGGATACTTTTTGTGTCCTTGTTCTTTGTCACATTGTAGTGGAAAGTAATGCCTCTACCACATGTGCATGAACAACTATTTTTAAACCTCACTAACTTGGTTTCTATTTATGTGTGTTTATTTGAGTTTTATTGTGTTTTCTTGGTGATTTGTTGTGCTTTCACACCTATGCATTAATTTATTCTCCTTTTCTCTTTTTATTCTTTCTTATATCACTTTGGTATTGTGTTTCCTTGTATGTTTTTGCTTGTCTTTTTTGTGTTTAATAACATCTTGATGATTCACATACATCTTGATTATTTATATCTTGATCTCATGTTATTTAGTTGTTCTTAAACCTTTTTATTTATTTTATTATTGTTGGTGTTTTATTTTCTTGTTTGATTTTTTCTCTTTTGTGTTCAAGAACATCTTGATGGTCCACATAGATCTTGATTTTTTATATATTGATCCTATGTCATTAAGATTTTCTTGATTTTCATTTTTAAACATTCTTATTCCTACTTGAATCTTGATTCTTCGTATCTTGATTTTAAGTTTGGTTTAGTTATGTTTGTCTTTTTCTTTATCTTTGCTTTTTTGTTTAAATGTAAATAGTTGTAACTCTATTTTTGTTCTTTATTTACCATTATCCTTAGTTATAGGTACTCACATTTGAACCAGCTTTATGTATTTTAAATGTCATGTCATTATGAGTTATTCATAATTATGATGCCTAATTTATTGTGCTATAACAAGCACTTTATGCTCTAGATTCAAGTCTTAATGTCAATATGGATCTAATGAATATATCTCAAGATCACTATGCATAAATTAGGCTCAATAGGTTTAGCACCTAACTCAATGCTTAGACATGCATCTCTTCACATATATCATGAGTCTAATCAATCTTTGGTCAGTTTTTCATCATCCCTCATGCCATTCTATCCCAAGTTTGGGTGAAATAGACTAGCTTGAGGTCCATTCAGACTATGTAGGTAAAGCTTAGATATATGATGTATCTTAGGTCAGCTCAGCCATCTTCATTCTTCTTTTCATCTCTTTCATCACTTTGTGTATTCTTGTATGCCTAGTTTTTTGTGGCTTATTCTAAGCCATTGTACCATCACATCTATGTTTGTGCTTGCTCATCTTTAATATATATTTTAGGTTATATCTTTGACCTATTTTTATTTCTAATTTTCCCATTATGGGGCACCACATCTAAGTCTATCATAAGAATCAAATCAGCCTTACAAGGGCAAACCATTATTTATTCTTTACCAATGATCAAAATTAGCCCTATTGGGTCACAACTATCTTATTATAATCAAATCTGCTGTAATAGGGCACTTCTTATTATCATATTTTGGATATTTGAGTGGATTTTAAGTTAGTTTTGTTTAAATTTAAATGAGTTTACCATTATTAGTTTTCTTTAGTTATAATACAATGGTTATCCTTATTTTCATTAAGAGTAGATAGTTTATATCTATCCCACAAATATTTATTTGGTTTTATAAACTCTCTTATTATCTTGTAATAAATATTTTTTAATATTATTGTAAATTTTTTTTAATTTAGTATAAAAGAGTTTTTCTTTATTATAACACATTAATCCCTAACATTTGGTGTGGTGTCCCCTATATTTGAATATTCAATATGGATCAACTCCTCAAGTGATGTTAAAGATGAAATCATAAAAATAAATCTTCCAAATGTGTTTCGGAATAATGTCTTAGGTTTTCAAATATCAAATTATAAGAAATACCAATCCTATAAATTATGTTTTTTTTAGAGATATTTCTGCTAAAGAGTGTTTGAAAATCAAATTCCATTTGATTCTAAAAGGGTTTAACATAATTTTAGGCCCAAAATTCATGCTTAATAGTTTTAAAATTATTACAAAATGGGCATGTTAGCTTGATATTTGAGAGAAATATAAGCCTATCATTTGTAAATAGCTTGAATTGAATCAATGTCTAATCAAAGAATTGGGAATTAAAGAATTAGGAATTAAATAAATTTTGAGTTCCAAAAAATTATTCAATGTTATATTCAATTACACTTAATAATTTTAAAATTAAATTTATTATTTATCATTTTATGGATTAAAATATCAAGGATTAGCTTGAGGTAGGAGAATTTAAGAGTAAATTGATCAAATATCACTCCATTAAACCATCTTCATTTTTTGATAAAGTATTAGGGAATATGAGTATACATCTTAAGATTAATATTCTTATGGACCATAAAAATAATAAGATTAATGATACCTTCATCTATGTTCTCAAGTTGGAAGGAGTTTTGAATTACAAGTTAGGGACACCAATCCATCATCAACAAGTTCAAAATATATTTGAAGGTAAAAATCCCTCTACTAAAAAGTTTGAACCCTTGTAGAGGATTATCAAGGGACAGGTGGAGGTATTTGAAAGTGATTACTAGGTTTCACCAAATATAGGAGTTGGATAAGCCTACCCATACCTAATTGAAGTATATATAGTTGAAAATATAAGAGGAATATTTCCATTATTTCCACCAAATGACCATAGATGGAGAGCTAATGATTTTAAAGAATATAACATTAAATAGTTCATTATGAAGAATAATTATCTCTAGTTTTCCTTGAGAAAAAGTGAGCTAAAAATTATGTATTAAAAGAATCTTCCAAGGCCTAATAGTAAATTTAAAAATAAATAATTTTCCTTGAGTTCATGGGTCAATGATATGCAACCCATCCTTATGTTTAGGTTGGGTATGAATAGACCAATATTGGGTAACCACGTCTTAATTACCATCTCATTTATCCCATAGGAAACATCTCACTTTATGAATTAACTTGAGATAAAAATATTTAGAAGGCATCTAAAAAGAAGAGTAATATACATGAGTGGAAAGGAATATGTTATTATCAATTTGTATACATATTGCTAGAGACAAGGACTCAATTTCCTAGCTATCAATATTCTTGTTAAAATTGTAGAGAAAAAAATCCTATATATGAGAAAGAGTAGTGACAATACCAAAGGGGATACCCAAATATCTCATGATCTCCCCATGTTTTAGCTTCTTCCAATCTTTAGGTATCACTTCAGAAGAATTTCCTATTCTCATTATAATAAATTTATTTAAATGCATTGATAGCTTAAACTTTGAGTCCATACAGTAGATATCAATAAATTATATATAATTATTCACCTAAACCTCTTCATTTTGAAGGAAGAGTATGTTATCATCAACAAAGTGAGATTTTCGGCATAGTTATGGTGTGGCAAAGAAATAAATTTAATTTGATAGAATAATTGCATTTTCAAACATGTATCCCATGACATCAATATTTAAACATAAATTAATGGAGGAAGATAACATCCCTATCAAATGAATATTTAAATATAAAAAGACCCATTGATAAAAATTTGGGTAAAGTCATTTTGATGTGATTGATCAATATATTTCCAAAGACAAGCCATTTCATCATTCTTAGATCAAAATAACATTTTATTTTATCATAAGCATTAACAAAGTCAATATTAATAATTTTAATGTATTTTCTAGAGTATAATGCCTAATTAAAAACTTTCTAAGCTAGGACTAGATTATTAAGGATAAACCAACCTCCTATAAAACCACTTTGTTCATGTCTCACAATCTATTTAACCACTAGTTTTATTATGGAAGATAAAAATTCAACTATGATATTTTAGGTGGTATTAAGGAGACTAATAGGAAACCATCTAGAAATAGAATCTCTATTGATCAATTTTGGAATCAAATTGATGAGACCACAATTAATTTCTTATCTTAGTGATTAAGATTATTCAAATTTAAGGTAGACTTGATAAAATTCATCATGGATGAGTAGCCATAAGGCTTGGAAAAATTTAACAAGGATTCCATCAATACTTAATATTTTGTATTTTCCATGGAAAACAAATATCTTTCAAGTTCCTTGGGAGGGAGGAGGTTATCCAACCATTGGCTGATATCATTATAGAATTTGATAGGGATACAATATCTCATTTTTTTAGCTATTTTAGATTAAAAAACATATTAAATATGGTAATCCTAAAATAATTCATGATAGTGATAAAAAATATATGTTTGATACCATCACTAGTATATTTTATCCTACTGTCTACATCTTGAAGAGTAAAAGATGTGTTCCCTTCTATATATATGTTTAAGATATTGAAAAAATAAGTTAGAGTTATTATCTCATTCTTATATCATTATTTGATCCATGTTATGTGATATCTATTTTAGGATCCTTTCCCCCTAAAAATTTTTAATTTAAAATTGTTTGTTTCTATAGAGGCAATAATTTCTAGTATACAAATATTTTTAAGCTTAGACATCAAGGTAGTTCTCTTTTAAGAAAGTTATCTTTTGAGGGCATGTCCCCTTTTTTTTTTGTATATTAATTTGCCAAATAGTTTTAGAAATCTAATACATTTAGAGATCATAAGACAAAACCATTTGATTCAAATTTTATCTTTCCTAGGTTTATAGGTTGATTTGTAGAGCAAGTAAAGTGTATGCAAGAAATATAGGATATTGAGAAAGGAAACGTAAAGTGGTATTAGTGTCATCAAACAAAGGTATAGGGAGCATAATGGGAGTGTGGTTATAAAAAGTGGTTGGCGTGTATTGATATATTATATCCCTAAGTGGTGAAGGAGAGTGATAAATGTTATGGCTAAGATAGAATATGTTGATTCTATTAAGTTTTTTTTACATTTTCAGTTCTATTTTCTGACTCAGTGAACTAAAAACTCTCATGAGTGGAATATTTTAACACTAAAGGGTCATGAATAGATCAAATATATACTCCACCATGTGAAATTCACCTCCAATTATCCATTCAGCTTGTTGGATATGTTTCCCATCCAATTCCATATGTTTATCCTATAATTACTATCATTTAGAGCACAAAGAAAATAAATACCTTTTTATAGCATCAAGGGTAACCCAGACAAACCAATGTAGTGGGTCCTCACCTTTGTTAATAATATATTTTTAAATCCAAGGTGTTAGACCTTGGAAGACCCTTATCCTTCCTTCATAATGAGAAGTATGCAGAAAAAGATCTTTTGAGATATAACATAATGCTTGAGAAAGTCTAGTTTCATCAATCTTGACCTCTTGAAGAATAAAAATGCCATGGTTATTATTAATGAAAGTTTGTGTAATTTTTTTTTTTTAAGGAATGGAAAGGCCCATAACATTATGATAAATATTTTTTAGAACATTAGGATAACTTGAGAGAATCATTGCCATTTTTAGGGTTAAGAATTATTTATTCAGAGTAATTCATTGATTTTCCCTTTTTTCCATACTGCAAGTATGGTTAGTTATATAAATTGACCTATGTATTGAGAAACTATGATCATCTCACATAAAAAATTTAAGCTCGTGGTTTTCTAAAGGTGAAAGGTTTAAATAATACTAGCCATCTATAATTAGAGTTGGCATGGGATAATTCAAGAAAGAACTAGGTTTTTTATAGTTATGAAAAACATGTTAGACATCACCCATAATTATTCCCACTTATGAATGTTTATATTTATTAATTATAGGATGAAAGGGAGATAAGTAGTGGATATTATGGTTAATCAAATATGCATGTTTAAAATTGTGAATTAACACAAGATTCGGTCAATGTCATCAAATGTAGATGAAGCTTTCTAGATATGTCTTAGGGATGAAGAAGGCATGTTGGGTTATGGATTATTATTTTATATAAAGTAAGAAGAAATCAAATTAATATTTTCAATATTATTCTTTTGGATGTCACTTATAAAAATAGGTTTGCATCGATTTCAAAAAATATAGTCTTTGATGAGGTAGCATTATTTTTGGAAGTAAAAGTAAACATTGGGCATGTTGAGAAAAATCATTGATTGGACCAACCTAAACACTAGTCATACCATTTTCATATCTTCAATTAGATATTTTTTTAGACAAATTTCAACACAAGCCCTTGAGTGAACTCATAGTTTCATAAACTTGTCATTATTTCTCTTTCACTAGATGACATGACCAAATTGTTCTACTAAACATTTTATAATTTACCAAAATGAAATATTGAGTATGGGAAACCTGAACCACATTAGGTATTATGATCTAGATAGTGATATAATGTGGAAATAAAATATCCACACTTGTAGATAACGTATTTTTCCTAAAATGACTTAGGTGCCATATTGCATGATAACATGTTTATGTTATGGAGAAGAAAACATACATGATATATACCCTTTTCCTAGACATTTTATGGATTCTATGACCAATCATGATTCCTCCAATTAATTTTATCCCATTTTTTACAATCTTTTACAAATTATACTCCTCTTAGTAAAATAAAAATCATATTTCTATTATGACATTAAACTATTACATTCACAATTTCAACATGAAGAATGTATTAAAAGACTCTACCTCCTTCAATGATTGTTAAATTACTTTGTCCATTATAAAACATCATATCTTACTTGTATTTAGTTTCTTTATAGGTCATATTATTTTTAAGGGTCATAAGATTTAATTGAGACTCAAGAAGATATGTCATCTCTAGATTGGGAGCCACATTCTACCCTAAATCCAAAACCCTAACTCCATGATCTCTTATTTATCAAAGTGAGAGAACAAATAAATAGGTCATCTCCTTATTAAATAGATATTTGAAATAAAATATTGATAAGAGGAGAAAAATGTCAATATTTATGAAAATGAGGAAATAAAATAGTCTATAAAATATATAATTCACTCATAGTAAACCCTAGCTTGCCTAAAACCTAACATGAATTACTTATGGAATATACTTCAAATTTATTTTAGTTTTTTATTTTTTTGGTTAGGGGTAAATTTTTACTGTCAAATTTATCTTATACTTGTTCCAAGCCTCATTTTTATTTATTTGAAGAGTTTGAACCAATGTTTCAATGGCTATAATTTTTTACATATTTTCACATTAAGATCGAGTCAATACTTTTTCTCCAATATTTTATATATTATCTTATATTTGTTTATATATTTATATAAATATAATATAATTATTTAATTTAATTTCAATTTTAATATTATTTTAAATCATAAATTTCTAAGTAAAGTTTGTGTGGAATTAATATTTTTTACAATAAATTTAAATATTAAAAAAATAACATTAAAGCATGCATAAATAAATTTCAGGTGAATAAATTTTGTTAATTCCCATATAATTTATTTTAATATGTTATTTATCTTGGTTTTCTAGTTAATGTTCCAAACACTTTTAAACATATGGACACCCTACAATTACTTTCCATTGCCCATGTAATTAGAAACTTTAAAATTCAATCAAATCCAAATCAAAGAAGGCAAATGTTTTCACTAAATGTCAAAATATATGAAATAAGTGTCAAATTACCCAAAAATATTAATTATAATTTAGGAAAAAAACATACATGTCAAATTATGGAGAAAGGTCATATATTTTAATTATCTTATTGATAGTTTATCATAAATTAATTGTGTACATAAAATTTATTTAACATAGATTAATTATAACCTAGTTGGTACTAAAGCAGAGACACTTAAATTTGCTATTAGACACTTGGAAACATCAATTTGGCCATATATGTGACATATAATACTTGTGAAAACAAATTTGAATCTTAGTCATATTATTACCTATCTATTTATCTATCAATGATCTCTCCCAACCCAATATGTTGTCATTAATGGTGTAAGTGGAGTTCTTTAAGGTCTAAATCCTCTTTTAGATTATTTTCTTTGTATATGCTTGTAATCTTTCTTATAGATTTGTTTAAGAGGTTATTAGTGAAAAATAATATTAAAATGATTCTAAAATGACTTATAACATCCATTCATATATTATAAATGATAAACAACAATTTATACAACCTTCCTTAGCTTGAACTCCCAAGAAAATTGAAAAAGACTGTATTTAGCCCTATTTTAGGCCTATCTATAGATTATCATATTTTTTTTGTCTATAATAGGTTGAAACTTAGAATTTTGGGATTATTAAAACTTTTTTCCAATTTATTCAAGTCAATAAACAATTTTAATACCCTTAAGTATCTTGAAGATTCAATAAAGACTAAGACTTGTACTTTCAGCCCTATTTTTAAGGTATGTCTAGACCTATAGAAAACATAGTCCTTTATATATTATTATATGTAAATTTTAAAGACTTAAAACCATTATAATAATTTAAAACTCATGATAAATCATATATATTTTTAAAATTAGAATTTTTGAATGGTTTGTTCAAGAGTCATGGAAGTTTTTGTAGATAAAACCCTAAACTAGGGTTTTACAGCCTGAAAAGAGCCTAAGAGCATAAAATTATTAAAATATATTTATTAATAAATTTTAAATACATATAATAACCTATATTATATATTTTCAATGTTTTATAATCTATTTTAAGTGTAATTTAGTCTTATTTTATCATGAAAACCTACAGATCAAGCTTTCTTACCTAGATTATGATACTAAAACCCTATATTTTGTGTTTCAGGATTATGTGACTTGAAATTTCATTATAAAAGTATGAAACAAGATTAAATGAAAAAATATATATCATAATTATGATAATTAATCAATATCACAATAAAATCTTTTTTATGTTCATACATCTTCAGAATCACACACAGACTTTTATATACATATAGAATTACACCACTAGACTTGTTAGCTGAGCTTCACTCCTCATTTTGATGTGTTATATTCCTAATTTATTCATGGTTTTAAGTATATATATTCCTAATTTTTCTCTATAATTTTATTATTTAGTTTCATACACAATATTTTCTCAACCAACCTTAACTTATCTTAGAACATGTTTATTTTAACAAACCTCCTACATTGTATATATTTTGTATGGAGTTTTAAGATATATTAGACTTAATTAAAAGACTAAAATACACTCATGACACATGGTTAGAAAATTAATACCCCTCACACAATGATATATTCTTTTCAACCCATTATAACTTGCCAAATAGTCCAAAACCAATTCAAAATTTTGAATTTCATAGTTTTGGTAGGAAAGTCCAAAACACCTATAAATGACCTAGAAACCATATATGAAGCCTATGTAAGACTTATTATTAATAAATTAATACATATAAGACATAATAAAACCAAAAAATTACATATTTTAGATATTTAAAATGATGCACCTACATCAGACTACTAGGGAACAAAAGACTTATTTATGAGCTCTTGTTCATGAGTTCTTCAACACTGCAACCATGTTTTATGATCTTTGAAGGTGTCATCCATGTTTAATCCTAAATTTGATTATTTTTAAACTTTAAAAAGTACTAAAATTACTCCTTGACACTATTTTTATTCATTACCTTCTTAACTAGGATGGCTTCAAGTTCATTTGGTTGTGCCTTTGGTAGTTGTTGTTCCTAGTGAATAATTTCATCTTATTTATCTTAAAGTGTCTTTGTTATTATGTCTTTTTATATTTATTCATGTAGATACTCATACATGTACAGGTTTTAAACTAAATTACACCTATTCTTTTTATTAGTGGTCTTATCCATGGATACACATGTACATGAAACAAACTCATTAAAATAATAAACGACTTCATCATGTCTTTAAGGCACCTTGATCCTTCCTTCATTTCCATCATAATGTTTATTTTTTCCATAAACATGATGAAATTTTAAAGGTCCATTATCAACTACTTCCATGTCAATATTTTCTTCATTTTTATCCCTATGTCCTTCCATACATACATGATTTTGAAATTCAACCATCTCCTTGTTTTAATTCATAGGAACATGTGTATGCTCATTGTCATCATTAGACAAAGATAATTATAATTATTCACAATTAGAGAATGCTTCAAAAAAAATTCCATTAATCACATTTATATTTTTTTCATATAAACATTTATTTCTTCCTTTATGTATATTTTTTAAACTATGGACTACTTACCACTATCTTTCCATTTATTGTTTTCAATCACAACTTTAGGTTATTCATGTGAAAACCTCTCAGTCTTATTTTCCTTGTCCACATGTTTCTCATCTGGAAAATCCTTTTTCTTATTAATTTTCATGGTAATCTCTAGCAAACTAGACTCTACAATGAATTCCCTAAGATGGGTTATAATTTTTATTGATGAAAACTTATTTGGTAACTCTTTAATCACTATATTCACATGATTATCTAATAAAGTTTGAATTTCTAAGGTAGATTAGTTACCTTAGTGACTGTAATAATTATTCTTTATTTGGGAAATACTGCATCATCATTCTTTTCTTTGTTTTCCTATTATAAGAACTCCTTGTCACTTGTCAGCATCACCTTAGGACTATCTTCTAATACTATATTCTCCTCTTTTGGTGGTATGATTGTGTGCTTATTTCCATATTTCTCAAAAGTGTAAGCATCATTTCTTCCATCATGTATATAATTCATGTCAAATTTCCAAGGTCTATACAAAAGGATATGACAAACATCCATAACCATGGCATCACATATTACATCATCCTTATATATACCTATTTGAAATTCCACTTTACACTACTCATTTACCAAGACTTGATATATTTTTTGCAGAAAAGACACATCATAAGGAGTGGGATGTGTTACCTTATTCAAACCTAACTTGTTAACCATTATTGATGACACTAAATTATCAATAATTATACTATCTATAATGACCTTTTATCACTTACCTTTATATTTTTAGGTATTTCTAAACAAAGTATTCCTTTTATTAAGCTCCTTGATCTCTTTATTGGCCTTGAGAAACACTCTCTTCATGAGAAAATATTCTACAACTTCAGGTACATATTTAAGAGAAGGTAATCCCACACTTTCCTCATTAGTTTGTATAATTTTAGAATTCCCACTAGTTATTGCATATCTCATTTGAATATTCTCTAGGTACTCATATGATTTATGCTAATACTTTTTTGCACTTGAAACACTTACCCCAAAAGCCTCATGAGTCTCTACCTCTTGTATATGATATCATGCCTCTAAATTAGTAGCTTATTCTTGTATTTTGACCTTGATTTTTTAATCTATTTTTTCCTTCATCATGTACCTACAATTAAATTCTACCTGCATGCTCTCCTTCATGTTTAAAAAAAATGCCTCTACCCTTTGAATGTTGTCTTTATTTTCTTAACAATTTCTCCTCTACCTTGAGGGAAAATTAATATTTCTCCTCAACTAATCTAGGTGACATAAGGCTAATTTCATCTTATATATTAAACCTTAATCCATTTATGTATCATCCACATTTTCATCATCCTTTTTTATAAGTCCTGCTCTGATGGTTAGCTTGTATAACTCCTTTATTTTATGCTTGACTATCTTATCATTTTGCTTTAAATTTTGAAACTTATTGAAAAGATTACTCTGGTAGTATTTTGGCATGAGTTTTCCCTTCAAATTGGCCACCATTATATTCCAACTCTTGATGTTAGGCTTCCCTTTCCTCCTCTCATATTGAACTCCATCCCACCATAGGAATGCATGATATTTCAATGTATTAATAGAAAACTCCACCTTTTTATCATCATATTTGCCTTCATACTCAAAATATTTGTCCATAGCATTGATCCAATCAACCAGATCCTCCACATTTAGACTACCTTCATACATAGGTACTTCAAGTTTGAGTTTATAACTTACCCCCATGATTGATCCCTTCTACTCTCTCTTATGCTTCCTCTAGTTCTACATATTTTTATTTGGGCATTTCTTCTTATATTTCACTAAGATATCCCATATCAATCCCTATTCTTTATGCAATATCCATTTCCTACAAATAATCTTGAAAATTTCTCATTTCTTCAAGTAACATTGCTTGAGTAGGCTCTCTCCTCTGACCTCCTCTAGCTCTTACTCTAGATGCCATCTTTACAGACTTATTTCTTAACTTATCAATCAAATCCATTTAACTTGAGATAACTTAAACTGTGATATGATACCACTAATGGTGTAAGTGGAGTTATTTAAGGTCTAAATCCTCTTTTAGCATATCATCTTTGTATGGGATTGTACTCTTTCTTTTAAGTCTATTTAAAATGTTATTAGTTAAAACTCATACTATAAGGATCTTCAAATGACTTACAACATCCATTCATATATTTTAAAGGACAAACAACAAATTCTACAACCTTATTTATCTTTAATTCCTAAGAAAATTGAAAAAGACTATATTCAACCTTGTTTTAGGCTTATCTATAGGTCTATCATATTTTATTATGCCTATAATAGATTGAAACTCAAAAATTTTGGATTATTCAAACTTGTTTCCACTTTACACAATCTAATAAACCTTTGTAATACCATTAAGTAGCTTGAAGACTCAATAAAGACTAAGACTTGTAATTTTAGCCCTATTTTTAATGTTTGTATAGACCTATAGAAAACGCAGTCCTTTATATATTCTTCTATGGAGATTTTAAAGACCAAAAACCACTATAATAATTTAAAACTTATGATCAATTAAACATCCACATTTTTTTAAATTTTTTAATGGTTTGTTCAAAAGTTATTGAAGTTTTTGTAGATAAAACCCTAAACTAGGGTTTTGCAGCCTACAAGGAGCCCGAGAGCATAAAATTATTGAATTATATTATTTTATGATTGATAAAGATATATAATCACCTTGATTATTTATCTTATATGTTTTATAATCTCTCTCAAGTGGAATTTATTCTTGTTCTATCATGAAAACCTACTGATCATGCTTTTTTACCTTGGTTGTGACACTAGAACCCTATATTTTGTGTTTCAAAACTTTGTGACTTGAAAAATCATTATAAAGTTATGAAAAAAGATTAAATTAAAATAAAAAACATTCATTTGAATTCTCAAAAGTCTTAAAATTAATCAAAATGACAATAAAAACTCTTTTATATTCATATATCTTCAAAATTACACAAACTTCTACATACATACATAATTACACCACCAAACCTATTAATTGAACTTCTCTCCTTATTTTGATGCATTATATTCCTCTTTTATTCATGTATTGAATTATATCTCTTCCTAATTTATGTCTGAACTTCTCTTATTTAGTTTCATACACAAGATTTTTTCAACTAACCTTAACTTATCTTGGAACATGCTTGTTTTAACAAACCTCCTACATTGTATATAATTTGTATGAAGTTTTAAGATAGATTAGAATTAATTAAAAGACTAAAATACACTCATGAAATATGTTTATACCATTAATACCCATCACACAATGATCTAATACTTTTAAATCCACTAGAACTTTCCAAATATCCCAAAATCAATTTAAAATGTTGAATTTCCTAGTTTTAGTGGGAAAGTCGAAAACACCTTCAAATGACATAAAAACCAAATATGAATCCTATTTAATACTTATTATTAATAAATTAATACCTATAGACCTCCTAAAACCAAAAATTAACACATTTAAGCTACGCAAAATGATGCACTTACATCAATTCATATGCAAGATCTCTATAATTTATGCCATAATACTCACTAATACTAATAAAATTTACTCCATATTCAAGATCACTATGTTTCCTTTATGGAAATTTCTGATAAAAATTTTATATTAGTAGTTATGAACAATGTCCACTTTTGTCAATAGTGTCCTAAAGATTCCAATTACTAGTTTCTAAATTTAAATCTCTCTCATGGGTTAGCTTATGAATGTTTCACATGTTGGTTATGGCGGTAAATTCCAAAGATTAATATATAAATTCAAGAAGTAGAAGTAGAAATATGGTATTCTAAATTGATGAAGGGACTCATTCAATAATCTAAGTTAATATTTAAAAACACCCCCCAAGACATTGTAATGAAAGTCATTAGTTGGAATATAAGAGGGATGGATCATAATAATAAGCATAGGACCTTTAGAGACCTAAAAAAAATTACTTAATATTGAAGCTATTCAAGAGACAAAGATGGATGAGACAATGGTATAAGAGACTAATTAAAAAGTGTGGAAGGATGCAAAGGTAGCTAGTGTCAGTTCCTCATATGCTTCCTTAGGGATAACTACTTTTTGAGATGATAAGGTTTTAAAAGGGGATTTTCTATTTAAAAATTATCATTATTTGTTATTTTATTTATAGATAATAATTAGGGTTCAAGCTGGATTATATATAATGTGTATGCTCTTAATTTTCATTCATCTCATAGAAGATCATGGGGAGAGCTCATAGATTTTAGGATGACTTGTGGGGATATTAATTTGATGATAGTAGGAGACTTTAATAATCCTATAAATACTTCATAAAAAAATGTGGAACTTAGTTATTCATGGAAATTATGGAGGATTTATTAGCCCTCATTTCTAACAAAAGTTTATTAGTTGTTTAACTAAGAGTTTATTTTATGTGGTATAATAGGTGGGTAGGGGATAATCTTATTCAGTTTAGGTTAGATCACATCTTCATTTATACAATTGGATGCTTGTTTACAATTTGTGTCTCTCTTCATTGCCTCATATTGGTTTAGATCATAATCTTATCATCCTTCATATTGATGATAGATCAAATAAGGAAAGGACACCTTTCAAGTTTAAATAGATGTGTTTCTCTCATCTGGACATTTATGATAAGAACAAGTAATGGTGGAATATAGACATCCATGATAGTGTTATGTTTAGATTGGCTCAAAAAATCAAGAATGTTAATAAAAATATTAGGATTTGGAAGCATGATGTTTTTGGTAATATCTTTCATCATAAGGAGAAGATTGGGGAGAATCTTAAGTTGATAGAGGAATATATAGATGGGAATGGTTTGTGTGAGGAAACTCAACTAAAAATATATATTTTCTTAATTGACTATCATAATTTAGTGGTTCATGAGGAAACCTTCTAGAGGCATAAATATTGAGATTTATGGCTTAAGGAGGGGGATTGTAATACATTTTTTTTTTCATTTATCTACTATTAAGCATAGGATTCATAATAGGGTAACTAATATTATTCAAATATGATGTTGCATGTTACAATCATCTCATTATAAAGGAAGAATCAATTATGCACTTCAAGAATTTTTTTACTGCCAACAATGCTTTAAAAATTAGGAACTTTAGGAGGTGGAGGTGTTCTAAGAGATGATAATGGTCTCTTGGTAGTTAAATATGAGGGGAATATGGGGTTTTAGACAAGTCACTTGGATAATTCCTTGGATGCAATTTGGAGGGTATAATTGGCTAAATATTTAGGTGTTAGTAGGCTATTAGTATAGGGGGATTCCATCAACATCATCAATTGTCCAAAAAATATCAACAAAGCTAGCTGGATAATTGATAATATCATAAAATAAATTTTATGCATTGCCCTTTATTTTCATGAGCTTCATTTTCAACAAGTTTTTAGGGATGGTATCAATTATTAGACTAATTTTATAATAGGGGTAATTACATATTTCTTAAGAGTTTGGTCCAAGAATGAGGCCTTTCTAAAGAATATTGATGTCATCATTAGTAGAGATAGGTCCAGCTCACATCCCTAATCCTATTTTTTACTTGTTAAGATCCTTATTACCTATCAATTATGGGAATCATTTGGATTTCATATTATTTTTTATTATGATTGTTGGTACTTATTATAAATATTTTAAGATTAAATGTGAGGGGATAATTATAATCTATAGTGGAGTTTTGAGTATAGTAATTTCTAGAAAGTGCCTCATGCTAAGGTGTATTTGGTTAATATGCTTATTTTAGTTAGTTATCCTAATATCTTTAGTTTTGTGTAACTTAGTATTTTAAGATGGGTGGTAATATAAATAGGTTTGAGAAAACATTGTCTAATAAAATTAGGAAAGAATTGAGGGTCTGGTAAAATTTCCATACTGGAGGATTGATTGATTTTATTGAGAAAATTGGTGGACTTGACAAGCTCTTGTCCAAAAAAAATTTAGCTCAATGGAATGATCATGTAGTGGACATCAATAATGTCTCTATAGAAATCACTTAAGGGTTGCTTGCCCATGTGGTTGGTATGAAAGTGGACGAAGTCAAGTACATGAAGTCCATTACAAATTATAAGGAAGAGAAGGCCAAATTTTTGTTGGAGAATGAAGATATGATATAATGCCAAGGGGTTACTTGAGGAAGGATTTTTTGAAGCCATATGATGTGGTAGTAGATAAAATCATGACTTATGTCACTCATGATGGCATATTTTTGGTTTTCCATTATTTTGATATACCTATCATGATTTATTTTCAACACCATATTCGTATTAGCCTACCTTTCTATATTTTTCACTCACTAGAAAGCTCTATGCTTGATATGAAGAGGGGTAAAAAGAAGATTCCATGCCATCACGTGGTGATATTCATCATCTACAATTTTTTCAATGCTTTAAATCCTAGTATTCATATTGGTGTGAGGAAGGGTCATGCTAAAATGGTGAAAACACTAAAAAAAGGTTAAGAAGTGATACTATGACAAACTAGAGGAAGGACAAATTAGTATAATATAATCAAGGTATTATTGACCTTGATAAGGAGATTCAATATCAAGAGGATTTTAATATGGATAATGGTGATAGGAATGATATTGGTTTTGATATGGTGGTTGGTATTGATGATGTGGAAAATATGGAGGACCCTAAAATGATAAAGGATCATGAGGTGACTGAGGATATGATGTATGAGGTTGTGTAAGGTTTACAATTACTTAAATAATGAGGTAGGAAAGATGATACTAGTCATAAGGAGACTACAAATAATGGGAATAAGGAATCATATTTATCTAAGAAAAATTATAACATTTCTATGGAATTTTATATCATAATTGATAATTTAAAGAATTAGGATAGTTTAGATATAATTGGAGATAAAGTGGAGCTACATAAGGCCATTTTTTGATGGTACATGAAAGATCACAAAAGGCTCAAATAAGAGGTGAGCAAGATGAGTCAAAATGATTAGATATTTTGTACCAAGGTAGACCTTTTGGATTTGAGTTCTTAGTTTATGGATTTGAAAGAGAGAATGCATATAATGGAGAGATAAAATGCAAACCTTAATGATAATCTTACTATCTTTGTAGATTTTAGTCACATTGATATGAAAAAAGGTTTGTAGAGTATGGAGGGGTTAAAACTATTGACAAAGAGGAAAAATGAATATTCTGACATTACCAAGATTGAAAAGAAGATGAAAGGTATTTTTGGAGAGGAATATGTGTCTTAGACTAATCATCACATGGAAAATACAATTATGACCTTGACAAAGAATTGGTTGAAATATTATGAGACCTGGAAATGTCTAGGGTGTTGGTACATTTTTTACTACTTTCTTGTTTATTTTTTGTTGATTTTGAGTTGTTGATGTAGTTTTTATTCTATTTTTTATTCTTTTTGGGCAGGCTTATTTTTATATCTAGTTTGTGTGACCTTGTCTACATGTCTCATGTAATGGGTAGGGCCCCTCTTAAAACCATATTTTAACATTAATAAAAATATATAAAAATTAAAGAAAATTTTAAGGTCTTATTCACTTAGTCATTACTTCAAAATTACATTAAAACCCACTTGCAAATTAAAATATCTATTTGCACAACCTTGAGGGATTATCCAAAATAATTAAAATCTAAAAACCCTCAAAGGTACCAATATAAAATAAAAGTTTGAACACTAATGCAAGGTGAAAGTTTAATGTTGTTAAATATCAAAATCCAAAGGTTACATTACATTCTACTAGAAAACTATTGAGCACATATACACATAGGTGGGAGAATTACATGCATTTTGAGCACTAATCAAAATATTAGAATGTAGGCAATGCTCAACTAGTCAATGAGGTGTTGTTTGGGTTGTCCAACCCATTTTTGTATGCTAATAAAGCATATAAAATGGAAGTATATTTTCAAGAAAAAATAAGAGAAAACATGAATTTATGTATAGGATCGAGGATCATAAATCACTAAAAATCATATTTATATGCAACAATTTGGTATGTGGTAGAATAGAATGAAAAAGTCAAAATGGATAGTTTCAAAATTAAGTGGAAGAATCTAGTTTTTAGAGGTGTGTGAGTGTCTTTTCATAGTTTATTAATAGATTTGATAGTTATTTTCCTAATTTGAGTATTCATAGAGTGATTTATGAGTGTTTTAGTTTACTCTACTTAGACAGTGAGCAATACATAACAAAATAACAAATAAGTGCATTATCTTTTGGTCATTTATATTTTTAGTAAGTACACTCAATAAAAATTCACTCATAAATCAAATCTATTAATTTTGGATATAGTTTTTATATTTTTAGTAAGTACACTCAATTACATATTTTTAATGTAATTTATTTAGTTTATGCAATCTAAATTTTAATAGTTGTATACTTGTTTAGCTCACTAGATCCAAAATTAATTAATTTTTTTAGTGAACTTGATCATTATTTCAAGTGTGATAAAAACTAAGGTTCATATTTTCTTCTTATGGTT
>JARHVA010007539.1:112500-452500 GCA_037957365.1 Torreya grandis | reverse complement strand
TATCTCACTAGAATTTTTTGGTTCATGAAATGGACCTAAAGAAACAAAGATGTGGTAAAAATGAAATCTCAAGGTAAATAACTGAAAACCTTGAAATTTAATTTTTTTACTATAAATAGGTGAAAATTATTCATTTGCGTATTTTATAATTGTATAAAGCTAGAGTTATGTTTATCCAAATTAAAGATGAGGAGGTGGACATGTTAGAGGATGCATCACAACTATGGATATAGCCTTATATTTAGGTGGTGCATTTATTTTCCATTTGTCATTTTTAGATAAAATTAACTAAATTAAGAAATCTAGGTGTTAAGAAAAATCTATATATCTAAAATTTCCCCAACTAGTGTTAAAACAAAGGCATTTATTTTCCATTTGTCATTTTTAGATAAAATTAACTAAATTAAGAAATCTAGGTGTTAAGAAAAATCTATATATCTAAAATTTCCCCAACTAATGTTAAAACAAAGCTAGAATTAGGATAGGTGATAGGTAGTTGACAAAAATTAAAATATAGGTGAAGGGTATTTATTAGGGAGGTAAATAAATCAACACCCTTGAAAAATTGTAACAAGCAAGCTAATATAGATTTCAAGGGGAATAATAATCTCCTAGATGATATCGTAGGGTATGGCTGATATATTTAGGTGAAGTGCATGTTGATAGTGTATGGTATGGTCAGTGCATAATGAGAAGTAATAAATAGGTTGATACAATATGGGATGACCTTTAGAACTAGAAGATAATGTTTTTTGGTGAAATTAATTACTTAGCCAATATAGTGGGAGAAATTAACATTATGCTTGATGCAATAGGAAAAAAGATGGATGATAATGTAGGGTATGGTCGATACAACTTATTGATGTGTTGGTCATTACTATATGCTATGGTTGACATAAGATAATATTTCCTTAGCCAATACCATAGGGCATGACTAATGCATTATGAAAATTAACCATAACTAGTGTAATTGAATGTTTAGTCGATGCAGTAGAAAATATAGTGTTTTTTTCTTATTTTTCATTGATTTTTAGTCTTGATTTTTTATTTTTGGGTCAAAATATAATTTTTATTTATTTTGTGATTTTTTTAAAGGTGAGAGATACTATGGTTGAACATTGATGTTATTTATATTTTGAATCTTTTGGATATATTGTCAATAATAGATCATGCTTAACTCATCACACTAGGACTTAGAGGGATCACGCAAATGTGTGATATTCTTATTAGCTCTAAGATTTTCACAATGTTTTTGGGGTGATGAGATAAGAACACTTGCACATTTAAGTGGTTTTTAGATGGGGATACCTATTGTCACCAAATCTTGTACCTTATAAGAGAGTTTTCAAGCCTCTTCTAGATTTGGGCAACATGGGAACATTTTTAGGTATGTGGGTGTACGTATATTGGAAATGAGCCTCTAGATTTAAGGGATATCTCCCTGAATGTATATTAAAATTCTATTATCTATGCCAACTAATTACTTGTGGGGAAAATATTTAGAGATTGCATGAATTGAACCTACTCTAAAGGAGGTGATGCACGAATATGTCCTCCATATGACCATCATACTTTTTTGCACTAAAAAATAAGGCACACAAACTAAATTCCAATTCTTATGGATTCTAACATGAGTATTTCAATATGGATGTGATATTCATGAGATATATCCAAGGTAAGTGAACCATAGGATAGTTACAAACACTAAGGTTCATTATATACTTAAAAGATAGACTCATACACTTGAGAACACTTCATATGACCTATTAAAAAAGGAAATCTTGTACAAACATGAAAAGATAAAGGAAGAAAGGATAGAGAATTATCATTTTACATCACCATACATCACTTGCACGCTTAGACAATTGTTTAAAAACTCAAATTCACATTTGCATTAATGTTTAAAGGTAAAATATGACATCATTTCAGCAAGGCTTCACCATACATAAAGTGGAACTATTTACAAAGGCCAAAATGGTAGATACTTATAGAATTTGAGAGAGAAGTGGGAAAAGAGGAGTCCAAAGAAGAATTAAATGAGTTCAAATTCATTTGAACTATATTTACAATTGCTTCTATAAATTATGCTCATTCAAACCTTTTGATTGATCTAGGTCACTTCAAGTGGTTGTACAGTTACATTATTCCCTTGTTGATGCTCCCTAATGGTTACAATGGTAGGATCAAGATGTTCTAAGCTTGGTCCTAGCATCAATGTAGTTAAAAAAATTAGATCAATCTGTTAGAACTTTGTCCTGGTGCTAGATTCTCCTAACTGATATATCATGGTGTGTAAAAATGGAAAGAAGGGTCCCTTTCATATAGTCAATTCTGGTGATGAAGTTTTTAGAGTCTACGTGCATGCCTTCATGGCACCATTTGAAATGCTAGATCTAGTTTAAACTAGATCATGCTCAAACTCATCCCCAGATTCATAGGTATACTATAAATGAAAAACCAATCTTAAACTATTGGTTTTCTTATAGTTATCACATTGATGTAGACCTATAGATTATATAGCCCCTTTCCTAATTATAATAGGTCTAAATAGACCGATTCTATCCTTGCAAGAATTGAGAACTCACCATATACATAGATCCCCTTAATAAAAAATAGTCATAGAAATAACCTTGCATGTCACAAATATTCAAACCAAAGGTCTATATTTAGCCTTAATGGTAATCCCTTTATGTTCTCTATACTTGACTTCAAGGCTATGTCCACTCCTTTGTTGGAAATATGATTGTCATTGATGTCAAAAGGGACATTACAAGCATGTCATTGATGTTCAAGACTGAATATGGTGATTAGAATATATGTAAAGGATCCTATTAAAGGTCAAAGATGATTGGAATGTTTATGTTCATAAGTGGAATTCATCTAGTTCTTCATATTGATCATCTATATATTTTGGGTCTATGATAGGAAAATATGAGAAGGCATTTTGTTGACATCACCATTTCCATGTGCGAATGAGTATGGGGGAGTTGGTCATATAGTTTTGATCACACTAGTCCCTAGTTATTATGTGTTAGATTTGAAGACATGTGATGAAGTGCAGTTGAAGATATGAACATATAAAGTTGGATACTTAGACAAAAATCACTAAGTTTCCATACTTAGCCAAATTTGAAAAAAGGTTTAGCAAAGCCAAGTAAGCATATTGATGAGATCAGCATTTACACATATGGAGGTTTGAGGATAAAAATATCATATGGGTGTGTTCATTTTGTGACTAGTTTCTATGCATTAAATCTTAGGTCACACAACATAGCGAGACAAAAGATATGCTTTAGCAAAGTTAGGCTCGAGGAAATTTTGATAGTGTTTTCCAACATAGTCAAATTTATAGGTTGTAAGATAAAGACAATTAGGCACTTTGATGGTGCCATATATTTCACATAGGAAGGCTTCAAGAGTAGATAAATATATGGATGGAATCCCATGTGTGGGAAGATCTTATGTGCTAATTCTTAGGTCATCCAACTAAGTGTAACAAGATTTATGCAGGTGCAAAGTTAGCCTTCTAGGCATATTGAAATGGTCTCCATACTTAGTCAAATTTTCATGAGGTCTTGCAAATTTATCTTGATTTTATAAAGATCATTTATGGGCATTTTCAAAATAAATAGATAGCAGATCTATTATGGGTTTTTCATGAGCATTCTAGACATATGGCCTGTAAGTTCAAAAGAGAAGGAATGAGCTTAGAATTAAATTATCTTTGCTCCCAAACATGATAGGGTTTATTATATAAACCCTAAGGTTTTAAATCATAGCATCAAACAAGATTTTATATTTTGATGTTGACTAGATATAGCCTGGACCCAGTAGCTTGAGTTATAACTTAAGCCTTTATCATCATTGTAAAAATGGCCCCTCGACTTACAAATTACTAGCTCGAGCAGTGATCAATAGAATTAACATTTCCTAAGTCTTAGACTTTATATTTATCCCATTTTGATCAATGGCTATCAATTAATTATATGAATTAGATCCAATGAATCATAGCAAAGTCAAATTATCCAAGGCTCCTCTGAGTAAATGTGCTAGTGACAAGTGTCACATTCATGAATCTTGTCAGAAAGAGACCCAATGAGCATAAGCTTGTCAAAGTTAATTATCAAGCCTATCAAAAGATCTGAAAGTGAGAAATTGATCATACAAAGGAGATCCAATAGAGTGAGTGGACCCAGATGGAATAAAATGCTTGAGGTTTAATGACATAGTGATGAGTTAAAGACTAAGCAAGTCTAAGAAGATTGATGGAGTAAAACCAATCCAAAGATGTAGGAAGTAATAAGATGAAGATAATTGGTCAATGTTTAATGTCTAAACATAGCTAATGTTTGAAAGAATATAAAAATCAAACAAATAGTGTAAGCATGTTAGATATCAATTAAATAGATGCATTTTAAAGTTGATCTTTTTAAATATAGACCATCAGGTCATGGTACCAAATGTAAGATCAATGATCAATATTTAAAGATAAGTTAAATCTAATGGTTAGATGGAGAAACATATAAGAACATGAAATTAAGCCTTATATCATGATGTAAAAAATGAGATCGATCAATTTAATTGATCAATTATATGTAAATGTGCATGTGCATCAAAACTATAGTCCAGTAAATGCTATAGATATTAATAAGACTAGGAATCGTGGTGATAATGTATGAATTCAAGATGCAGAAAACTTACATTTCAAGTCATAATGAACTGAGTCCATAATAGAGCTTGATGTATTAGTAAATAAGTGTGAACATAGTGAAAACATGAAACCCTAGATTAATTACTTATATAGAACATCTAGGACAAAGACAAATTATGTTGAAGCTATTTGAATTGTGTTAAACAAAAAGTATAGAGATGTAGAGGATCAGAGTAAGATTATGAAGTGTGTCAAATAGATATAGATCTAGACATAGAGATAGAGGGTTAAAGAGAAGAGAAGAGAAGAGAATGTGTAGAGGTTCAGCAGTTACATATTAGACCTATAATAGAGAATATAAGGATTGGATTCATTTATGAATCTATGCTATAATTTAGAGTTGTATCTCCTTAAAATAATCTAATAGGTTGGTGCCATTAGATAAGTTGAGTGGGTGCTCAAATTAGGTAGTGGGTACTTCCTTAGAGTAGAAGCTCTTAAATCAAGGGATTGATGTCTCCTTAGGGTTTGTGTCCTTTAATGTGTAACTAGTTAGGTTTTGATTGTGAGGTTGGATTAGAATAGTAGATTATAGCAACTATTCTCATCGTGGTTTTTCCCATTGGGTTTTCCACTTATACTTCTATTTTTTTGTGTATTTATGTGTGTGTGATCTCTACATATTTTATTTGATCAACATATATCTTTTGATTTGATTTAAAAGTATTGAAAGGACTAGTTTGAATTGTTATACTGATTCACCCCCTCTTAGTATCTATTTATGTTCCAATAATTGGTATCAGAGCACTAATTCTTTAGAAAAAGCTTAATCAGCTCAGGTAGATCTTGGAATAGTGAACACAAATGGCTAGTCAAGAAGGATCTTCATCAAACAAGGCACCTTTCTTTGATGGATCAAACTATGCATTCTAGAGCATAATATTGGAAACTTATTTATCATCATTAATATACAACTCTTAGTGATCAGGCTACCAAGAAGGCATATGAGAGCAATGCTAAGGCAAAAAATGTTATTCTATGTGGATTGTCTAATTCAAAGTTTATCAAAGTGATGCATTGTTAAAATGCACAAGATGTCTGGAACAAACTAAAGAGCATCTATGAAGGAGATGACAAGGTAAAGTAGGCCAAGTTACAAACTTACAAGGCAAGATTTAGATCCTTAAGATGAATGAAGAGGAGAATATTGCAGTTACCTCCTTAGGGTAGATGAAATAGTCAATGTAATTAGAGACTTTGGAGAAGAAATGAAAGAATCAATCATTATCAAAAAAAAATTAAGATATTTTCCATCAAGATATGATTCTAAAATATCTATAATAGAGGAAGCAAGAGATATAGATAAGATCATGATTGATGAGTTTCATAGAACTTTCACTTCTAAGATGAGAATGAGAAAATTAGACACCTTAAAGAGAGAAGCTACATTCAAAGCATCTAAACTACTAAAGGTAGAATCACAGATCCATAAACTCCACTAATAAACTCTAAGTGAAATTTTAAAAGTATGAATTTTGAATTTATCAACATATAAGATGTTGGAATAATTAAATATGATTAAAATCTTATCCAAATCAAGTTTCAAAATTGAAATAAAGGTGAATTGATAAATCACATCAGTTATCCATTGAAACCGTCATATTTTCCAATTTCTTGATTTTATCCAATTTCTCATAAATGATCAAATGAGTAATTTTTTCATTTTTATTAAAATCTAAATTATAATCTTTAAATTAACCAAAAATTAAATGCAAAATTGAATTCAAAGATCAAAACACAAAAATTGTTTACGAGGTTCAGAATTCCTACATCCCCGGGTTCATATCGAACTGATCCATTAATTATTGCTAAATTTGCAAGCCAAAATAATAATTAAAAAATAATAAAAGATCATATCTCTCTATAAAAATAGTGATCAGACCTTTGAAAGACCTTGGCTAACTCAGCATGTCCTTCACCTTCCTGAATCACACGTAAAGGCTTCTCCAAAATCAAAATCAGAAACTTCTATAGCTCAAAATGGCATCACCAATTCTCCAAAATGGTAAAATAAATATATTTTACAAATCATATCAAAATTATAAACAACTTTTTAGTTTACTCCGAGCTCTGATTCGGCCTCTAAGGGCTCCAAAGTGACCAAATACTGTAAGTGGGTCTATAATCTTCAATACACAGTTGGCTTCCTATGTCTATTCAAGTAGAAATTAGTCCCTTTTATAACACTTTGACCTCTGTGGCTGAAGTGGTCAAGGCATTAACCTTTTATGTAGTAGGTCAAAGGTTCAAAATTACCTCCCACCTTTCTAGGTGCTTAGGAAGAGATTTGAAAGTTTTTCCCTCCTTTTTTGGCACCTTTGACTTGGTTAATGCATTTTTGGTGGGTGACATGGCAGTTTAGCCTTTGGCACCTTTAAACATTTAAAAATTTCAAATAACATGTGAATATAAAACACCAAACTAAATTTTTTTTTCACCTAATTATTTTTTGACATGTCAAATGGCTATTGGTCCACTTGGCATATTTCCACAGTGCCACGTCACTTTCGACACCCCTATCACAAGATTTCTTCAACTGGCTATATCTTGAGCATCCAGACACCATTTTTCAAACCAAAAAAAGTACCAAAAATCTCTCTATGATCTCTACACTATTAAATTGGTTTCATCATGATTTGGAAACTTTTTCTAGAATGAACTCTGGATCACACCTCCCTACAAAAAAGGCTTTTAGTCTCCAAAAGTTGACTATCACTTGAAATTGTTAGGTTGTTGAGCTAAAAGATTCACTGATGCAGACATGGAGGAGGTTGTTGAGAGGTTGCTGAGTTGAAGAGAAACTGACATCGGTCTGATCAGTCGACGTTGGTCATATACAATGAGAAGAGCAATCGACGTCGGTCAGGGATCGGCTGGCGTCGATCACCTCCAGGCAGACAAGGACCGATGTCAATCACCTGTGCAGTTCTAAAACTACCAGTTCACAGATAGTTAGTTAACGAACCAATTGTTTACATGTCAAAGGCTAATTATAGACTTGAAGTTGCGGATCTAATTATTGTAATTAGATGTCTAATTATTGTTTGCATGAGATCTATATAATAGACTCATGGGTTGTATTGTAATTTGTGCTAGAGAGTAAGAGAGCAAAAATTAGCTCCTTCAAAGTGAAGAGAGCAAGGTGTGTTCATCCTAGTGCCACAGTGCCAAGTGTGGGTGCTAGTTTGGAGAATCATAAGGATTCTTCATGTATGTAGGATCTTGGTCAGCAGGTGTGCAAGGCCACATTTGGAGATCTACATGGTAAGTAAGATCATTGATTTGCAGGTGTATGTGGGTGTGGGATCTAAGTTTGCAGGTGTGCAAGATCAGAGAGGATAGCAACATAATAGGTAGCAAGATTAGGAGAGATCTACTTGGAGTATGGTGTGTACTCAGTTGGAGAGCAAAGAGGAAGGCAAGGTAGATCCTTCCAAAGTAAGATCATTTGAGTTGCAGGTTATTATAGGTTCATGGGAGATCTACTTGGAGTACGTTGTGTACTCAGTTGAGTATGTGTGTATACTCAATGTATTGGTAGTAGTGGATACTAACTGGTTGGAGGTGAACACCAATTCTGTGTTTGAGTTATGTGTTGGGACCATAAGAGAGAGAGTGAGCTCTTGAAGAGATTTACTATTTATGCTCTAGATGTGTGTGAGCTCTAGAGATGTAAGGAAGAAGACTGTGGCATCTTCTTTGTTGTATTTCCTTCTAGAAGAGTATTAATACAATTGGGTATTGTCTCTCATATTTTGTGTTGTTTTTTATTCTAGTTACTTATTGCTTCTGGTTAATTCTGCATGTTAGTTGCTTGTATATGGTAATCAGTTGTGCTTCCTAGATCCTGACAAAGTGGTATCAGAGCTAAGGTTGCAGGGAGCAGGTTTTTGTGTTTGATTATAGGTCACTCTCAAGGTTTTTTGATTGAGTGGGAATATAGCAATGGTAGAAGAAAGTACACTAAGAATGGAGGAACTAAATAGCACGAATGGTCAATTATGGTGTTATGGAAAGAAAGAGCAGGTAAAGAAATATTGTTGGTTGGTTGGTTGCAGATCAGCATGAAGGAACTGAAGAAGCAGATGTTGCAGGTGTAGTTGCACATGATGCTCTAGGATGTTTCTTGGATAAAGTAGAATCTTAGTTTATAGATTTTATTGCCTCTTTCCTTGCAGCCCCAATTAGAGGGGTTGGTGAGCCTTGTCAAAGTATTGGCAAAGGGGAAGTGCAGCTGAAATTACAGACGGCCAACACATGGGTGTTGAAGGAGGTCATGTAGGTCCTAGTCTTGGAGATGCAGCTAATTGATTTAGGAAAGTTGGGTGATGAGAGATGCATAGTAACTCTCATAGCAGATTCTTGGAATGTTACCAAGGATGCACTTGAATTAGCATGTGGTAAGAAAGCAGGTACTCTTTATCTACTTGTTTGTATTACTGATTCCACTTCTATTACACAGGTGTGGCTTTGTAGGCTTGGTCACATAAGTGAGAAGGGAATGGATTTTCTTAAGATAAATGGTAAGAGTTCAGCTTCAAAGAGCATAGACCAAGATTTCTATGAGCAGTGGGATGTTACAAGAAAGGATTGGATTTATTGCAGGAAAAGGAAGACTGATGTATTTGATAAACTTAAGAACTAGAAATCCTTGGTGTTCTTGGAGGAGATGACAGATAGAGATCAATGGATGGGGTTGGATACATCTAAGTAGGGTAGTTTGGACATGGGATTGAATCAAAGTAAGCTCGCGGGTAAAAAGTCATCACTCACAGGCGAACACAGGTACTGGCATTGGTCAAAGGTAACCGACATCGAACAGACAGGTACCAATGTCAGTCATGTGCAGACCAGAGGAGTCAGTGGTTTCAGGTAGGTGTAGACTGACGTCGATAGGATAACCAGCATTAGCAACCTAGACATTCACATGGAATCGACGTCAGTCAGATGCAGACTGTGTGGTGATCAAGGTCGGTCATTGGAACAGATTTTGGGTAGATAGCAAGTTGTCAAGGAGTCTCAAATGCCCATGTGGAGGACTGAAAGGGTAAATAAGCCTCAAATTCATTGTTCCTCTTCTTTGTACTCATTACTCATTGTAGAGTAGGAAGGATCCAAGAAACAATGGGAGCATGGCATGAATAGGATGCAGAACCAAACGAGATATTTGGTAGGGTTTCCAATCTGTATGAAAGCACTAAGAGATGAATGGATTCCTTGGTTAAAGAATAGAGAGAATGGATACGTGAGATGGAAGGTCAGGTCATATGGTCTTGAGGAAGCTGCAGGATAGTGGTACAGGTTTTGACAGGTGGATGACAAAGTAGGGCTTTAGTCAATGTCAGTGTAACCATTGTGTTTGTCTTACTAGGTGGATGATGATTGCAACATTATCCTGTTACTGTATGTGGATGGTATGCTAGCTAGCAGGTTCAGACATACAGGGTTTTATTAAGCTAAAGGTAAGGTTAGTTTAGTGGTTTGCCATGAAGGATTTGGGAGCAACAAAATTCTTTGGCATGAGTAATCCTAGAGACAGGGAGATCACAAGTTGATGTTGTCACAAGATGATTGTGTGAAGGTAGTGCAGGATGCAGAACAGGGTAGCACACCTATGGATGGACAGTTTATAGAACAAGGTCCCCAATCACATGATGAGGTTGAGTACATGTGTACTCCCTAAGTTTGCCCAAGTAGTGGGTGCTATTAGAAAGTTTGTAGTCAATTCGAGAAGGAAGCACTGGAAAGTGGTTCAATGGGTTCTCAGGTATCTGAGAGGGACCAATAGTAGGGATTCATGCTATGCAGGGTCAAGTACTTTGGATGTGGCAGGTTACTTGGATGACAGATGTTGCACCACAGGATGTGTGGTGGTTGGTCTTCAAGATTGAGCTTAAAGAGGGATACAAGCTAAGAAATAGATTAGACAGTGTATAGGTATAGGTACAGTGCAGTTGTTCATCTCCAAGTGGGAGATTGTTAGGTTGTGGAGCTAAAAGCTTCACTGATGTAGACATGGAGGAGGTTACTGAGAGGTTGCTGAGTTGAAGAGAAACCGACGTCGGTCTGATCAGTCGATGTCAGTCATATACAGTGAGAAGAGAAACCGACGTCGGTCAGGGATTGGCCAGCATCGGTCACCTCCAGGCAGACAGGGACCAACGTCGATTGCCTATGCAGTTCCATAACTGCCAGTTCACGGACAGTTAGTTAACAAATTGATTATTTGCATGTCAAAGTCCAATTATAAACTTGAAGCTGTAGATCTAATTATTGTAATTAGATGTCTAATTATTTTTTGCATGAGATCTATATAATAGACTCATGGGTTGTATTGTAATTTGTGCTAGAGAGTAAGAGAGCAAAAATTAGCTCCTTCAGAGTGAAGAGAGCAAGGTGTGTTCCTCCTAGTGCCACAGTGCCAAGTGTGGGTGCTGGTTTGGAGAATCAGAAGGATTCTTCATGTATGTAGGATCTTGGTCAGTAGGTGTGCAAGGCCACGTTTGGAGATCTACATGGTAATTAAGATCATTGATTTGCAGGTGTATGTGGGTGCGGGATCCAGGTTTGCAGGTGTGCAGAACCAGATTGATTTGCAGGTGTGCAAGATTAGGGAGGATAGCAACACAACAAGTAACAAGATCAAGAGAGATCTACTTGGATTATGGTGTGTACTCAGTTGGAGAGAAAAGAGGAAGGCAAGGTAGATCCTTCCAAAGTAAGATCATTTGAGTTGCAGGTTGTTGCAAGTTCATGGGAGATCTACTTGGAGTGCGCTGTGTACTCGGTTGAGTATGTGTGTATACTCAGTGTACTGGCAGTAGTAGATACTGATTGGTTAGAGGTGAACACCAATTCTGTGTTTAAGTTGTGTGTTGGGACTGTAAGAGAGAGAGTGAGCTCTTGAAGAGATTTACTGTTTATGCTCTAGATGTGTGTGAGCTCTAGAGATGTAAGGAAGAAGACTGTGGCATCTTCTTTGTTGTATTTCCTTCTGGAAGAGTATTAATACAATTGGGTATTGTCTCTCATCTTCTGTGTTGTTTCTGATTCTAGTTACTTATTACTTCTAGTTAATTCTGCATGTTAGTTGCTTGTATATGGTAATCAGTTGTGCTTCCTAGATCCTGACAGAAATCTTATAACTGGTCTATTGCATCCATGAAAATAGAACTCAATCATAGCAATAGATATAAAAAATTGTATTAAAATGATTCACAATCAAACTATATAAATGTCTAATCCAAAGGCATGAGTAAGTGAATCTGCAACTGCAAAAGTGATTACAACATATCAAACTACCTACCCAAATGTCACATCCTGTAAAGCGGTGAATTGTCAAAAATTGAAACAACTCCAAATGTAATTGAAAGACAAGTTTATAATTCCAACAACATAAAATTAATGTTGTAGGCATGTTGAAATACAATGCCCTAGTATGGGACTTATATGCTAAGCAAATGCAAACAACCAAAAGTGTATGTTGCCTAACATCTAATCATGCCCAAAGGGTCTTAAAAAATGCATCTAAACATCTCTGTGCCAAAATAGATACATTCAAAATAGTAGTCTAACTATCAAATGTTGTAAGGAAACAACTCACAACATCACTCTACTATATCCCCAACTATTTCAAATGAGTTAATATCTTATCCATTATTAGACTACCCATACAGTATATTTTGGAGATCAAAAACTTAGAGTTATCAAAAAGTGAGAATTGAAAAACTTCATATGGTAAACCTGTCTTGAAGTGTTCCCACCAACTCTAATCTACATCTATCAAAGCTTGTTCATTCCCTTGGGTGAATTCTTAACCATGCTTTGCAAAAATAATGTAGTGATAATCCACTTAACCAATTCTTTCTTCCTAGTGAAATTGATTGTCTCTGTGGATTCATTATCAATTGCATAATTTACCAATTTGGGCTTTGCCATATGTAATTGAAAAGATTGTTTACTTAACCTCTTAAATGGATTTTCACTTGTAGGTTTTACCTTATCCTAGGTTGTATTTTCAACTATATTATGGATTGAATTAACTTCATTTACCTTAGTGAGAGGTTTGTAAATCATCTTAGTTTTAACATTACTTGAATGTGAAGATGAATGAAGCTTAAAACATCTATCAATCTTATGTCCACTCACTTTACAATGAGTGAAAACATCCTTCTTAGGTAAGGGTCCCCTTTTGCCAATTCCCAAATTAACATAAGAATGGTCTTTCAAACATGCAATCTGCTTAAACAAAGCTTTTCATTTCCAACAAGTCTTAGCACTATGGTTATTCATCCCACAAAAAGTGCATGGAAATGATTGCATTATCTTTTGTACATTATATCCAAACTTCTTAAAAGTATCAATTGGATCAAAAGATTTAGTGTAAGAATCAGGAGGTGGAATCTCAATACCTCTTTTACCTTTACACCTTTGAACTAGTGGCCTAGAACCTTCACTATTGGAAGCTTGTCTTCCTTTAGCCATGGAAGAAACTTCTCCATCATCCACTTGCACACTAGTATAACCCAAGCCTGCACGAAGAGGTCTATGCTCAACTTGAATTAGGTTAGATATACCTTGGATATCTCTACCAAGACCTCCTCCATTATAACCCATTTTAAACAACAATTTAGATCCTATGCCCTTAGTGTATCTTTCAAAATCACCAAAAATAATATTACTAGAATCTGAATCTAAAATGGTAGAAGAAGATAAATATTCTTGTGGTGAAAAACTTACACTGCACTCAGTCATAGTTTATGTATCTGAAGTTGAAGGCTTTACCTTTTCACACTCACCACATTGCAATCTAATCAAGAGCTCATCCTTGGATTCAAGCTCTGATTTTAACTTTGCCACTTGCAATTCAAGTGCAAATTGTTGGCATCTCAAGATTGCATTTTCATCTTTGATGACCTCAATCTATGACAATTTGCCCATGGTTTCCTACAAACACCTGATTTCACATTGCACACTGCAATATAATCAATCTGCAAACCAATAATCCAACTATTCTAGAAGCAACTGTCAATACACAACTAGAAGCAATCCCTGCATTCTAACTACTCTAATACCAACTTGATCCACAAACTCCACTGATAAACTCTAAGTGAAATTTTAAAAGTATGGATTCTAAATTTCTCAACATATAAGATTTTGGAATAATTAAATCTAATTAAAATCTAATCCAAATCGATTTTCAAAACTAAAATAAAGGTGAATTGATAAATCACATCAGTTATCCATTAAAACTGTCAGATTTTCCAATTTCTCTATTTTATCCAATTTCTCGTAAATGATCAAATGAGTAATTTTTGCATTTTGATTAAAATCTAAATTATAATCTATAAATTAACTAAAAATGAAATGCAAAACTAAATTCAAAGATCAAAACATGAAAATTGTTTATGGGGTTTGAAATTCCTACGTCCCCGAGTTCATATCGAAATGATCCATTAATTGTTGCTAAATTTGCAAGCCAAAATAATACTTATAAAACAAAAAAAGATCATATCTCTCTATAAAAATAGTGATCAGACCTTTGAAAGACCTTGGCTGACTCAACACGTCCTTCACCTTCCTGAATCACACGCAAAGGCTTCTCCAAAATTGAAATCAAAAATTTCTATAGCTCAAAATTGCATAACCAATTCTCCAAAATAGGAAAATAAATATACTTCAAAGAGCATATCAAAATTATAAAAAACTTTGTAGTTTACTTCGAGCTCTGATTTGGCTTCTAAGGGCTCTAAAATGACCAAATATTGTAAGTGGGTCTATAATCTTCAATACACAGTCGGCTACCTGTGTCTATTCAAGTAGAAATTAGTCCCTTTTATAACACTTCAACCTCCATGGCTGAAGTGTTCAAGGCATTAACCTTTTAGGCAGCAAGCCAAAGGTTCAAAACTGCCTCCCACCTTTCTAGGCACTTGGGAAGAGATTTGAAAGTTTTTCCCTCCTTTTTTGGTGCCTTTGACTTGGTTAATTCATGTTTTGCGGGTGATGTGGCAGTTTGGCCTTTGGCGCCTTTAAACGTTTGAAAATTTCAAATAACATGTGAATAAAAAACACCATACCAATTTTTTTTTGCACTTAATTATTTTTCCACGTGTCAAATGGCTATTGGTCCACTTGGCATATTTCCACAGTGCCACGTCACTTTTGACACCCCTATCACAAGATTTCTTCAACTGGCTATATCTTGAGCATCCAGACTCCATTTTTTGAACCACAAAAAGTGCTAGTAAGATCTCGATGAGCTCTATGTTGTGAAATTGGTTTCATCATGATTTGTAAACTTTTTCTAGAATTAACTCTGGATCAATCACCTACATCCAAATCTGAGGAGACTGATGAAGAAGAATCCAACTTTGTCAGAAGATTGAAGAAAGGATCTAGAAATTATAGATGTAAATTACCCTTCATTCTAGTAAAGTATGACATTTTATTTCTAAATTCCCTCATAATAAAAAGGATAACACTAAGTAGAGAGTAGCAAAAATGTGAAACCCTAATATCCCTAGAAGAACTTCTTAGAAAACAAGAAAGGTCTATACATAAAAAAAGATAGTGATTCAATGGATGACAGTGATAGTTCTAATGATGATCATGACTATGCTTTTGAGGCTAAGGAAAAGGAGGTCCTATTCATGACAATAAAATCAACTTATATGGATCAAGAATAAGTTGAAGACTCAGATGAATAAGGAGAAGGATAAGTGGATCTAGAGTGTGAGCTCATCTATGCTTTAGAAGAAATTGACAAGCTAAGAAAAGAAAGCTCAAAACAAAAGAAACTTGGATAAAAGGAAATTTAGAAAATGTACAAAAGTCTTGATAAATCTGATTAGATGGTAGTGAGCCTAAAGACACAATTTTAAAAGGCCAAGAGAATAGAAGATGTAGTCAAACTTGAACTATAATCTAAATATGATGAATGTATGAAGCTAGAATCAAAGATAGTGGCCTTGAGAAAAGAGGTTAAAAAATCTAAAGGTCAACTAGACAAAATTCTAAAGTTGATAGGAGGATTAGACATTCTTGATGAATTGATCAACTCTCAAAATCTCTCAAAATAGAGATCAGGTCTTGGTTATGAAAAGGGAAAATGTTCCATAACTAGTACATTCATTAACCTATATGAAAAATTCAAAGCAGAAGGATAATTAGGAGAAAATAAAGATAAAGGTTTCAAGGACACAAATATATACACAAACATAGTTGATGTGAAGAAAGATGAACCTAAAAAGAAGCTTGAAGAGAAGAAGAAGAAAAAGGTAGTTGATTCAGATGGATACACCAAAGTGAGAGACTTGAAGAAGCTAGAGTTTAGAATATCTCCTCATGTTATACCAAGAAATACTATGACCAAGTATTCCTCATATTTATATGGTTATTTATATACCTATAATTAGTTTGGTCTTAGGGTTATTGATTGTAGAGTTTTACCTAAAAGGAGAACAAATTTTGTAAGTAGAAACTTGTTTACTCCTTTATTAGATACAAATGTAATATGATATAATTGTTATAACTTTAGTCACATAGCTAAACATTGTAGAACTAGATTTTTAAGATCAAAAGTACACAATGTAAATAAAGGCATGCCTCCCATTATAAACAAAGGTTCACAAGTTTATCAAAATAAGCCAAATAAGAAACCCAAGGATGTGTGGAGAGTGAAAAATTAATCTATGATTTCTCAAATTTCACTTCATGCTAAGGAGCAGAATTTGTGGGTGATAGATAGTGGTTTCCTAAAGCATATGACTGGTGATAAGATCAAGTTCATAAATTTGATAAAATTTAAGGAAGGATCTATCATCTTAAGAGATAACACAATAGTAAAGATCAAAGGTAAAGGAACTTTGAACATATATGGTAAACTTCCTACACATGATGTCCTTTATGCTAAAGAATTAAAGCATAATATTCTAAGTTTTACTCAAATGTGTGACAATGGATATTAGGTCAGATTTGATGTAGAAGGCTACAAGTTAAATAGATCTATAATAATAGTTGTAGAAGAGAAAAGGACTGAAATCAATATATATAATCTTGTTGAAGTGAATGGTAATGATGCCTGATGGGAAAGATGAATGAGAGTTGGTTATGGCATAGAATAATGGGTCATGTTAACATTGATAACCTATTCAAAGTAAGCTCAAATAATTTTTTTAGATACATGCCTAATATAACCAAACCTGTACATACTACTTACAAGGAATGTCAACTAGGCAAGTAAACAAGGGTCAGATTTCAAAAAAAGGAGTATGCAACTACAAATCCTCTTGAATTTGTTCATACTAATCTTTGTGGTCCTACTAAGATAAGAGGATCTAAAGGAAGAAAAATATTTCATGTTATTTATATATTATTACTCAATAATTACATGGATAACATTTTTGAAGGATAAGTCTTAGGTATTTGAAAGATTCAAGATCTTTAGAGCCATGGTGGAGAATGAGATTAGATGAAATATTAAGTACTTAAGATCTAATAAAGGTGTATAATTCACCTCAAATGAATTCATGGAGAATTTTTAGAAGCATGAGATCAAAAGGCATTACTCTACAGCAAGGACTCCATAGCATAATGGAGTAGTCGAGAGAAATAACAAGATAGTTAAGGAGATGGATAGAACTATGCTAAAAGAGGCCAAGTTAATTATTGGATACTAGAGAGAAGTATTCCAAATATTAGTATACATCCTAAAAAATATTTATCTAAGGGTAAATAGAGACAAAACACCCTATGAGTTATGGTATGGAAATCCTACCTTTGTTAAGTACTTCTGAGTGTTTGGAAGCAAATGCTACATCATGAGAAAAGAGGATAAATTAGCAAGCTTTGAATCAAGATGTGATGAAGTAATATTTCTTAGTTATTTCACTCAAATAAAACCCTATGTATGTTATAATAAAATGCTACACAAGATTTTATAGATCATCAATGTCAAGGTTGAAGAAGGATTGAAATATGTTGAACCTAACAACGAAATTAGTATTGAAGAATCAGATCTTGAAGAAGAAGTAGATAATGAAGAGGTTGAGGAAAAGAATGAAAATGTACCTCCAAGATTTATTCAAAAGGATCATCCTAAAGAGTATATAATTGGCAATAAGAATGAAGGAGTTTAGATAAGGAGAAGAGCTATAATGAATAAGGAGCAAGTAAGTTTTTCTTTAATGTCTAAAATTGAGCCTAAGAGATATATTGAAGCCAAAAAGGATGATAATTGGATAAAATCCATGGAAGAATAACTAAGCCAAATTGAAAAGAATAAAACTTGGCAATTAGTCCCAAGACCTTCAAACAAGAATGTGATAGGTACAAAGTGGGTCTATAGAAACAAGCTCAATGAGGTTGGAGCTAATACAAGGAATAAATCAATATTGGTGTGTAAATGATATGCACAAGTTGAGGGCATATATTTTGAGGAAACATTTGCTCCATTTTCTAGATTAGAAGTTATAATAATGTTTCTAGCATTCTTTGTTTATAAGAAGTTCAAAGTCTATCAAATGGATATTAATTTAGATTTAGATTTATTGATTGGGAACCTAGAAGAGGAAGTCTACATAGAAAAACCTAAATGTTTTCAGTTATCATAACAAGAATATTATGTATGCAAACTAAATAAAGCTCTATATGGTATCAAATAGGCACCTAAGACATAGTATTCAATATTGGACCAATACTTATAACAACAAAGTTTCAACAAATGATGTGCAAATAACAATTTTTACTTCAAATTAGAAGGTGAGCATATGTTTATGTATATGACATTATCTTTGGTGGTAGTAATAACAAAATGTGCAAAGAATTTTCTACATAAATGCAAAGTGAGTTTTAGATGTCTATGCTAGGATAACTTTCTTTCTTCCTTGCTCTACAAATAACATAATTTGATGAAGGGATATTCATATCACAAACCATGTATGCAAAGGAAATGCTAAAAAAATTGGAATGGAAGATAGAAAACTAGTTAGTACTCCCATGATAATTGGATGCAAGTTGAGAAAAGAGGATGAGTCCCTTAATGTAAATAAAACTATATACAGATCAATGACAGGTAACTTGTTATACCTAACTTCATAAAGACCAGATATCATACAAGCAATGTGCATGGTTGTATGATTTAAAGTTTTTCCTAAAGAGTCATATGTCAATGCAGTGAAAAGGATCTTTAGAAACATCAAGAGCACATTTTACTATGGCCTATAGTACCCTACAAGTGAAGATTTCACTTTGATAGAATATACAAATGTTGACTGGGTAGGAAGTGTGGATGATAGAATAAGCACTAGTGGTGGTGCATTTTTCCTTAGAAATAGACTTGTTTCATGGCTAAGAAAAAAGCAAGAGTTAGTTACTCTTTTTATATCAGAAGTAGAGTATGTAGCATCAGTGGCATATTGTACTCAAGTCTTGTGGATGAAGTAAACACTCAAGGACATCAAGGTAGAGTACAAAGCACCTATATCTATTCCTTATTATAACTCAAGTATTATTAATATATCAAAGAATACAATGATGCATTATAGATCCAAGTATATATCAATCAAGTATCACTTTTTAAGAGAGAGGATTGTAGATCAAGAGGTCACAATGGAATATGTGTCAACTAAAGATAATATTTCAAATATATTCATCAAACCTCTTCCCAAGGAACAATTTAAATATCTAAGATAGAAGTTGGGAGTGGTAGCTCCTACATCACATCACTAGATCATAGTGATAGGTCATGAGTCTAGGGGGAGTCTCATAGAAGCTCTATTAATCCCTGAAAGAAGATAGAAAAGGCAACTCATGTATGTATATCTTTACAAAGTTATAATGAGTTGATGGTTACAGATTCTTAGACAAACTCCTTTATCTAATAAAGGGGGAGAAACATTTAGATAATAGTCAGAAAGAGTTCATTTACCATTGATGTCAAAGATGGATAAAAATTTCAAATGCTCTCGGTGGGAAAAAAGAGAAAATTCTCTCTGTAAAAGTTTTAAAGAAAAAGTGAAAATGTCAAAGAAGAAGCAGAGCAAGTGTATAAGTTGAGTATTAGGAAAATGTGTCATTGCCTAAGAGGGAGTAAGTTTGGTATGAACAAATTTAGTTCATACTCATCAGAATATAATACAAGTAATTCTAGAAAAGGAGCATAATATTAGAAGATCAGAGCATTAGTTTGTCATCAATGACAAAGGGGGAGATTATTGGAAATATGATTGTCATTGATGTCAAAAGGGACATTATGAGCATGTCATTGATGTTCAAGACAAAATATAGTGATTAGAGGATATGCAAAGGATCCTATCAAAGGTCAAGGGTGATTGGAATGCTTGTGTGCATGAGTGGAATTCATCTGGTTCTTCATATTGATCATCTAGACATTTTGGGTCTATGATAGGAAAAGATGAGAAGGCATTTTACTGACATCACCATTGCCATGTGTGAATGAGTATGGGTGAGTTGGTCATATGGTTATGATCACACTAGTCCCTAGTTGTTATGTGCCAGATTTGATTACATGAAATGAAGCTTAGTTGAAGATATGGGGATGCAAAGTTGGTTACTTAGACAAAAATCACTAAGTTTACATAGCCAAATTTGAAAAAAGGTTCAACAGAGCCAAGTAAGCATATTGATGAGATTAGCATTTGCACATATGGAGATCCGAGGATAAAATGATCATATGGGTTTGTTCATTTTTATGACTAGTTTCTACATGATACATCTCAGGTCATGCAACATAATGAGACAAAAGATATGCTTGAGTAAAATTGGGATCTAGGACATTTTGACAATGTTTTCCAACACTATCAAATTTATAGGTTACAATATAAAGAGAAGTAGGCATTTTGATGATGTCATATCTTGAACATATAAATGCTTCAAGAGTAAATAAATATATGGATGCAATCCCCTATGTAAGAGGATCTTATGCATTAGTTTATAGGTCATCTGACTAAGTGCTACAAGAGTTATGTAGGTGCAAAGTTAGCCTTCTAGGCATATTGAAATGGTCTCCATACTTAGTCAAATTTATGCAAGGTCTTGAAAAGTTGTCATGCTTTTACAAAGATCATTTATGGACATTTTCAAAGGAAATAGATAGCAGATCTATTATGGGTTTTTCATGAGCATTCTAGACATATGGTTTGTAGGTTCAAAACAGAAGGAATGAGCCTAGAATTGAATTATCTTTACTATCAAACATGATAGGGTTTCTTAGATAAACCCTAAGGTTTTATATCATGGCATCAAATAGGCTTTTCTATTTTTATGTTGACTAGATATAACTTAGACCCATTAGCTTAAGTTATAACTTAAGGCTTTATCATCATTGTAAAACTAGCCCCTCAGCCTAGTAATTATCAGCTCAAGAAGTGATCAATGGACTTAATATTTCCTAAGTCTTAGACTTTATATTTATCCTAGCTTGATCAATGGCTATCACTTAATCATACGAAGTAGATCCAATGAAGCATAGTGAAGTCAAATTGTCAAAGGCTCCTTTAAGTAAACATGCTAGTGATAAGTGTCACATTCATGGAGCTTGTTAAACAGAGACCCAATGAGCATAAGCTTGTCAGAGTTAATGATTGAGATTATCAAAAGATCTGATGGTGAGTGGGTGATCATGCAAAGGAGATCCAATGGAGTGAGTTGACCCAGATGGAATAAAGTGCTTGAGGTTTAATGACACAATGGCAAGTTAAAGACCAAAGAAGTCTAAGAAGATCAATAGAGCGAAAGAGATCCAAAGACGTAGGAAATAATGAGATGAAGATAAGTGGTCAATGTTTAACATCTAAATAGAGCTAAAGTTTAGAAATTTACAAAGATCAAATGAGCAGCATGAGCTTGTTAGAGATCAATCGAATGGACATGTTTTAAAGTTGATCCATTTGAATATAGACCATTAGATTATAACACCAAATGCAAGATCAATTTTTGATATTTAAAGATAAGTTTATTCTAATGGTCAAACATAGGAACATGTAATTAATCCCTATATCATGACACAGATAATGAGATTGATCGATTTAACTAATCAATTCTATGTAAATGTGCATGTGCATCAAAACTAGAGTCCATTAAATGTTATAAATAGTAATGATACCAAGAATCATGATAGTATTACATGAATTCAAGATGCAATAAACGTATAGTTTAAGTCATAATGAATTGAGTCCAAAATAGAGCTTGATGTGTTAGTAAACAAGTGTGAACACAGTGAAAACATAGAACCCTGGATCAATTGCTTATATATATAACATCTAGGACAAAGGCAAATTATGATAAATCTATTTGAATTGTGTCAAATAAAAAATATAGAGACATAAAGGAGCAGAGCAAGAAGATGAAGTGTGTCGAATAGAGACAGATCTAGGCATAGACAGAGGGGTAGAGAGAAGAGAAGATAAGATAAGATAATGAGTAGATGTTGACCAGTTATAGATCAAACCTATAATAGAGAATAGAAGGATTAGATTCATTTATAAATCTATGTTATAATCTAGAGTTATAGCTCCATAGAACAATATGATAGGTTAGTGTCATCAAATAAGCTAAGTGGGTGCTTAGATTAGGGAGTGGGTCCTTCCTTAGAGTTGAAGCTCTTAAATCAAGGGATTGGTGTCTCCTTAGGGTTGGTGCCCTTCAATGTGTAACTAGTGAGGTTTTGATAGTGAGGTTGGATTAGAATAATGGATTCTAGTATATATTTTCACTATGGTTTTTCCCATTTGGTTTTCCATGTACTCATCTAGTATTATGTGTATTTTTGTGTGTGTGATCTTTACATATTTGATTTTATCAGCATATATCTTTTAATCTACTTGATATGTATTGAAATGACTAGTTTTAATTGATATATTGATTCAAACCCCCTCTAAATATCTAATTATGTTCCAACATTCTTGTCATTTTAACAAACTCTAATGGCAGAATGATGACCCTATAGGACCTATTTGCTTTGGTTGAAAATGGACCCTTTGGTTCAATTTTGAACGTCAAAAAATGCCTCATATATCCCTACTAACTTCTTGACTTCCCTTGCACCATCAGATCAAAATGCATCAATGAATGTAAACCCTTAATTTCCTGCCACAAAGATCCTTTAACATGTTGAATTTCACTCACACCATTGGATCAAGATGTGCGAGTGAACACTAGACATAGATATTATTGGGCCTACTTTCCTATTAGTCAACCTCACAACATTAGATTATTGGTATGATTAGGAAATTATCATTTATTTTTCTTGGACCCACCTCCTTGTCAGTCGAGCTCATGCCATTGGATCTCTACTTGGTTGATCTGCACCATCAAATTTTGTCCAACTTGTATCTCATTAAAGGGATTTTAACTCAGGGACCTTATGACTTATTTGACCCCAGTATGAACTATTAGATATCATGTGTCAATATGCAATCTCATGTGATCTGTTAGATCTTGATCAACTTTAAACCTTTTAAGTAATTTTTAACCCAAATGGTTACTTTAAAGATCTCAAACTTAACATTAATGTGAACGTCTTAATGTATAGGTCCATCTTTGAATGCTCATAACTTGAGCTAAGAAGCTCACACAAACTCAAAATTTTTAGATCATGTTCGGCACTAGAATATTTGGGCTCATGAGGCTTTCTAATAAAAGATAGAAAATGTTAAACATGTGACATGCAGGATAGCCTATCCCCTTAGACTCAATAAGATAAACTTTGAAGGCTTAGATCTTGAGATAAAAGAGTCATCAAGATATTAAACTTGTAGAGTATGATCTTGGCACTAAGGACATTGATCGTGCATGGTCTGATGATCACACAAGTTTTTTTGTGCATATTTATAAAATTCCCAAGTAAATTGGTCTATTCATTTTTTGGATGACATCTTATTTCACTTAGGCTTGTGTTTGAGCTAATGCTTGATATTTGAAAGCTTGAATGAACTTCTTGAGGCCTATACAAACTCTCTCCATGATCTTAACTTATTAGACACCATAAAAACCTACCACTTACATATGTGACTCTAAAATGACCCCTAAGACACCAAATGACACAAGGACTAAGCTAGACTATGACCAAAGCTATAATGACATATGAAATGACATGAGATGAGCTAAAACATACCCTATGACATTATAAAATCCCCTATACAAGATTCTAACTATAAGGGGTTGACCCATTTTAGCTTGCAGTAAAAATGGTTAACATTTTGGTGATTTCCCAAGGGTGGCATGCTTGTTATGCCATGACTAGTTGCCTAATCCTATCCTTTACGTTATGGAGTCACATGTACAGTAGGTTTGACATATAAACTACCTTTGACAACACACAAAAAGAAATAATAAGGACCAAAAACAAAGTAGAAACAAACATGTGCTTCAAAAGCACTTACTAAAACACAACACAATAAGAAAGGAAACACATACCTAATCTAATATTTATAAAATTGACCTTCAGTTCTCAATAGTAGAGTTTCAAAAGTATAGGGATAGGTAGATCTTCTCCATTCATCCTTGATAACTTAAAATAGTTATTTTTCTTCCACTTGATTATGACATATGGTCTGCTCCATAGGGTATAAAATTTGGTATGTCTCCTTGGTTTTTCTCAATAGTCAACCCATTTCAATACTATGTCACCTTATTAAAATTATCTTAGAGTTTCCTTCCTTTAAAAATAGATCTTCAATAGTACTTGGTGATACTCCATAGCTTGATGAGCTTTATCTCTAGTCTCTTGAAACTCTACTAATTTTATCAATCTCACCTTCATTTGGGTATTCTCAACCAACTCTAGTTGATGTGCTAACTCTAAGGTAAACATCTCTTGAGAGATAGAAAACCTAGCTTCCCTTCCATAGATAAGCACAAAAGGATAATTCCTTATTTACCTCTTGGGATTTATCCTATCAGCCCATAAGGTTGCCTTCAGTTTTGTGTGCCAATCTCTTTAGTTGTGTTGTAAGGTTCTCTTAATGATTTTGATCAGATTCTTGTTAGTGAATTTATCCAACACATTACCTTCAGGGTAATAGTTAGATGAAGTGCTCAATAATATGTCTTTATTATTTTCCAAATCAATTATCTTAGCACCCATAAAATCAAGAGCATTATCTAAAATAATAGTATATAAAGTACCAAACCTTATTATGATGATCTCATAGAACTCCAAGATAGCATTCTCATTAGCTTCCTTTAATGTTGCTACCTCAACCCATCTTATAAAATAATTATTTGTTCTGAGTATCCATTTATGACCAGCACTTAATGGGGGATTTATCAAGCCAGTGAAATCAAGACCCCATTGCATGAAAGGTTGATCAACTTAGATAGGCTTCAAAGGAAGAGCTAAAAGTTTTTGTTTTCCTACAAAGAAATCACATTGTACACACTTTCTCACCTAAGCATGGAAATCCTTAAAGAGGTTAGGCCAATGATAACCTACCCTCATGATCTTGGTAGTTGCAGTTCTTGGAGAGAAATGACCTCTTGCTATTCCCTCAAGAAACTTCTCAAGCAACACTCCAAACTAGTCATTATCAATGCACCTAAATAGCACACCATTGATGTCCCTCATGAAAATCACACCATCCAAAAGACAAAAAGGAATAGAGTGTAATATAAAATGTCTCCTTTGTGATCTACTCATATTATTAGGATACTCACTATTTTGAAGAAATCTGATCACATCTTGTGTCCAACTCTATGGAGGCAATGAACTAGTTGATTGGGAATAATCACAATTGACAAGAAACTCTTCTTTTGACTCATGAATATATGAAACTATATTCTAAAAAAGGCCTTTACCCCTTATCAGGTTTTTCACCTTGATATCAAGAACATATTCCATCACCTTAGTGATCCACCCTACCCTCTTTTCACTAAGATATTTGCTCAAGATAAACTCTTTGGCACTAGGATGAGAGACCATAACATGAATCTTATTATTTAAAACCATATCTATGAACTTATTTATTCCCCTTACAATAGAAAGTACTTATTTCTTTGCAAAGGTGTACTTGACTTCATAATGTTCTAAACCTTAACTAAAGAAAGCAATTGGTTGTTCCACACCCTCATCATTCTTTTACATCAGCATGGTTGAGATAGTATCAAGGTTATAAAATGAATACAACATGAATTATTAGTAAAATAAATATTCAAAAGAGTAGTAACTTCTGCAATTACTTTTTTTATGGCTTCAAAACTAGTCTTACCCTCTTTGGTCCAAGAAAATACTTAGTTCTTTCTAAGCATAGTTGTGATAGGTTTCACCAAAGACGTAAAACCAGGTATTAACCTCCTCATAAAATTTATCTTGTCTAAGAAACTTTTAAGACATTTCTTATGCAAGTAAAATGATAAGCCTAAAACAGCCTCTATTCTTTTAGGATCAATAGTCAAACCATCCTTGGAAATAATATGTCTTAAGAGCTTACCTTCATGAACAGCAAAGATGCACCTCTTTAGATTAAGAGATACTCCATATTGCCTACATATTTCAAATAGTTATCTCAAGTGTTTCATGTGTTCATTATCCTTTTTAGAAAACACTATTAAATTATCTAGATAAACAATAGTATCTCATTGATCAAACCTTTCAAGGCCATGTTTATTGTTCTTTGAAATGTGGCACCGGCATTGGATAAACCAAAGGGCATATTCTTATAGGCAAAAGTTACCCATTTATTAGTGAATTTTGTCTTAAAATAATCATCCTCATTGACTAAAATCTGATTATATCCTGAATATCCATCTAGAAGATAAAAACATTAAGAACCTAAAACCATTTTAAGAATCTACTCCATTGAGGGTAGAGGATAGTTATCCTTGAGTGACACTCTATTAAGATCTTTAAAGTCTACATAAATTCTTATCTCCCTCTTATTATTTAAAATAGGCACAAGGTTAGCTACCCATGTTGAATGCTTGATGGGAAATATTATCTCAAATTTAAGGAGTTTGGTAAGCTCTAACTTCATGAGTTGCGCAACCTTGGGGTTGATAGGTCTTTACTTCTATCTAACCAGTTTAACTCTAGGTTCTAACTCAATGGTATGGTGTGCCAAGCTAGGATCAAATCCTTGGAGGTCCTTATATTCCCAAGAAAATATATGATGAAACTCTCTACAAATCTCAATAAATTCTTTCTTCTCAAATTTAGAACATACCTTACCTAGTTTGAGGAGTTTGTCTTTGAAGACCAAGACTCTTTCATAATTATCCTTTTTTTGTAGAGATACTCACTTTCTCCTTATTATTTTGATCACTCTCATTGAAGATAATTTCTAACGTACCTTAACCCTTAGGTATCTTATTGGTTCTTAGTTGCACAATCTGATCATCCAGTTATTCTTGGAGCCTCCTTTGATTCCTTGAAGAAAATTCAGCCTCATTTTACAAGAAGCATGTAATGTGTTTGTCAATATCAAACACTTACCAAACCATTTAATTATTAGGTACATAATGTCTAATAATGATCTTAATATGAGACTATTTTCCCTCCTCTTTTATGGTAGTTTGTCTATCAAATTGAGATCCTATAGCGACTAGTCTATTAGCATGACTATTCTACTACCTTGGGACTGATTGTATATTGAATGCATTGAAGTATTCAATAAAATACCCTATGATTTCATGACTTAAGCAAAGTTTTCTTGGTATAAACCACATTCCTCACCTAATGTATAACTAATTCACTATCTCCATATACTTTCAAGTTACCTTTTCTCCTTGCCCATTGAAGGCCATGAATTAAACCTTCATACTCAACCACATTACAAGTATAACTAAAATGAAAACTATATGAAGCATAATATTATTTTTTATATGGGGAGAGAAAAATAACACCAACACCTACATAACTTTACTTCTTGAACCATTAAAAAACATCTTCCATAGCTCATCATCTTTACCCTCTTCCTTGACAAGTAGAGGTGTTGATACACCTTCTTCATGTCTACAATACACTCCTAAATTAGTTTCCTCCATAAAAACATAGGGATCATGCTCATAGGTATTAATTCCATATTTATCAAGAACTAAATCTAAAATACCCTCAATATTGGAAGAAGTGCCATCATCTACAATAGAGTCTTTTTATTCATAGACCACATAGTTCAAGTTAGAACTTGTCTTAATGTAACGATCAATATGATACCTTGAAATGGGTTGTGTATTACTTGTCACCTTGGTCTCATACCTTGTTATAAAATCCAAAAAAGACCATTTAGATGAGAGGTATCCACCTATCTTGGTTTTTGAAGTCCCTTGATAGGGAAATTGCAAAGTGGGTTGGGAGATCAACCACAACTATGTCTTGCAAAATAGGAAAACTAGGACAATCATGCAATAAAACCTTAAAGCCTTTTATTAATCTTACTATCTTGGTAGGTGTACCATCTAATTGAATGACCCATTTTCTTGTGGCTCATATTTTAGGCCCATCTTTTTAGCTACAACTTTGGGCATGATAGAAGTAGAATTTCCACTATCGACTATGCAATTGTGTACTAACTTGTCACCTATAATAAGGGTGAGGTAAAATGGTGGAGGTTTATCAGCCCTAGTGGATGGTTAAATAATGCTACTAAGATCATTTTCAAGAGTAAAATGGTCATGACTTTGACTTGAGGATGAGACACTAGTAGGGATAATAGATAACTACTTTTGTAGGAGCTCTTTTTGACCAAGCATATGAAGAGAATCCCAAATAAAAATGGATGTTTTAGTGTTCTTAAAATAATATAAAATGTTTAATAAACCCATACCTACTTTATCTTAGAATTTTATAGGTAGAGGATTGCTTGTAACTTGAGGAATAGGAGTAGACCTTACAATATTTTGACTTCATGGAGGTGGAAAATTTTTTGGAACTATCACACTTACAACTATGTATTTTTGCCTTATAAGAGGATTAGATGATCATGTGGGCATGCTAATACCACCTCCTAGAGCCTTCCTCTTATCCCTTGTATTTTTTTCAATAGAGACTCCATGATTTAGCACAAAAGTGTCTTCAACTAGAAAATTGGTGAAGATCTCTCCTTGAGGTTGCCACTCCTCATTAACTTGCATCATCACCTCATCCTCATTTGATAGGAGGGGATTAACTAATCCTTGAGCCACCATAGCTTGATTTCCATTCTCATTAGCATCCATGAATTGGTCTTGTTTCCAATCTTCTCCCTACACCAAATTACTATGAACTGGTACTATCTCCCTTGCAATAGTGGTAGAGTTAGGATTGTATTCATTAGTAGGCCTATTAGGATTACATTGCCATTAGCATCTTCCTCTTTCATACTATTGACCATAATATAACTGATAGGGGTATGAATTTTGATAGAAACCTTGCTATATATTTCTTCTCCCAAGTTTGGCTTTCAACCATTGGAAATATGCATATTTGTACATGGTATTATTTGCCTTCTTAGGAGTAGCGTTAAGCTTGGTATTGGCATCAAGAATTTGAGCCACTTCTAGAGTACTAGCAGAAGCATGAGACAAAGGAGGAATAGAAACTTTAGGTGTAAATCTTCCAACTTGGATGAGATTATTTTTAGCTTTAATAGCTAGATCATAGGTTTCAAGGAGGACGGAACCAACCATAGATTGAAGCATGATAGCAATTTCAGTCCCAATGGCTTTCAAATAAGTAGGGAACACAAAGCTAGCAAGTGGTCTCATGGGAAGAGGTGATCTGTGCCAAGTCTTCTAAAACCTTTCATTGAAGTCATGCATTATTTATTTGGGTCCCCTTTTTATCACATTGAGATGATGTATGAGATAAGCATTGTCACTTTCATTTCCAAATATAGAAATCAACAACACTCGAAACGCATCCCATGTTATGATGCATCCACCTTCTAGAGTCCTATATGAATCAAGAGCCTTCCCTTTAAGAGGCATGGTAAGGAATCTAATGTAAATGTTCTCTCAGATAATACTATGAAAATTGTAAAAGTTATAAACATCTCTAATGTGCTCGCTAGGTGTGACATGACTCTCACCATTGAAAGTGGGCACACCCTTCATGGAGTTAGGAGAAATGGCATCATATACATTAAGTTAAATTAGATTGTCAGTATTGAAGGCAAGGAAAGCATGAGGTCTATCCATGTCTTATTCTTTGAGATCTTTAATTTATTCAGCCTCTTCAACCTCTTCCTCTCTATAAAAATATACTTATTCTTCAAAGGGTAGATTAGGCTGTGGATACTGAACCTCAAGAAGAATTTTAGGTTGAACAGGTGGGTTAATAAGATTGGATATTCTAGCAGAGGATGACCTTGTGAGATCCATGAATTAGGAAGGCAAGTTTATAAGAAAATAATGGCCTTGAGCTAGATTTACCTTGAAAGAGTTGTCAAATGTTGTATAGCAAACTAATTTGCAGCTAATGTTTATAAAGACCAACATTCACCTTGACAAGTTGTCTTGAAAGCAATAGGTCCCACTAGTCATGCCATAATTATTTCACCAAATATTTCACCCTAGAAGAGGGTGTTCAAGCCTCTTCTAGATTTGGGAAATATGGGAACATTTATAGGTATGTTGGTGTACCTATATTGGAAATGATCCTCTAGATTTAAGGGCTAGTTCCTTGAATGTATCTTGAAATGCTCTTATCTATGCCAACTAATTACTTATGGGGAAAAGAGTTAGATATTACATGAATTAAACCTAATCTAAAGGAGGTGATGCACCAAGATGTATTCCATATGACCATCATACTTTATTACATTAAGCAACAAGGCACACAAACTAACTTCTAAGTCTTATGGATTCTACCATGAGTAATTCAATATGGAGGTGAGATGCATGAGAGATATCCAAGGTAAGTAAACCATAGGCTAGTTTAGACACTAAAGCTCATTGTAAACTTAAAATATAGGCTCATACACTTGACAACACTTCATATGACTTATTAAGATAAGAACTCTTACACAAATATGAAATGATAAGGGATGAAAGGATAGAGAATTATCACTTTACATCATCATACATCACTTTCGCACTTAAACAATTGTTCAAGAACTCAAAATCAGATTTGAATTAATTTTAAAAGGAAAAATATGACATCATTCTAGTAAGGATTCACCATACATGGAGTGGAATTATTTATAAATGCCAAAATGGCATCTACTTATAGCATTTGAGAGAGAAGTGGGGAAGAGGAGTTCAAAGGGGAATCAAATGAGTTAAACTTCATTTGAACCATAGTTACAACTACTTATATAAATTATGCTCATTTAGGCCTTTTGATAGATATGGGTCACTTCAAGTGGTTGCATAGTTACATTATTCCCTCAGTGATGTACCCTGACAGTTATAATGATGGGATCAATTTTTTCTAGGCTAGGTCCTGGCATCAATGCAATTACAATAATCAAATCAATCTATTAGAACTTTGTCCTATTGCTAACTACTCCTAAATGGTATATCATGGTGTGAAAAAGTGGAGAGAAGGGTCCCTTTCATGTAGTTGGTTTTAGTGATGAAGCCATTGGAGTCTATGTGTATGCCTTTATATCACCCTTTAAAATGCTAGCTTTGGTTTAAATTAGATCCTGCTCAAACTCGTCCCCATGTTCATAAGTCCACTATAGATGAAAAACTAATCCCAAACTATTGGTTTTCCTATATTTGTCACATTGATGTGGAATTGTAGATTATATAGCCCCTTTCTTGATTATAATAGGTCTAAATAGACCCATTTTATCCTTACAGGCATTGAGAACTTTCCATATACAAATATCCCCTTAAGAATGGTAAACACAGTCACAAAAATAACTTTACATGTTATAAATCTTTAAACCAGAGGTTTGTATTTAGCCTTAATGGCTATCCCTTTATGTTCTTTATACTTGACTGCATGGCTATATCCACTCCTTAGCATTTGATTGAATTTTGATGGTAGAATGATGACCCTGTAAGACCTATTTAGTTTGGTCAAAAATGGCCCCTTTGGTTCAATTTTGAACATTAAAAAATGCCTTGGACCAATCAAAATTCTCTAAACTATCTATGTTCCCATTGGTCTCATAGATCCCTACTGACTTCTTAACTTCCTTTGCACTGTTAGATCAAAATACATAAATAATCATAGACCCTTGATTTCCTACCATGAATATCCTTTGACATGTTGAATTTAACTTACATTGTTGGATCAAGATGTACAAGTGAACATTAGTTGTATATCTCATTAGGCCCAATTTCATATTAGTTAAGCTTATGTGGTTGGATCATTGGTATAATTGAGCACTAATCATTGATTTTACTTAGACCAACCTCTTTGTCATTTGAGCTCATGTCATTAGATCTCTACTTGGTTGATCTTTACCATTATATCTTTTCCAACTTGTAGCTCATTAAAGGGATTTAACTCAAGGACCTTTTGACTTGTTTGGCCCTAGTATGAACCATTAGATCCTGTGTGTCAATATGCAAGATCATATGAGATTTTAGATCTTGATCAACTCTAAACCTTTTAAGGAATTTTGAACCCAAATGGTTACTTTCTAGATCTCAAACTTAACATTAACATGAACATCTTATGCTATAGGTCTAACTTTGAACACTCATAACTTGAGTTAGGAAGCCTACACAGACTCAAAATTTGTAGAGCATGTTCCTACAATAAATAATTTCATGGTGCTACAATATTTGGGCTCATGAGGCTTTCAAAGAGAAGATATAAAATTTTATAACAAGTTGACTAGTATGTTTCCATGTGACGTGCAGGATGGCCTATCCCCTTAGAGTCAGTAAGTTAAACTTTGAAGGCTTAGATCTTGAGATAGAAGACTCATCGAGATATGAAATTTGAAAAGGATGATCTTGGCACTAATGAAATTTATTATGCATGGTTTGATGGTTACATGAGGTTTTTTTAGTATATTTATAAAATGGACAAGTGAATTGGTCCATTCATTTTTTGGATGACATCCTAGTTCACTTAGGCTTGTGATTAAGTTATTGCTTGATATTTAAAAGCTTGAATGAACTTCTTAAGGCTTGTGAAAACTCTCTCCATGATCATAAATTATTGGACACCATGAAAACCTTCCACTTGCATATATGACTCTAAAATTACCCCTAAGACACCAAATGACACAAGGACTAAGCTAGACTATGACCAAAGCTAGAATGACATGAAATGACATAAGATGATCTAAATCATACCCTATGACATTATAAAATCCCCTATAAAATAGTATGACTATATAGGGGTTGACCTATTTTAGCCTGAGGTAAAAATGGTCAACAATACCATTGAACTAACTATCATCTTAGAATGTGTACATGTGATCTAGGGTTTATGCACACACACATGGTGTGTAATACATTAGAGACCACTAATGAGTGGTGAGATCTATCCTTATGGGATACTAGATTATATAAGTACAATGAGTGTAAACTCACTATATGATTTTTTAAGGTGTACATTTTAAGTATTTCAAAAAATATGGAAGTCCCCAATTAGATTTATAACCACACACATGTTATGTCATAATTCTAATGGAGTTATCCATTTATACATCATAGATATAGGTAACATTATTTAATATTGGATTTATTATATGGACGTAATTAGTGCATGATTTATAAATATTTTTTAGATGGGGCCAATAGATGATGGGTCTCATTATTCGTCTTGTGAGTTAGATCTATAAGAGGTTCTTGATGTATAGACTAGTGGGACTACATAATGTTATAGATGACCATCTCTCATGGGTAATAAGATTGGTTTAGGACCATACTATCCAAGAGATCATGTATGTACTAACTCTAGATACCATATAAAAAAATCATAGTATATGGATTCCTTATCAAGGCATTGTGGATGTGAGGCGATCATAGCCAAGCACAGTATAGGAAAGGTATTGGATTCATATCACTAGACACTATAAATTATGGGTAAAACTACAACCTTTCAAATATATCCTAGGATAGTTTAAACTAGATCACATATTAGAACCTTTAATAGTCCCACCCTATTGGGCTAGACATGCTAAGGAGCCCCAAGGAGTGAGGGGATGAGGGGTACTAGCTGTGTTCATATTAGAGAGACTTCATCATCTTGTGGTTTTGAAATGATGATGAAGTTAATAATAAGAAGCATATAGAGAGAGTAGAGGTGGTATGGTAACAGCCATATATATATATATATATATATATATATATATATGGCTGTTACCATACCCCTAGTTGGATCTAGTAGATAACTAGACCATGAAATGACAAGCCCATAGATCAACTAGATAGGTTAAAATGGTTCCATGGGGGAGGAGGTGAGGATTCAAAACATCATTCAACCATGAAAACACTCATTTAATTAGGTGGACATTATGATTACACTATTTTGGGTATAAAAAATTTGAGTGTATACCATCACTTTCACTACTTTCATTTCTTATAGGTATAGATATACATTTTAGGCACTAGTGATAAATTATTATGGATTATTTAGTTTATATATGGCTGTTACCATACCCCTAGTTGGATCTAGTAGATAACTAGACCATGCAATGACAAGCCCATAGATCAACTAGCTAGGTTAAAATGGTTCCATGGGGGAGGTGGTGAGGATTCAAAACATCATTCAACCATGAAAACACTCATTTAATTAGGTGGACATTATGATTCCACTATTTTGGGTATAAAAATTTTGAGTGTATACCATCACTTTCATTACTTTCATTTCCTAGAGGTATAGATATACATGTTAGGCACTAGTGATAAATTATTATGGATTATTTAGCTTATGTTTTACATATGTGATAGATATATGTGACTCATTATATTAGGTTAAAATATACCTTTGAAAACTTTTAATTTTTAGGATGAGGATTTATGGTGATAAGAATGGATTTAGAGAGGTTAGGTGCCATGCATTTGGCATGCAGAGCATTACCTGGTAAAGTCCTCATCAAAGAAGAAAAATCCATATAAAATGTTTATACTAAGGTTTTAGATAATAAGGACCTCAAAATTATGGGCCTCACCATCATAATTACCAAATCCACTATCTTATTTCCTATCTTTGTTACCAAGACTGAAGATGTGAAGGAGGATCCATTACTATAGTAGGTAGTCCTTTCTCCTCTCATATTGTTCAAGTCTCAACCTATGGATTATTCACCCCAAGCTCCCTCTACTAACCTAAATGGAAACTAGATCACATTCGATGTCTACCAATTCGATATGCCTTCTAATGGGTCAATAATCCCACCTTCCATCTAGTTGTAAGAGGAAGGCTTCATCTCTAGTGCATGGATTTGGGCAAAGTGTTTGATAGCAACGAAAATAGAGAACACATGTAAAGTGTTTGACAATTTATTTGAATGAAATATACTTACAAAAAATGGTTTTATAATAAAATAGGATGATTTAATTAGCAAAAGGGATTTTGTACTTACTTTCATACATTTTAACATATATGATATCAAAAAATTTGATATGTATGGTGCTCTATTATTTATACTAAAACTATTTTTAAAAATGTCCCAAAGAAATTTTTCCCTTCGGACTTTTTTTTCTAAACTTAAAAATACATAATTTTCTCTCAAAATGTATGACAAAATGTTTCTTGGATAGATTCAAAGATTAAGCCTAGGTATTAAGTAATGATTCATACCATCAATGGGAAAACTATTTGTCTTTGGGTTTAGGGGATAAATTTGGTAGTTGATATAAAATAGAGAATTGAGATCACAGAAGGAACCCCAACAGCTCTTCAACGTATTCAATTTGAGGGTAAATATCTTGAGGATCACTCAATCCTATCACACTTGGATATAATCAAGGATTCTACTCTTCATATGGTTTTGAGATTATGAGGAGGAGTTGTAGGTCTTACAATGTCATCTTCATCTAAAGGGAGATCTTTCAAGGAAGCAGTTAAAAAATGCAATCAAACCTAATGCTCAAAATTTTATACCTTTCTCTAGTTCCTATATTATGGAACATGCAGAGAAAGAGTTGATGGTAGTAATAAAAGAGGAATATGTGATAACATATAGGTCAAAATTAGAGAAAGAAGCATTTATTTGAAGATTAAATGGTTTTTTCCAACCACTGAGTGATTATTTCAATGGGTTTTTTCAACCTAGACAAATCAATGTGAAATCTTCCTTTGCTCCAAGGGTTTTTTTATTGTTCACTTATTTGATGAGGTAGATTATTAGTGAATTATTGCATATGGTCCCTAGTTTTGGGGAATGATGGGTATTTATCTTACACCTTGGTTCCCTAAATTTGATCTAAATACTCATTCAATCACCAAAATGCCAATATGGGTATAGTTTCCCAATCTTTCACTTTATTTTTATAGTGCCTTTAAAATAATAGGAGATAGCTTGGGCAAGCATATCAAATTTGATTATGATATAATGGCATTGATATTATGTATATATGCTCGCATTTGTGTGGAAGTAGACCTAAATAAGGGATTACTAGATAAAATGATAATTAAATGTCAAAATATTTAGCGTATATAGACTTTAGATTTTGAGAACACAACTTTTTGATGTCATATTTGTAAGATTATAGGACATCTTCAGGCTACTTACCCTCAGGCCCAAAACATTCCTTTTAAAAAAAGGGTCAAAACTTACATACAAAACATAGAGCATGCTAGTGCAAGAGGAAGAGGAGGAAGAAGTGAATAATGTCAAGGATGGTCAACATACTTTTGAACAAAAAAAGAATGATTTTGGAGAACATGAAAGACCCGTGGGAGACATTGTATCTACTAGAGTGATAGGAGAAGAAGAGTGTAGTAAAATTATGAGTGATGTGAATGAGAATATAGTAGGGGGTGTAAAATGGGATCATGAATTAGAGAATTCTAATTATGATAAAGAGATGGTGACTCATTCAATTTTGGACCTCTTGGCTCCTCAATCATCTATAGTTAATTAGTGTATTGAGTTACAATTAATTACACCCAATCTCTCCCAAGGGGTGTGGTAGGATGTTACAAAAAAGAAATGTTAAAAATGTAGTTGGGGATACAATGGGACATACTCTGTATTAACCCCTAATCTCCATAGGTTGAGCTAGATGATATATCTTTTCTTGGGGACCTCTCTATTCTTTTCTATCCCCATACCCATTATGATGGTATATTTGTTGGTTTTCTTTTATGCCAGGAGATTGTTATTATCTCTTATATTTAGAATTTTTTCCTTTGGAATGCTAAAAAGCATCTACTAAATGCAATCTCCTATTTTAATTAATATGAAGTTACAAATTTTTTTCAAAGAAAAAATGTGATAGATATACATATTAGGCACTAGTGATAAACATACTATGGATTATTTAGTTTATGTCTTAAAATAGATGATAATAATCTAAAACTCAAAATCTTTAGTTGAAATATAATTCAAGAAATAAGAACAAAACAATTCAAATTATGCTTTCTCTGATAAGAGATGTTTTATTGATCAAATTTGTAGACCCAAACATATGCTTATCTCTAAGAAGAGATGTTTAATTTCCATTTCAAATTACATCTTCATTTATAAATGTTTTGAAGGTGTGGGGAGGATGTGAAAGGTCACCAATCTCAAGGTAGATGAATTGGTTTGACTTCCATGATTTACAACAATATAGAACTCATGGAATTACTATTTTTAGAAACTTACTATTTTTAGACTGCACTACTAAAATTAAAATTTGGGACACTTCCATTGGGTTTTATGGGTTAAAAATTCATTTAGAAAATATTAATGCCATTTCATTATGTTCCCCTCATTATTATCTTTCCAACGGTTCAAATGGTGATTCAATTGGAGCTACGGTGCAAAAGTTATGGCTCCCAGGAGTTCTGCCATCAATTGGGGTGGACCCATCACCTGATTTGTCATTTGAATTGTTGTTTGGATCATTTCTCCCTCATTGAGAAGAAATGGTCCCCATTGCATCAATATTTGTCATCAATTTTGGTAGTTTTACTTAGATTTAATTCTTGATGCATACTTGGAAGGGACTGTGATTTATGGAACTATGCAGGGCCCGATTGTTCACCATTTCTATCTGACCATCAGTTTGTGGATGGAAGGCAGTGAACTTCTTTAGCTTGGTATCTATTTTATTCTATTGTTGTGTTTTTTGTGTAGTCAGGGTTGTAACATCAGCCCTTTTGGATTCATGTGGCTTGACCACCATGAGAACAAATTTCTTGGCACTAATCAGAGAGACAGATGTAGAAGGTGGTACTTCTGGTACCCTATATCACCGTGTTCCAAGAGTGAGATTGATCCTTTTTGTTCTTGATTCATATATACCATGTAAATCATACATGAGTGGCTGACCAAATATTACATCACAAACATCTAGATTGACCACATCACATAAGACCTCATCTTGGAAAGGTTGTATTACATATGAGAAAAGACATTGGTGGGTGACACGGAGGTTTCTCCCTGCACTCAACCATCCAATAATGTATGGTTTTGGGTGAGGCTTCATGGACAAATTTAGGCTTTTCAAAACATTAGTAGAGATTAAATTCTTTTGACTTCCACTATCAAGAATGAAATGCAGAGGCTTACCTTTCACCCATAATTTAGAGTGAAACAACCTTTCCTTGTCATATAGCATCTCGTTGTGTGTCTGTGATAAAGCAACAATGGCTTTAGGATCAGCATCTATAATTTCTTCTTTAACCTCTTCAATTATAGGGTCTGTATGAGGTAGAGCAGTAAATGTTGAGGATTATGACTTAAAAAGTAGTGATTTGATAGCTCAACATTCTTCTTTGGAGTGAGTTCCAGATTTGTGATAATCACACCACTTCCCAGTCTTTCCTTCCTTTTGCTTCCACTTTTGGCCTCGTGTTTGACCTTCTTTGTCACTTTTCCATTTTGAAGACTAATTCTTTATAGTCATTCTTCCATGCTTCTGCTCAATCTTCATTGTGAACTTGTATGCCTCACTGATGGTTTCCAAATTGAAGAGTTCCATTTCTCCCCGTATGTACCATTATATTCTACCACGATATTTGAGAAACTTGTATTTCTCACTTTCTTGGATGCCCAATCTCGCAAATAGAGAATTAAAAATGTTAGTGTAATCTTGAATAGATTGTTCCTTACCTTGGTGAAGTTGTTGCCACTCTATATAAACATCGTCATATGCTCCAATGGGGTAGTATTCTTCCTTTAAATCATATATGAAATCATCCCATGTGGGTTCCATCTCAAGGCCAATATCATCTGCACTGAATCTCTTTTTGTACACTTCCCACCAATTGTTGATAGGCAATGATGCTTTTAGAAGAGCAAAAGTAATCTTCTCTTTGTCAGTAAATTTATTTATAGAAAAATAAGATGAAAATTGATCTAACCAATTTTCTACTACATCAGCATTGATTTTGCCTTCAAATGTAGGGATATCAAAATTCACCTGAACCTTGAAGGGTGTTGGGGCACTGAAAGGATGTGTGGGTGCAGATGACGAGCTAGAATTTTCCATCGAGATTTTTTGGAGAATTTGAGTGAATTTTTGGAGCATCTACACTTGTTACTATTGTAGGGCTTCATTTACCATTTCCTTGAAAGTATTGGATGCCTCAGTGTTGTCTGCCATTTGAAGTCATTTGGAGTGAATAGGTGGATATTTTGCTCATTCTATTTTCCACCCAAACTTCCTGTAATCTGACCTCATCCTTAGGATCATACCCTCTAAAGACAAACTATTCTGATACCACTGATCTAAAAATCTAAAGCTTTTGTTGAAAGATAATTCAAGAAACAAGAACAAAATAATTCAAATAATGCTATCTCTAATAAGAGATGTTTTATTGATCAAATTTGCAGACCCAACATATGTTTATCTCTAAGAAGAGAGGTTTGATTTCCATTTTAGGTTACATATTCATTTATACATGCTTTGAAGGTGTGGAGAGGATGTGGAAGGTCACCAATCTCGAGGGAGATGAATTGGTTTGACTTCCATGATTTACAACAATATAGAACTCGAGGAATTGCTATTTTTAGAAACTTACTATTTTTAAACTTCACTACTAAAATTAAAATTTGGGACACTTACATTGGGTTTTAGGGGGTCAAACTTAATTGAATAAAGACCAATCCCATCTCAAGACATTCCACTCATTATTAGCTTTCCAACGGTTCAAACAGTGAGTCAATTAGAGCTATGGTACAAAAGTTATGGCTCCCAGAAGTTCTTCCATCAATTGGGGTCGACCCATCACCCAAATTGTCATATGAATTATTGTCCAGATCATTCCTCCTTCCTTTAGAAGTAATGGTCCTCATTGCATCAATATTTCTCATCAAGTGTGGTAGTTTTACTTTGATTTGATTCCTATTGCACACTTGGAAGGGACTGTGATTTATGGAACTATGTAGAACCTGATTGTTCACCATTTTTATCTGACCATCAGTCTATGGATGGAAGGCCATGAACTTCTTTAGATTGGTATCTATTTACTTCTATTGTTGTGTTGTTTGTGTAGTTAGTGCTGTAACATCAGCCCTTTTAGATTCCTGTGGCTTGACCACCATGAAAACAAATTTCTTATCACTAATCAGAGAGACAGATGTAGAAGGTGGTACTTCTGGTACACTATAGCATCATGTTCTAAGAGTGAGAGTGATCCTTCTAGTTCTTGATTCATATATACCATGTTGATCATACATGAATGGCTAACCAAAGAGTACATCACAAACATCTAGATTGACCACATCACATAAGACCTAATCTTGGAAAGGTTGTATTACATATGAGAGAAGACATTGGTGAGTGACCCGAAGGTTTCTCCCTGGATTCAACCATCCAATACTGTATGGTTTTCGGTGAGGCTTTATGGACATATTTAGGCTTTTTAAAACATTAGTAGAGATTAAATTCTTTTGACTTCCACTATCAATAATGAAATGCAGAGGCTTACCTTTCACCCATAACTTAGAGTGAAACAACCTTTCCTTGTCATCTAGCATCTCATCGTGTGTCTATGATGAAGCAACAATGGCTTCAAGATTAGCATCGATAATTTCTTCTTCAACCTCTTCGACTGTAGGGTCTGTATGAGGTAGAGCAGTAGATGTTGAGGATTATGACTCAGAAAGCAATGATTTGATAGCTCAACATTTTTCTTTAGAGTGAGTTCCAGATTTGTGATAATCACACCACTTCCTAGTCTTTCCTTCCTTTTGCTTCCAATTTTAGCCTCGTGTTCAACCTTCTTTGTCACTTTTCCATTTTGAAGACTCATTCTTTATATTCATTCTTCCATGCTTCTGCTCAATCTTCACTATGAACTTGTATGCCTCACTAATGGTTTCCAAATTAAACAGTTCTATTTCTCCCCATACGTACCATTGTATTCCACCACGATATTTGAGAACCTTGTGTTTCTCACTTTCTTGGATGCCCAATCTCGTAGATAGAGAATGAAAAATGTCAGTGTAATCTTGCATAGATTATTCTTTACCTTGGCAAAGTTGTTGCCACTCTATATACAGATCATCATATGCTCCAATGGGGTAGTATTCTTCCTTTACAGCATCTATGAAATCATCCCATGTAGGTTTTGTCTCAAGGCCAATATCATCTACACTGAATCTCTTTTTGTACACTTCCCACTAATTTTTGATAGGCAATGATGCTTTTAGAAGAGCAAAAGTAATCTTCTCTTTATCGATGAATTTATTTATAGAAAAATAAGATAACAATTGATCCAACCAATTTTCTACTACATCAGCATTGATTTTGCCTTCAAATGTAGGGATATCAAAATTCACCTGAACCATGAAGGGTGTTGGGGCACTGAAAGGATGTGCAGGTGTAGATGATGAGCTAGAATTTCCCATCAAGATTTGTTAGAGAATTTGAGTGAATTTTTGGAGCATCTACACTTGTTACTATTGGAGGGCTTCATTCACCATTTCCTTGAAAGGATCAGATGCCTCGGTGTTATTTACCATTTGAAGTCATTTGGAGTGAATAGGTGGATATTTTGCTCATTCTATTTTCCACCCAAGCTTCATGTAATCTAACCTCATCCTTAAGATCATACACTCTAAAGACAAATCACTCTGATACCACTGATCCAAAACTTAAAAGATTTGGTTGAAAGATAATTCAAGAAACAAGAACAAAATAATTCAAATAATGCTATCTCTAATAAGAGATGTTTTATTAATCAAATTTGTAGACCCAAACATATGCTTATCTCTGAAAAGAGATGTCTAATTTCCATTTTAGGTTACATCTTCATGTATACATGTTTTGAAGCTGTGGGGAGGATGTGGAAGGTCACCAATATTGAGGGAGATGAATTGGATCGACTTCCATGATTTACAACAATATAGTTGTCGAGGAATTACTATTTTTAAAAACTTACTATTTGTAGACTGCACTACTAAAATTAAAATTTAGGACACTTCCATAGGGTTTATGAGGTAAAAATTCATTGAGTTGAGCTCAATTTTATCTCATGACATTCCCCTCATTATTAGCTTTCCAACGGTTCAAATAGTGAGTCAATTGGAGCTACGGTGCAAAAGTTATGGCTCCCAGAAGTTCTGCCATCAATTGGGGTGGACCCATCACCCGAATTGTCATCTGAATTATTGTCTGGATCATTCCTCCCTCATTGAGAAGAAATTGTCCCCATTGCATCAATATTTGTCATCAAGTGTGGTAGTTTTACTTAGATTTGATTCTCGATGCATACTTGGAAGGGACTATGATTTATGGAACTGTGCAGGGCCTGATTGTTTACCATTTTTGTTTGACCATCAGTCTATGGATGGAAGGCCGTGAACTTCTTCAGCTCAGTATCTATTTGCTTTTTTTTTGTTGTTTGTGTAGTCAGGGTTGTAACATCAGCCCTTTTGGATTCCTATGGCTTGACCACCATGAAAACAAATTTCTTGGCATTATTCAGAGAGACAGATGTAGAAGGTGGTACTTATGGTACCCTGTAGCACCGTGTTCCAAGAGTGAGAGTGATCCTTCTAGTTCTTGATTCATATATACCATGTCAATCATACATGAATGGCTGACCAAAGAGTACATCATAATCATCTAGATTGACCACATCACATAAGACCTCATCTTGGAAAGGTTGTATTGCATATGAGAGAAGACATTGGTGGGTGACACAGAGGTTTCTCCCTGGACTCAACCATCAAATACTATATGGTTTTGGGTGAGGCTTCATGGACATATTTAGCCTTTTCACAACATTAGTAGATAGTAAATTCTTTTGACTTCCACTATCAAGAATGAAATGTAGAGGCTTACCTTTTACCCATAACATAGAGTGAAACAACCTTTCCTTGTCATCTAGCATCTCGTCGTGTGTCTGTGATGAAGCAACAATGGCTTCAGGATCAGCATCTATAATTTCTTCTTTAACCTCTTCAACTGCAGGGTCTGTATGAGGTAGAGAAGTAGATGTTGAGGATTGTGACTTAGAAAGTAGTGATTTGATAGCTTGACATTCTTCTTTGGAGTGAGTTCTAGATTTGTGATAATCACACCACTTCCCAGTCTTTCTTTCCTTTTGCTTCCAATTTTGGCCTCATGTTTGACCTTCTTTGTCACTTTTCCATTTTGAATACTGATTCTTTATAGTCATTCTTCCATGCTTCTGCTCAATCTTCACTACGAACTTGTATGCCTCACCGATGGTTTCTAAATTGAAGAGTTCCATTTCTCCCCATATGTACCATTATTGTCTGCCACGATATTTGAGAACCTTGTGTTTCTCACTTTCTTGGATGCCCAATCTCACAGATAAAGAATAAAAAATGTCAGTGTAATCTTGAACAAATTGTTCCTTACCTTGGCAAAGTTGTTGCCACTCTATATACAAATCGTCATATGCTCCAATGGGGTAGTATTATTCCTTTATAGCATCTATGAAATCATCCCATGTAGGTTCCATCTCAAGGCCAATATCATCTACACTGAATCTCTTTTTGTACACTTCCCACCAATTTTTGACATGCAATGATGCTTTTAGAAGATCAAAAGTAATCTTCTCTTTATCGGTGAATTTATTTATAGAAAAATAAGATGACAATTGATCCAACCAATTTTCTACTACATCATCATTGATTTTGCCTTCAAATGTATGGATATCAAAATTCACCTGAACCTTGAAGGGTGTTGGGGCACTGAAAGGATGTGCGGGTGTAGATGAGGAGCCAAAATTTCCCATCGAGATTTGTTGGAGAATTTGAGTGAATTGTTGTAGCATCTATGCTTATTGTTGTTGGAGGGCTTCATTCACCATTTCCTTGAAAGTATTGGATGCCTCAGTGTTGTCTTCCATTTGAAGTCATTTGGAATGAATAGGTGGATATTTTGCTCATTTTATTTTCCACCCAAGCTTCCTATAATCTGACCACATCCTTGGGATCATACACTCTAAATACAAACTTCTCTAATACCACTGATCCAAAACTCAAAAGCTTTGGTTGAAATATAATTCAAAAAATAAGAACAAAATAATTAAAATAATGTTATCTATGATAAGAGATGTTTTATTGATCAAATTTGCAGACCCAAACATATACTTATCTCTGAAAAGAGATGTCTGATTTCCATTTTGGGTTAAATTTTCATTTATACATGTTTTAAAGGTGTGGGGAGGATGTGTAAGGTCACCAATCTTGATGGATATGAATTGGTTTGAATTCCATGATTTACAACAATACAGAACTTGAGGAAGTACTATTTTTAAAAACTTGCTATTTTTAGACTACACAACTAAAATTAAAATTTGGGACACTTCCATTGGGTTTTAGGGGGTCAAAATTAATTGATCAAGGCTCAATGCCATCTCATGATGTTCCCCTCATTATTATCTTTCCAACAGTTCAAACAGTGAGTTAATTGGAGCTACAGTGCAAAAGTTATGGCTCCTGAAAGTTCTGCCATCAATTGGGGTGGACCCATCACCCGAATTTTCATCTGGATTGTTGTCCAGATCATTCCTCCCTCCTTGAGAACAATGGTCCCCCTTACATCAAGATTTTTCATCAAGTGTATTATTTTTACTTTGATTTTATTCCCGATGCATACTTGGAAAGGACTGTGATTTATGGAACTGTTCAGGGCCCGATTGTTCACCATTTCTGTCTGACCATCAGTCTGTGGATGGAAGGCTATGAACTTCTTTAGCTCAGTATCTATTTGCTTCTATTATTGTGTTTTTTATGTAGTTAGGGCTGTAACATCATCCCTTTTGGATTCTTATGGCTTGACCACCATGAGAATAAATTTCTTGGCACTAATCAGAGAGACAGATGTAGAAGGTGGTACTTCTGGTACCCTATAGCATCGTGTTCCAAGAGTGAGAGTGATCCTTCTAGTTCTTGATTCATATATACCATGTCAATCATATATGAATGCCTGACCAAAGAGTACATCACAAACATCTAGATTGACCACATCACATAAGACCTCATCTTGGAAAGGTTGTATCTCATATGAGAGAAGACATTGGTAGGTGACACGGAGGTCTCTCCCTAGACACAACCATCCAATATTGTATGGTTTTGGGTGAGGCTTCATGGAGAGATTTAGGCTTTTTAAAACATTAGCAAAGATTAAATTCTTTTGACTTCCACTATCAAGAATGAAATACAGAGGCTTACCTTTCACCCATAACTTAGAGTGAAACAACCATTCCTTGTCATCTAGCATCTCATTGTGTGTCTATGATGAAGCAATAATGGCTTCAGGATCAGAATCTATAATTTCTTCTTCAACCTCTTTGACTACAAGGTTTGTATGAGGTAGAGTAGTAGATGTTAAAGATTGTGACTTAGAAAGTAGTGATTTGATAGCTCGAAATTCTTCTTTGGAGTGAGTTCCAGATTTGTGATAATCACACCACTTCCCAGTCTTTCCTTCCTTTTGCTTCCAATTTTGGCCTCGTGTTTGACCTTCTTTGTCACTTTTCCATTTTGAAGACTGATTCTTTATAGTCATTCTTCCATGCTTCTACTCAATCTTCACTATGAACTTGTATGCCTCACCTATGGTTTCCAAATTGAAGAGTTCCATTTCTCCCCATATGTACCATTGTATTCTGCCATGATATTTGAGAACCTTGTGTTTCTCACTTTCTTGGATGCCCAATCTCGTAGATGGAGAATGAAAAATGTTAGTGTAATTTTGAATAGATTGTTCCTTACCTTAGCAAAGTTGTTGCCACTCTATATATAGATCATCATATGCTCCAATGGGGTAGTATTCTTCCTTTATGGCATTTATGAAATCATCCCATGTAGGTTCTATCTCAAGGCCAATATCATATGCACTGAATCTCTTTTTGTTAACTTCCCACCAATTTTTGACAGGGAATGATGCATTTAGAAGAGAAAAAGTAATCTTCTCTTTATCAGTGAATTTATTTTAAAAAAATAGATGACAATTGATCCAACCAATTTTCTACTAAATTAGCATTGATTTTGCCTTAAAATGTAGGGATATCAAAATTAACCTAAACCTTGAAGGGTGTTGGGGCACTGAAAGGATGTGTGGGTGCAGATGAGGAGCCAAAATTTCCCATCAAGATTTTTTGGAGAATTTGAGAGAATTTTTGAAGCATCTGCACTTGTTTCTATTGGAGGGCTTCATTCACCATTTCCTTGAAAGGATCAGATGCCTCGGTGTTGTATGCCATTTAAAGTTATTTAGAGCGAATAGGTGGATATTCTACTCGTTCTATTTTCCACCCAAGCTTCCTATAATCTAACCTCATCCTTGGGATCATACACTCTAAATAAAAACTACTCTGATACCACTAATCCAAAACTTGAAAGCTTTGGTTGAAAGATAATTCAAAAAACAAGAACAAAATGATTCAAATAATGCTTTCTCTGATAAGAGATGTTTTATTAATCAAATTTGCAGACCCAAATATATGCTTATCTCTGAGAAGAGATGTCTAATTTCCATTTCATCTTACATCTTCATTTATACATGTTTTGAAGGTTTGGGGAGGATGTGTAAGGTCACCAATCTTGAGGGAGATGAATTGGTTCGACTTCCATGATTTACAACAATATAGAACTCGAGGAATTACTATTTTTAGAAACTTACTATTTTTAGACTACACTACTAAAATTAAAATTTGGGACACTTCCATTGGGTTTTAGGGGGTCAAACTTCATTGATCAGATCTCAATGCCATCTCATGATGTTCCCCTCATTATTATCTTTCCAACGGTTCAAACGGTGAGTCACTTGGAGCTACGGTACAAAATTTATGGCTCCCAAAAGTTCTGCCATCAATTAGGGTGGACCCATCACCTGAATTGTCATCTAAATTATTTTCCAAATCATTCATCCCCCCCTTGAGAATCAATTGTACCCATGGCATCAAGATTTTTCATCAAGTGTGTTAGTTGTACTTCTATTTGATTCCCGATGCATACTTGGAAGGGACTGTGATTTATGGAACTATGCAGGGCCCAATTGTTCACCATTTCTATCTAACCATCAGTCTGTGGATGGAAGGCCATGAAATTCTTTAGCTTGGTATCTATTTTCTTATGTTATTGTGTTGTTTTTGTAGTTAGGGCTGTAACATCAACCCTTTTGGATTCTTGTGGCTTGACCACCATAAGAACAAATTTATTGGCACTAATCAGAGAGAGATGTAGAAGGTGGTACTTCGAGTACCCTATAGTGTTGTGTTCCAAGAGTGAGAGTGATCCTTCTAGTTCTTGATTCATATATAACTTGTTAATCATACATGAATGGCTAACCAAAGAGTACATCATAAACATCTAGATTGACCACATCACATAAGACCTCATCTTGGAAAGGTTGTATTACATATGAGAGAAGACATTGGTGGGTGACACAGAGGTTTATCCTTAGACTCAACCATCCAATACTATATGGTTTTGGGTGAGGCTTCATGGACAGATTTAGGCTTTTCACAACATTAGCAGAGACTAAATTCTTTTGACTTCCACTATCAAGAATGAAATGCAGAGGCTCACCTTTCACCCATAACTTAGAGTGAAACAACCATTCCTTGTCATCTAGCATCTCATCGTGTGTCTATGATGAAGCAATAATGGCTTCAGGATCAACATCTATAATTTCTTCTTCAACCTCTTTGACTACAAGGTTTGTATGAGGTAGAGTAGTAGATGATAAAGATTGTGACTTAGAAAGTAGTGATTTGATAGCTCAAAATTCTTCTTTGGAGTGAGTTCCAGATTTGTGATAATCACACCACTTCCCAGTCTTTCCTTCCTTTTGCTTCCAATTTTGGCCTCATGTTTGACCTTCTTTGTCACATTTCCATTTTGAAGACTGATTCTTTATAGTCATTCTTCCATGCTTCTACTCAATCTTCACTACGAACTTGTATGCCTTACCGATGGTTTCCAAATTGAAGAGTTCAATTTCTCCCTATATATACCATTGTAGTCTGCCATGATATTTGAGAACCTTGTGTTTCTCACTTTCTTGGATGCCCAATCTTGCAGATAGAGAATGAAAAATGTTAGTGTAATCTTGAACAAATTGTTCCTTACCTTGGCAAAGTTGTTGCCACTCTATATACAGATCGTCATATGTTCCAATGGGGTAGTATTCTTCCTTTATAGCATCTATGAAATCATCCCATGTAGGTTCCATCTCAAGGCCAATATCATCTGCACTGAATCTCTTTTTGTACACTTCCCACCAATTTTTGACAGGCAATGATGCTTTCAGAAGAGCAAAAGTAATCTTCTCTTTATCGGTGAATTTATTTACAAAAAAATAAGATGAAAATTGATCTAACTAATTTTCTACTACATCAACATTGATTTTGCCTTCAAATTTAGGGATATCAAAATTCACTTGAACCTTGAAGGGTGTTGGGGCACTGAAACAATGTGCAGGTGTGGATGAGGAGCCAAAATTTCCCATCAAGATTTTTTAGAGAATTTGAGCAAATTTTTGTAACATCTACGCTTGTTGCTGTTGGAGGGATTCATTCACCATTTCCTTGAAAGGATCAGATGCCTCAGTGTTATCCACCATTTGAATTCATTTGGAGTGAATAGGTGGATATTCTGCTCATTCTATTTTCCACCCAAGCTTCCTGTAATCTGGCCTCATCCTCAGAATCATACACTCTAAAGACAAACCACTCTGATACCACTGATACAAAACTCAAAATCTTTGGTTGAAATATAATTCAAGAAACAAGAACAAAACAATTCAAATAATGCTATCTCTGATAAGAGATGTTTTATTGATCAAATTTGCAGACCCAAACATATGCTTATCTCTGAGAAGAGATGTCTGATTTCCATTTTGGGTTACATCTTCATTTATACATGTTCTGAAGGTGTGGGGAGGATGTGGAAGGTCACCAATCTCAAGGGATATGAATTGGTTTGACTTCCATGATTTACAACAATACAGAACTCGAGGAATTACTATTTTTAGACTGCACTACTAAAATTAAAATTTGGGACACTTCCATTGGGTTTTAGGGGGTCAAACTTCATTGATAAAATCTCAATGCCATCTCACGATGTTCCCCTCATTATTATCTTCCCAATAGTTCAAACAGTGAGTCAATTAGAGCTACGGTGCAAAAGTTATGGCTCCCAGAAGTTTCGCCATCAATTGGGGTGGACCCATCACCCGAATTGTCATCTGAATTGTTGTCCAGATCAGATAACCACCATGATATTTTATATTTTATTCTTCCTTAGCATCATATCATGGTAATGTTTTATCCTATGGCACTAGTAGTTAGATTACATGTGATATGGTTTTGGTTGGTTGGAAAGTCTACTAGGGAGATCTAATGATATGAGAAAGTTTATGCTCAGGTAATAACACTAGCAAGAGTATGAGGAGGTGAGGCAATAGTGTGGTAGGCATTGGCTAAAAAGAGGATTGCTCGCATGGATCTAGCTAAAAATTTAAAAAGTTTACAATCATAAATATCTTGACTATAGGACAAATTTAAGGGTATACAATTGCAAAATAAAACATTGTGGATGATTTTATAGGATGCTTAATATGGAGCCTCCACCTTGAGTTTGGCACCTTGCCCTAAGGGGGTGAATGTGGTCCACAGGCCTAGAACCTACATTATATTTAGTTGTATTTTTTATTTATATCTGATGTATTGGGATGTACTTATGTATAAAAATGAGACCTATATATAGAGATATTTATGTTTTGACTCATCTTTGTTATCTACAAGTATGATATATGAGTTTATTTTATTTCTAGCATGAATTTATTTTTAAATGTCATGTTAATGGAATATGTGATGTAATGTGATGTATAATTTTATTATTTTTTAGCAAATGTGAGAAAATGCATGGTCAAAATTTTAAAAAAAAACTAAATGATATATAAAATATATCATAAGTAATTAGATTGGAAAATAAACAAACAAATGATGTAAAAAATATGAAAATGAATGTAGAACACACCAAATGTAAGTAAGACAAAACATGAGATGTGTGAAAAAATGTAAATAAAAATTTAAAATCACATCCAAATGAAATATAAAATAAATCATAAGATGCAAAAAATAGCTATAAATAAAATATCTAATGTAATAAAATATGAAAGATCATTATAAAAGGATATTCTTAAAATGATAAATATATGTATTTTAATGTAAAAACAAGTAAAGTCAACTTGAATAAAACATAAAAAAAGATAAAAATGATTGTAAAAATTTCACTCAACATATAAGACAAGTAAAATAAACTTAAATCAAACATAAAGATAAACACATTATTGTAAAAATTTCTCCCAATATGTTAAACAAGTAAAGTCAACTTAAATCAAACATAGGGAGAGACACAAATGATATTAATAATTTCACCCAACATGTAAGACAACTAAATTCAAATCAAATCAAACATGAATAAAAACACAAATGATTGTAAATAAATACATCCAATGTAATATAAGTAAAGTCATCTTGAATCAAATAATGATATGCATGAAAAATAAGAAAAAGTTTTCTTTGAGTGAAAATTTGAGATCAATGCTTATACTAAGGAATGGTGTAAGAAAACACAACCATATAAATATAGGAATATTATGACCAAGATGGTGTGGATAAAAATTTTCATGGGTGTTTGTGAGGAAGTCTTGGTTGTATTATCCAAGTCATATAGTGCAATTCACAAACTAAAAATCCAAGTGGCATCATGATGGAGGGAAATCAAATCTAAAATTAGATAAGAAAGGATATGATCATCTAAAAATTGATATCCATTAGGGGATATCAAGGAAGATTTGATTAAATTTTAAGGATGCAATACACCATAAATTTGGTTTATAAATCTTGGTGGAGACAAAACACTCTATACAAGTGGGAAAAGCTAAAGGCTTCCAATATCAAGGAGCTAGGGAACCCCGCTTGACAAGCACAAAATTTGGATAACAAGTGAATTATATATATCATCCCATGAAGATTATATGTGTGAAAAATAAAAAGGATCCTACCTTCCCTAAACATGTTCTTTGTTCTTCAAGACCCCTTATAAGGTCATCAATCTAATGTGAATATTAGGTACTTGTGTGAGAAGTTAGGTGGCACTAAAATGTAAAGATAGAATGATGAAATGAGACATCCCACCCTGGTCTACTCACCTGACACACCTAAATATACCTCAAATCTATCATGAGGCCAAACGTGGAGTTTGAGTTTTGATTAGAATATGAGATGTGGCAGAAAAATAACATCTTTTAATGTGATCTAAATTTTTAGATTTTATTTTACTTTTATCATGATTCAGATTTTTATCTTCCTCCTCCATATGGATTTAGAATGCTCAAACATGGGTGATACATATAAATACCACAAGAGGTCTTACACTTTTTTTATAGAAAGGTGAACTTAAATACCATGATGCATAAAAGACTCCTAGACTTGCCCCATATAAAAGTGTGACTCAAGTGAAAGGAAAAGAATCCTAGATTTTATTTTACTTTTATCATGATTTAGATTTTTATCTTCCTCCTCCATATAGATTTATAATGACCAAAAATGGGTGATATAAATAACTACCACAATAGAGCTTACACTTTTTTATAGAAAGGAGAACCTAAAGACCATGATGCATAAAAGACTCCTAAACTTAACCCACATAAAAGTGTGCAATATTGAAATTAACCCAAGTGTTCCTCAAGTGAAAGGAAAAGAGACACATGGGGATCATGGATGATTCATTCATTTGAAAATGGTGATATAATGATGAATAATCTTATAGATGACCATAGTAAGGGATAATTGTGCTTCAGAAGTGACTACGCTATCATATGAGAAAGTGATAGTCATATCACTAGGTAAGTTGTACTAACTTGTATATGTTTTAGCACAAAAATTGATTGAAGTCATCCCATAATAATGGGGATAAAAATAATCTAAATAAACACAAAGACTCTAAGGTAAACTTAAATAAGGTAAAAATGTGATAAAAATAACCCAAAGGTGATACACAATATCCACTAGGGAGACAAAGGTTGACTGTAAAGTGATTTTAAACTGATTTTTAAAAAAAAAAAAAACAAGACATATATGCTAAAAAAGTATAGTGTTAAAAAGGTAAAAGATCCTAATATAAGAAATATATATACAATAAGCATCACATATTCTAAAAATAATAAAAATATGAAATCTAATCATATGACAATGTGAATAATATGATATGACTCAATTATCTTCCCATAATTATCATGAAATATCTCGACACAAATCATCTATAACATCAAATAAATCCTACTATAACTAATATCTAGCTTTATTCATGGTCTCTTATACTTTTTCTAAGATTCATGTTAGGAAACCTCATGCACGATTTTTAAGGAGAAATTAGGCATGCTAGAAGGAGGAGGTTGTGGGGCATCTTGATGAGAGAAAATGATGCAAGGAACATATAATATTATCTCACATACATCCTATAATCTATGGCATTGATTTAGTCATAGGCGAGGCTATTATTCCATCTTATATGGATGGCATAAGTAGTGCTAGGAAATTTGAAGAGGGGACCTCAAAAAGTCTATGAAGAGATGTTGGAGAGGTGTATATCGATTTATGTAATGTGTAGAACACTAGTTCCAAATAAAATACATGTCCCCATGTTTAGGGATATAATATGATGTAATATTTAGTATCAACATGTTTAGGATACTAGGAAGTTTAGTTACTTCAAGACATAATGCATCAAGATACTGTAAAATAGCTTGATAGTGAGACAAAGATGCATATCGGTCCTATGGAATCAAAAATCACACCTAGGAGTAATAGACCAAGGTGGTTGACTATTTGGGGTAGAATCTTGACCTTATAGTTTATATTATGCTAAAAATATCTAATATTCTCTACACTCTTTAGCTACATGACCATATACCTTATGAAACTCACAATATGGATCCTCTTATTAGGTGGATGGCTATGGTACTACATCTGACCTAGGTAGAGAATCATAATTAGGTTTGTTTGGAACATTGTCAAATAAATCATAATTTTTAGAGTGTAGAATAGTAGACTCAAGTACTTGGTTTTTATTGAGATATATTTGCTTCACTTTTCACGAGTGCTATGAGTGACCATAGAATCTTTGGAAGCAACAAAATAGTGTTGCTAATTATTTTGGATTCAATCTTGGTGTGGGATATATCAATGTGACCAACATCTCTAAAGTAAGTGAACTCAATGAATAATAAAATCTAGCAAATTGATAGGGTGTATTTATAGTGCAATCATTAAGCATGATCCGAATAGGATTATAATTAACAAGAGTGTAGAATATGTAATGTGCTCAATCTCAAAGTTATGAACATCAACTAAAAGAGGAGTAATTTTAGGTAAATTAAAATGAAAACTAGATCAAATGATATCAATAAAATTATTACTAGAAGAAGGTGTAGATTTCTCATAGTAACATTCAATATAGGAATGATAATAAATGATTTATGCATCTTTACATAGCCAAATAAGTATGGTTCATCAAATTTATACCCATTATCATAATTAGGTGTAGTAAAATTGATATTAAGGGGATTTAACCACTATATCGATAGAGGATGAATGTAAAGTGATATTATTAGGAATGATAATAAAATATGGGATATCATTGGTCTAATTCTTATGATAAGGAGGTTGTAAAGAGGAAGGTAATTGAGATATGATGTTAGAGGGGAGATCAGATGTGTTGATCTCATAACGCTCATCACTGTCATAATATGAGAGGTTAGGTGGAATATTTCCCATAGTTTTAGGGTGACCACTATAGCCTCTATTAGATATAGGGTATAATTAAAGCATTGATATTATTTGAAAGTTTTTTTTGGTATAAGATCTTATTTTTACCAAGTTATCTATTAGGTTAGATGCATTGAGTGAGCTCGAGGAATAATAGGGGGACTTACATCCTTTCGTTTTCATATTACTACTAAGATAATCTAAGGAATGATTTGTAGGTATTAGGCTCTATTAAATAGACTACTTATAATAGATCTCTAAGAGATGAAATGATACCATCAGAGGTCCAATACTAGTTTTCTCATTGACACAAAAATTCTACACTTATAGATAAACTAATTTCAATAGATTAAAATTATGGGCTCTACTTGCTTCACTTCACAAGACCAAAACAAATGACAAGTCAAAATATTCCTAGTAGCCTTCCTTTACTTCACTTTATAATTTATAAAATGGTTAAATATCACTTGACAATAAATAAATGTAAATGGGGAAAGAGGGTAAGGGAAAAAAGAAAAACTCTCTAGAGTAATGGCAACATAACTACTTCAAGGATCGAGAACATGATCAATTATAGTTGTACCAATGTATTCTAAGTTTCACAATGGCTCAGGATCTAGTTACATATGGAAAGAGTCTAAGTAAAGAGGTGAATTCTTGGTTCAATGATTCTTTTGATGAATAAACTATAAACATGCATGTAGTTAATCACACACATATTTTAACAAATTTTAATAAAAATTAAAATGATCAAATAACTTGGATAAAATATATAAAACTCATCCTAATCAATGCATGAAACATCTAGTAAATCACAAATTACAGTCCTCTAACATTAGTATTAATCAATTTAAATAGAAAAAAATGGAAGGCATTCATGCAATCAAATGCATTTAGATATAAAAACCAAATTAGCATTAATCTAATAGCATTCATTTGTAAATAGAGTCGACCTTTATACAATACTACATAGTAGAATATATAAAGGGGAGAGATGGGTCATAATACAAGAGTAATGAGACCCCATTCTTGTCTGCCATGGCCTAAAATGATTGAAAAAAAGTATGTCAGAAGATTACTCAATCCTAATACTAGGTATAATAAAATCTTAGGGACCACTTAAAGAACATCGAAAAAAGATCTGAGGTGGGCCAGTTTCTAACTATTTTGGTAGGCTTGTTGATCTGTTAATGATTGATAAATAAGGTTATCCTTAGCCAATCTTGGTAAAATTTATGGGTGGCCTTAAAATTATGACTTATGTTAAAGATATCAAGTGTTAGGAGTGTGGAGAGTACATGCCTATTTAGCCTTTGTGGCTTTATGAAATGTCATGGGTCTTACCACATGGAACTTTTTCATTGTTTTTGAATACTCAATCATTTTTAAAAATAAAAAATGTCTCTCTATAATGCTTTAGGGGCCTATTTTTATGTCCTAAATCTAATTTTTTTAGAAGGGGAGACAGGGCACAATGTCACTAATTTTAATTTCCCAGACAGCCTTTTAAGTCATTTGCTTTGCCACATGTCCATTTATAATTTGATAAGGACCTACATAGACCTTGACTTTTATCTTTGGAACTCAAATAGTATGTATGTATACACTTGTCTTGCACTCATTTATTTACTTGAAGTTAACCTTTGCTTACTCTATGGTTTGGTCATTTAATCATGATTAAGTGAGATGAGAGTATATGACCTGATCATGTTCTTCAACTTAGCTACTAAGATTTGGAGCATCTTCTCTGAGACTTTGGTCATGGTTCAGTAAGATGTTTACATGTAGTTTGATCTTATTAATTTGTAGGCATGTAAGCTTCATATTGTCTTTTTTATATCTATGATCCATGAGTTAATAAGATTCTACCATGTGGATGTTATCACTTCCCTAGGTGATTACTGAGCTTTATTGTATGTGATTTTATGTGTAGGTTTCATATGAGTGTGATTGTGACACATGGATGGTCCTCATTTATCTAGATGATCACCTAGCCCTAGAAATGTGTATATTTATCTCCAAGCTTTAGATGAGTGGGATTTTAACACGTAGATTGTCTTCACTTTTTCATAGGGTCTTTAACTATGTACAATTACCTAAAAATCTATGGATGAGTAAGATCATGCCATGTGTCACGATATCACTTATATATATTCTCGAGTAACTTCACTAAAAATGCATGTTGATTAAGATATAGCTAACTAGGATTATGAATTTTGGATGGTATTTGATTATCTAGATGTCTAGGTGACTTCACCAATTGTGCCTACTCCTGTTAGTCATGGATGAGTGGGATTGTTTAATGTGGAATATATCACTTATCCAAATGCTTGGGGAAATTTTGGACTTATAAATTTTGCTAATTTACTCCAAATTAATGGGATAGAGACATGTGGAATGATACCATTGATCTGAATGCTTGAGAGCTATGTGCCTTAGTTTTTTGAGCTAATAGAAGTGGGTGAATATGATGAAAACATGTGGCATAATCCTAATTGATTAGATGAAGAGAATTACAAATTTTTCCTCATAAACCACATAAAAGTAAGACTAAGATAAGTGTCCCAATATTATGAACTTGGATACTCATCGATAGAAAAATTTGAGTCACTTTAAAAAACCTTTACGAATAAGTTGGGTGAGGACACATGGAACAATCTCATATGCTTGGGACTTAGTCATTAGAATTCAAACTATAGGGAATTAGCCATTATAAATTAAACCACCTTACCACTCTTAAAATTGATGGTTACTCTAAGTGCAAAAGGAGACATGTGATGAAGGTTTATGTTATTAAACTTATGCAAAAAAATAAAATGCCCAAGTATGAAAACTCATTCATATTGCAAAATATTTATTTGAGTTAGATCAAGTAGGCATTAACAAGGTTTCCCTATGGATTCTGAATAATTATAAAAATATCGAATAACTTTGGATAAACATCAATTATCCAAGTAGTCCATAAAATAAATCAAATCCTAAATTTGGTAAATTTCAAGATTTGGAAGCCATATAGGTGCATAAAATAACATAAAGAACATGTCCATTTAGAATTTTAGACTCATATATGAATAAAATTGATAACACAACCTTCAGATACATTCAATCAGCTTGTCTAACCTAGAATCAAATCAAGACCTCATTTGAATAAAAAAATCATATTTAAAAATCAAGGACCTATGATAATAGTTCAACATCAATATATATTTCACTTATACTTAAGATAACAATTCATAGCCTAAAATTAGACCAATTCATTTCACAATAAAACATGAACATGGACTTTTGAGCTCAAAGTGGGTCCTCATTTGAAAATTTCAAAATGGGGTGTGTTGGCCACAATAAATGATAACTACTACAAGGGAAATGTTGCCTCGGCATTTAGATTCTAGACTAAAGGAATTTATTATTGAACTGTGGCATAAGTAATTGAAGCTCCTTTAGGTAAACTTGGAGAAAAAAAGAGTGTTCAATTATGCATCAACAAGTAACATATTGGGCTTTGACTTATTTAATGGGTTATTTTGTGCAAAGAGTGATTATGTTATTACTTTTAATCCACTAGGAAATTTTAGGCACATCTCAGGTACTTTGAGGCTCCTTGAAAGGTAGTTATTTGTAGAATTTGGCTAAGGAAAGGAAATATTGGTATTTATCTATTGTTAGCCAGGTTTTATAGCTCTCATAGATATGTATTTGGTCCCACTGCAAGGCTTACTCCATTACCATCCATACTGAAAAGACTACAAAGAAGACTGCCCAAATCACCATTTCTTAGGAAGAAACTTGCATTTTTTCTTGATATTTAGACTTCCTTTTATTTCAATGTTTATTTTTTTTAATCTATGAGGGTTGGGGAATAACTTAGCCAAGGTGGAGGGATGGTTTGATGAGATATTTTCACCAATAATATATTTTACTTACTAATTGATTATACATTGATTGATATGTTCTTTTTAAGTGTTGTGATGACCTTTGTTAGAATAGAGTTTTTCTTAATTCATTTGCTCAATTCTGAATCAACAACTCTTAATCTTCTTAGTGTCTCAAGAGGGATTCCTTTGCTTATCACATTTTTCAATAATGGGAGATTGCCTTCTACCTTCCAATTCTAGAACTACATTTTTAGTGCATCATCAACTTTGAAGTGATCAAACTTGAGATCATGGGGACCAATGTTTAGATTAGACTCTTTTTCCTTCTAGATTAGTTGCATCTTAGTCTGAATCATGAGAAAAATGTATAACTACTAAAATATTATAAATTAGAAACATGGGGACAATAATAGAAAACCCCAAAGCAAAAAAAATAAGCAAACTAAATAGAAAGCAGGAACATAAACAAAATAAAATAGAACAGAAGCAAAAACACAACAAAATCAAATTAACTGTATTCTAATATCTACATCACTAGCTTTACGTAGGGGAATATTATGAAATTGTATTGGAAGAAACATCTAAGAATTAATGTTTCAAGAATTATCTATTGAGAGGTAGTGGGAGGTCATTCCCTTCAAGGTCTTTTAATCAAAATGCATTCTACCCCAAAAAATTATAGATATGGCATTGGCCAATATAGAGTGGCTCAAGCTTGAAATGCTACCCTTACTTATCATGGTATTTATCCCATAATAGGACTAAGTTAGATATTTTGAAGGACTTGAAAATTTCCCATTTATTGAACCATATTCTAATAGTGCTTTGATGTATATTAAATTTTTATAGATATTCCTCTCATTCATCCTCCAATTGGACAATGTCCAATAGCATTAATTTTCCTCATCATTATCCTCCATGTATTATTACATGATCTTGTACATAATCAACTTGAGATTCATTAGGAAGATAGGGTAAAAACTTGTAGACACTATTTGTAAATTATATAGTACATTAGTCTTTTACACTTGGAAAATAAATATTATGTGTGTACCTTCAACTTCTAAACCTCACCCACTGCCAAAAGGCTTGCATACACTATCTCTCTATGCTAAATTACTTATGTATTAGTCTAACCTATGTATTCTAATTACCCAAGCCTTCTATCTTACCCAAAATGTTATAAACCTACTTATCTTCCACATCTACAAGTTCTGAACATGTACTTACTTTTCTACTTCCCAAACACTTACGTCTTATCCAAATACCTATGTTGATGCAAATTTCCTTAATTGACACAAGTGTCTAGTCCCTTAAATTCATCTAATTTACAAATTAAATGTATCTTAAAGTTTGGTCTAAGTGATTTAATGCAAGATATTATCCAAGAGGATTGGTATAAATATAATGTAAACCCTCAGTCATTAAAACCCTATAAAATACCTAAAAAGACAAAGGTAACTTAGCAAAAGCATTCTATTAAGAACTAAAGTGATAAAAATATTCCCTATTTTATCCTATTTACATATCAGTCATAGGTACAACACATATATGGGTCTAAAGTACTTAAGGAGGAGCCCAAAAGCTATATTTGCCAAGTTACAAGAAAAGTCACTATTATACTTTCTAATCACACATTACATGATTCACACACAAGCCAACATGTAGGTGAGAACTACATAAGTTTGAGGCCCTCTTTAGAGTATTGGGTATGTAAGTAGTGATTTCTAAAGAGGGGTATTTATATTAGCTCCACACCATATCCCCACTAACCCATTTTTCTTACAACTAATTTGAAGATGAAGACTAGGGTTGTACAATTTAATAAGGAGTCATAGTCCATGACCTAGTTTTGAATGCTTTAAAGTGAAGGTGATAAAAAGAACCACAATAATCTAGGTTAACACATATAGATTTAGTAGGTATTTTATATTCAACACCTGCATCCGATCTAGATAGTAGTGTTGATGCAAGTGTTTGAGGCTATAAAGGTACAAGTTTTAGAATCATGCAACTATTTTAGAATCTAGATCTAGTCTACTTCTTGCCTATTCTAAATATAGATCTATATTAACATTAGAAGTAGATATATTATTTTTTATTATTATTGAAATACCTAGCATAGTTTTACTTTCTATTCTTATCATCTCAATATAATAAATTTAATATATGTTTATTTGAGTTTCATAAATAATTATCTTACTTTAGATATAATATACCATCCTTATGTTGTAAGCTATCTCTTCCCCCTTTAACCCTAGATTCATCGTAATCTAGATTTTTAGGGTTAAACAAAATCATATACTAACATAAAAGGTGAAATGTTGAGAGATTGTTTATATCTAGTGAAATCATCCCACATAGTTTTATTTTTTGAAGAATTATTTATTACATCAATTAGGTTATTTTTGGTTGACTCAACCAAAACATTCCCTTCTAGGTAGTAGTTTGATTAGAACCTAAAATTAATGCCACTCTCATAAGCCCATTCTATGAGCTCGACTGACTGGAATGCAAGTCCATTATCAAAAAATAGCAAAGCTATGGTGCCAAATTGTGTGGTTATGTTTTCCTCAAGGAATTTGATGACTTCCTTGGCTATTATATTATTGGCTGCCACGATTTATGTCCATATTTTGAAATAGTCAATAGATGTAAGTATCAATGTATGGCCAATTGATGAGTTTAGGTTGATGATTCTAATGAATTAAAGTCACCGTTGATTGAAATGATGTTCTTTTATCATAGGTTGAATGGGCATTATTGCATGAACTTAATTATTAGTGAAGGTATGACATTCATGGCATGTGTAAACATGATCATGGGAACATTTGAATATAGTGGGTCAATAATACCTAACTCACAAAATTTTAAGAGTAGTTATAGTCCTTGAAGGTTGGCCATTGCCTAATTTCTCATGGAAGCTATCCATGACTTCTTTTGCTTCTTCTTTTGATAGACATTTGAGATAGATGCATTCATGATTATTTTGGTAAAACACTTATTTATTCAGCATGTAGTGGGTTTTTTTCAAACTAACATCATTTTTTGAATTTGGATTAGTCCTAGAAGAGGATTCCCATAAAGGAGGCAATGCATAATTGGATCATACAAGTCTTGATGAATTGTTTTTTATTTTTCCAATTTTATGGCAGTGATCCTTGGATCAATTTTAATAATAATTTGAGTGAGACCTTGGCCTCAGAATTGCTTCACAGGTTTTATCTCAAGGTAATACTCTTATAGTTTGGTCATTTATTGATCTCTAGATTCTCCTAACTCATTCTACCCCAATATTCGATTGATAGTTAGGTCTTAGCTAATGGCATGTACCTTATTATTGAAAATAAATTATTTGATATTATTCACAACCTTGACCAGGGCATATACATGCTTGTCTAAAGTAGAATAGATCAGTTCTACATCCTTAAATTTTATGCTCATGAAAGTGATTGGATGTTTATATTCATCTATATTTTGGGTGAGTACTACAACTATTGTGTGCTCTAAATCAAAGGAATAAAGATATAAATCATTTTTATAGTTTGGGATGATTAAGACCAGTGCTTACATGATGGCCTCCTTTATTTATTGTAAATATTTCTTAGTTATAGGAGTTGATTCCACGTTTGCTTCATATTTTAGCATTTCACTCAAAGATTTAACAATCTCAACAAAACTAGATATGAACTTGCATGTAAAGTTAATACTACCAAAGAAATATTTTATTTACTTTTTATTCTTAGGAAAAGGTATCTTGAAAATCACACTAGCACACTCAAGATCGATAGAAATACATTCTTTTTTGATGACATGACCAAGGATCTTACCTTCTATCATACCAAATAATCTCTTTTTTAGGTTAAACAAGTTACCATACCTTCAACACATTTTTAATATATTTTGAAGATGATGAATATTATCAAACCTACATTTTGAAAAATAGTTAAGTCATCCATGCAAATAATTATGCATTTACTTATTAGACATTTAAAATCAAAGTCCATGGCTCTTTAAAAAGTGGCTTCAACATTGATAAGGCCAAACAATATTTGATTGTAGGAAAACATGCCCCACTTGGTTGTGAGTGAAAATTTTGTTCTATCTTAAAGATTTAGTTGAATCTAATTGCATCCTAAGAATATATCCAAGAAAGACATCTTCTGAGATCCACTTACCATCTGAATTACCTCATCAAGGGAAGATAAAGGGTAGTTATATTTGTTATTAGCTTGGTTTAATTTTTTAAAATTGATAAATAGTCATATTTTTGAATTATTTTTGTGAACTAACACTAAGTTAACTACCCATGTAGAGTGATAGACTCATAAAATAATCTCAGTTGAGAAAAACTTGTGAAATTCATTTTGAATAAGTATCTTTAGGATTAGGTTCACAAGTCACTTCCTCTATCTAAAAGGTTTGTAGTTCTACTTGACTAGGATAGTATGTTTGATCACATTCAATTTGAATAATCTAAGGTCTTCATGGGCCCAAGAAATAACATCTCAGTATTGTAGAAATAATTTTTTGAGTTATTCAATCTCAAAAAGGGTGCAATCTGATTGACATTATGGGGTTGGTATGATGATTCTAGATTAATTATTATAAACTTGTGATATAAGTGTATTGGTCTTTCAAGTTTATTTTTGGGCATGTCAAGGTCAAAAACTATCTCAAGGGAGATCATACCTTTTGGAATTTTATTTGATTTTAGGTTTAGTATGGCATCCTGTTTACAATCCTTATCTTCAAGATTGTCTCTTTTTGCTTCATCTATAACTTGGGTCTCAAATACTCTCGAGCTATTGAGTAATTATAAAATGTGGTGGTCATTATTAAAGACAAAGAAGTTATTCACATTGTTAGGGATTAAAGGATATGAGATGAGTTATACTTAAAAAAAATTTCATCCCTAAGTCATCTAGAGGTGTCAAGTTTGGAGTAATAGTTGCTAATGAATCAACCACATGGTTTTCTTCTCTACGAATGGGGGTGATGTTGAAATCATTGAAAATATCTATTAAATCCCATGCCCTATGTTTGTATTTCCTCAAATAAGACAACTTACATTATAATTTTCTCTTAACTTGATTCACTGATAATTTATAATATCAAAACACCTTTAGTTTTTTGAACTTATGTTTCAACATAAACTACAATCCTAATATCAAGTATTTATGTTCCAATAGGTTGTTGGTGTGAAGGAAATACCATATATAAGAATCTAGATGTTACTTATTTGATGGATAAGTCATTAAAATTATTATTCTATAAACTTACTTAGAACAACCACCATCAAATTAAAAGGACCATAGACCTAGCAACTTTAGGTATTTCTCATTTTGGTTTTCAACAATTTTTTAGATAAAGTATAAATTCCTATTATTGATGTGTGTTTTAACACAACTAAAAATTAGGTAGGGGTTGTTAATCCATGGAATCTCCTAAAAAGAGGGAGATCCTATGAAGAAAATACCTCTCCAAGGTCTAAATGTACTAGGTCTTAGTACATTGACCTTCACTTAGTTAGATGATGTAAACTATTCCATATAAGGGGCCCATTTTAATGATTTGATAAGGAGTTAACTCTAACTAAGGGATCCAAAAAGAGACCACGCAATTCACTTGGGACAAGTTTTTAGAGTCTAACCTCTAATAGAAATTAGGTTTCTAATATTTGTTTCCTAACGCAAGCTAACTTCCATCATTATTTTATCATGTCTAAGAATGTAGCAATGCAATAATGATGATAAACTTTGATACACACACACACACACATAAGTAATCAAGATAAATAGTTAAATTTAGATTGTTATGTTCCTAAATTAACTTGATCATAAATAAAGACCAAAATATTAAAGATAAAAAGATAAAACACTTACTATGAACACAGATGAACCCAGAGTTATTTGATTGAGTGAATCTCATGAAACCAATCTTTAATTGAGCTATACCTAGCACAAATCTAGATAAAAATAGTGAAAGAGTCTAGGGGGAGAGTGAATATAATAAATGTTGACAATTTTGACCCCACAGCTCAAATTACCAACCTTATCATTCAAAACTTTGCATATCATGCATTTTTGTCTTGTGAGTCAGTAATTGGTCCTAAAAATTCCTTGAAGAATCCATGGTTAATAGGTTTTAAAGTTGTTTAGGTGATTTAGGATATTTTATTTCACTTGTCTTGTTCTTTGCAGGAAAATATTGATGTTGTTGATCAGAGCAGTGAAAGGAGCAAGTTTTTCAAGAAACTTGATGAAGTAAAATTTAAAAAATCCAAAGGAATTGGTCTTTTGGCAAAATTTATAAAGGAATTCCTTCAAGATAAAATTCTGATCCAATATTCCAATTTTTTCAAAAGCCAACAGTCCTTTTTTCAAAAACCAAAGGGACTTTTCAAACAAGCTGAAATAATCAAGTTCATAAGAAAATTGTCCATGGAAATTGAACAAAACAAGAACTTCGAAGGGTCCTTTGCAAAAAAATTGAAGGTATTTTTCTAAAGGCAAAGGACATTTTCAAATTATAAAGGGATCGTTTGCAACAATTTTGAAGGGTTCTTTGCAAGAAATCTAAAAGGCACTTCTTGAAAAAAAGGGTTCTTTTCCATCAGAAAAGCCCATTTCAAATTTTTTGAAGGTCATTTTTCAAAAATCTTGAAGGTCAATTTCATAATTTTCAAAGGATATTTCAAAAAAATTTAAAGTCCTTCTCATTTTTTCCAAGATGACCTTTTCAAATGTTTTGAGGACCTCTTCAACTTTTTTGAAGACTGAAACAACTTTTCTGAAGGGTTTCTTTCTAAAAGTCTGAAGGGCTCTTTTTCTTCAAGAAAGGTCATTTCCAAAAGTCCAAAGGGCTCTTTTATCTTTGAGAAAGGTCATTTTCAAAAGTATGAAGACCATTTCATCTTTTTTGAAGACCATTTCACAAAATCCAAAGGGTTCTTTCTCTTCAAAAAAGTTCATTTCACAAAATCCAAAGGGTAATTTCCTTTTGAAAAGGGATCATTTCAAGTTTCTTGAGGGTCATCTTCAAGAAGTCCAAAGGGTTCTTTCCTTTTAGGAGGGTGATTCACAAAAGGGAAAATGCACTTAATATATTTTTGAAGGATTTCCTTCAGGAGAAAAAGTCGAAGGAAATTATTTAGGCAAAAAGTATAAAGGCTAAAAAATATGAAACAATTCCTTTAAGGAAAAAAAAACCCTGAAACAATTCCTACGAGATAAAACTCTGAAATAAATAGATAAAATAAAAAGTCTAAAGAAGAAATCCCAAAGGAAAATAATGAAGATAAAAGTCTGTAAGAAATAAGTCCATGAAAATAGATAGAAACAAATTGTCTATGGAAATAGACAGAAATAAATAGCCGTGGACAAATAGTCTGAAGACAAAGGTCTGAATACAAAGATCTCAAACAAATTCTAGAGGAATACATGCATAAATTAAGAGCCTGAGAACAAAAGTCTAAGGAATTACAAGGAGAGCTTAACATGGAATCTCATGCATGCTTCAATTTTCAAAGCCTCTTTTCATACAAGTGGAAGCCATTTGGAGTTGATTGGTCTTGAGTTTGAGTTGACTTTTTTTCAAAGTGTCACATCTATTCTAATTTATCTTGTTAATTGAAGACTTTCAATACTTTCAACTATTTAAAATATAAGTTCTTCACCTAAGGATTGGCTTAGCATCTTCTCATGTAGGATGGAGTTACTTGGAGTTGACTATACAAAGCTTATCATGCACCTTCCTTGATTTCCATGCAAAGAAGGTCTTTCTTTTGTTTCAACTCAACTTCTAAACATATCAAGTGGAGTTTCTCTTTGAAGATTTGGTGTAGCTTTCCATGCATGGAGAAGATTAGTCCAATATGGGCCCACCATACTTTTCCAATGCCAAAGAGATTTTTCATGAAAAATAGAAGACAAAAATATATTATTTGAAAGTTGTGTTATCTTTTGATAGCTTAAGTTGGACTTGTGTGATGTGGGAGTTGATCTCTTCTCTTATTTTCAATGCCAATATCTTGTATTTTTTATGATTTTTACTATATAAGTTGGCTTTTCAACCTTGAAATGGTATTTTATCCCTCTCATGATAAGACCAGACTCTATCAAGATTGAGTTTGGTAGCCTTTTTAGATAAATAGAAGGACTATTTTCATATTCCAAGGTGATGGTATATTATATTATGTCATTGATTTGCATATGTGATAGAATTTTCTTCCTTTTCAAGTCTTGATTCTTACCTAGTTACTAGTTGATCAAATTATGTAGGTCATGTTATGTGTTTGATGTCTTTTGGTTAAGTTACAGTGGATGTAAATGGCTAGTTAGTGCTTTAAATTAGTTCCATCATTTCCCTCAAGATTTGATCACTAAATAAAACCTTTTCATGAAATATTGATGCATAGGAGTCAATTGGAGTTGAAAGTTCAATATTTTTTTGTCTAATTAGTGTTTTTTTAGAAGCTCAAATTTGAGTGGATGAACCAAAATACAGGTGTATCACCATCATTGGATAGGATTTCCTTTCAATTTCCTTTCTTATATTTTCTCTCTTCCCTTTTCTTAACAGTTTGTAGTGTAGATTAGAGATCCTAATTGATACAACAAAGGGAGATAGCCCTTAAAATCTAGATATTCAATTCACTAATTAGGCCACCCACAACTTAGGATTGTTTCCATGTTTCAATAGACTATGAAGGCCTGAAACTACCTTCACAAGGGTGTGAGTCTGATTGACAATAGTTTTTGACACACCTGTGGACACTTACCTTGGTATATCTAAATTTTAGATTTGAGGAGAATCATTTGTAGTAGAGGGGAATATCTATCTTCATCACAAGTTAAAGATTCTTTAGGTTACAGAGTTCATAGCATCATTTAGGCAATTCTTTCATGTCAAAGGTTACTATGAGGTTAGATAGCAAAGGTATTCCTTTTGAATTCATTGACATGTCTTCTACATCATATAAAAGATCAAGGTTTAGTAGGACAAACCCATATCCTTAAAAATAATATTTGTCTCCTAATTATCCTACTATTTTAATCACTACAATCCCCACTATCCAAATGGCTATTAGAAACCAATTGTTTATTCCATTCAGTATAAGTATCCCACTAAATTTAGCCTATTTTGATGATATTTTGATGTCTACCCTCAAGATCATCCCATTATTCTCAGGATACAATCAAACACCCCCTATTGAGCATATCCAAGATGTAGCTAATCTCTGTTTAGTCCATAATATTGTTGAGGATAATGTTTCTATTAGATTGCTTATTGCTTCCTTCAAAGGAAAAGAATTGTAGTGGTATATAAACCTACCACTAACTCCATTTCTACCTGGGACAAATTGGGTCCAGCCTTAATCAAGTAATTTGAAGACAAATATGATCACCTTTCTTTTTTTGAATAATTAACTACTATAATGAGAGCTCCTCATGAATTCATGTTTGATTTTAATCTTAGATTCCAAAAGACATGGACTAGGATACCTCTATTGATTAGGCCATCCCTTGAATATGTATTCCTATACTATTTTAAAGCCCTTAACTCTAACATTAGTGTGATGATATATTCAATGGGTGGTACTACCTTTCCAAATGCTTAGGAGGTTGCAATAAGGGTAGAGAATAGTTTGATACAATATGGTAAGCTTTATCCAAGGCCTCTAATTCCTATATTCCTAGAATTTAATTATATACTAGCCCCTAAAGTTCTTCAAATTCCTTAAATCTCATCCTTAGTTCCTATTCCATCACCCCAAGCTCAAATTATAGCCTCTACTAGTTAAGCTAGTGAGATAGGAGAGTTGAAAGGCTTGTTAAAATCTATTGGGAATGAATTATTGCAACTCAATAGACAATAATATTAGACTAATAGGCCTTATCAACAATAAAATCAACCACCTATCATCCCTTTAGAGATTAAAGACCTCCTTATCAAGGTTTCAAAGAGAATAGACCACCTTATCAAACACAAAGAGCCATAACTCCAGCTAAGCCATATGTTTCCCTTGATCCTATTGCTTCTTCTACTTCAAAATCCATTATTCCCACCCCACTTCAAAACAACTTGATGCAAGATTCAGGTTGGTAGTCCTCAAATCTCAATGATGCTCAAAACCAAGTCTTGGTATCACAAAACATCACTATGCCACAAATGACACAAGAAGAATTTTCTTTTCAAGGAGGTCAATACCAAGATACATATTTATAATCACAAGGATAAAATCAACAAGTTTAAGGTTAGCTTGATGCCATTAATTTAAATTGGTAAGTGGATGATCATGTTACTTTTACTTGGGGTGTTGAAACTAACTATACAAGTGGTCAAGTTGTAGCTATAACTAGAGCTAAACTAAGAGCCATTGATGAGGCTCAAGAGGTGATAAATTCTTCAAGTAATCCTAATGTTTTTTATAATATTAAAAAATAGCAACTTGTTACCCATACAACTTAGAAAAATTAGAATATAGAGGTTAGTAAAGTTCAATGAATACCTCTAGTTTGTGAGCAGCTAATGCTTTAGAAAGTGCAACCAAAGGTTGGTGGATCTAGTGGATTATATGAAGAAGTATAATATCATCATTATCATTTGGGATTATATTTTCATTCCAAGACAAAAAGATATGCTCATCTAAGATCTTTGATCTCTCAAATTATCTCCAAAATTGGTTGAGAAAGAAGGTGTTGTCTTAATAATTTAGATCAACCAACTAAAAGACAATTACATCAAGTAAATAAGATCGTAAAGGAGGAAAAAACTAAGTTAAAATTAAATAAAACTCCTCATTTCTACATTTATTTGATATTGGGTAATACTTTGGTTCATAACTATATGGTGGATAGTAGAGCTAGTAGTATAGTCATGCCTAAACAAATTTTAGACAAGCTTGGCCTTGTTTATGAGCCAAACACTAAGGGGGTATTAAAATTGGATGGGTCACCAAAAATTATGGTAGGAATCACCAAATATCTTAAATTTATATTACATGCTTGTCCCAATGTTACTATTTAGCAAGATGTTGTTGTGATCGACTTGCCTCCTTACTTTGCTATGTGCCTTTCAAGGGACTTCACCTCAAAGATTGAAGGATATTTATTAGTTGATTGGACTTATTTGATGTTAAAAACTAGGTATGGTAGAAAGGTAATGATTTAATTTGAACATATTGCATGTTCCCATATAAATCCATATATGCCAAGTGTTGTGAACACTAATTGTATCATCTCAGATGATGTACTAAAAACTAGTGGAGTAAAAAATAGATCACCTTTGGAAGGAGTTTTAGATTTTTTTTTTGATGAGTGGGCTTATAATTTTCATGAGCATGATCCTTATAAGCTAATTGAATAATATGGGCTCAGTGTGTATTGCCTTCATGAGAATGATATACCAATTCCAACCATGGTTAAGGATGATGAATCTAGTGAAGGTATGTGGAAATTATACTTTGATAGATAAAGAAATAAGCATGGTACCAGAGCTAGAATTAAGTTGGTTTCTCCAACAAATTAAATTTATTTATCTTCTATTAATTTTTATTTTGGTTGTTTAAATAATGTTGCAGAGTATGAGGCACTAGTTCATGGTTTGCAGTGGGTTAGGAAGATGAAAGTTAACAAGTTGTAAGTTTTTAGTGATAGTGAACTTATAATTCACCAAGTAAGAAGTTTAAATTTATGTTTAAATATTAAAATCATAGAATATTGGACTTACTTGAATATTTTGAAGCTTTTAGCATTAAATAAATACTAAGAGGTGAGAATAAACATGCAAATATGTTGAATGTCATTGGTTCTATGACCCAACTAATATAAAAAGTGAGAAAATTCAGTCACATATAAAGGTGGTTGTAAGGCCTTCTATTCTAGATAATCATGAGAATTGGTAAGTGTTTGAAGATAACAATCAAATTGTGAGATTCTTGTAAGAGGAGGCTAATTTTGCTTGAAGAAACCAATCAAATTATTTACAGTAGTATGGTGATCAGATTGTGCATCTAAAAACAAATAAGTTACCCAAAGGATTGGTCACAATTGAGAATATTTCCAATGGTGATGATGAGTTAAGGAAGGAGAAGTCATCATTGTCAACAAAATAAGAGCACTATGCCAATGTAGAGATTGTAGCTAGTAAGAATTTGAAGTTGGGTAAGGTGTGCACTCCTTCACAAATAGGATGTTTCATTGATTTATGCACAAGTTTTGTTGATATATTTGCTTGAAAATATAGTGATCTCAAAGGATTTTACCCAATTTTATCTCAACACACCATTGAGTTATAGGTTGAAACTAAACCAATGAGATAAAGACAAAGGCCCATCAATCCTAAGATTGATCCTTTAATGAGAGTTGAGCTTCACAAGCTCATAGAGTTAGCTATTATATTTTTAATCAAGCATTCAACATGGATGGAAAATCTTGTTCTAGTAAAAAATAAGAATGGTGAAATTATATTATGTGTCAACTTTTATGATTTGAATAGGGCTTCACTTAAATATCACTATCCATTGCCATTAATAGAAAAATATTTACAACTAGTTACAGGTTCACAGAGGTTTTCTTTGTTGGATGGATATAGTGGCTACAATCAAATTTTGGTCAAGGAAGAGGACCAATTTAAGATATCTTTCACAACAAAGTGGGAGATATTTTCATACAAAAAGATGCCCTTTAGTTTTTTAAGGATGGAGCAACCTTTTAGAGAGCCATGGATATGTCATTCCAAGGCTGTCTTAACAAGTTTTTACTTGTTTATTTGGATGATATAATAATGTTTTTAAAGAGTGCAAGTGTTTAAAAGGTGTAGGCAATTTGGGGTATCTCTAAATCCTAAAAAGTGTGTCTTCTCATTTCATGAAGGTAAGCTCCTTGGACATGTGGTTTCAAAGTATGGTTTAATCATAGATTTTGAAAGGGTAGAATCTATTCTTGCACTCTCATTGCCTAAGCCCAAAAAGACTATGCAAAGCTTATTTGGGAAAATCAAATTCAAAAGGAGATATATTTAAGATTTTTCCATTTTAGCTAAGCCACTTACAGCCATGCTAAAGAAGAGTCAAAACTTCAACTGGTCCAAAAAAGGAGTAAATATTTTTGAAGATATTAAAAAATCCATAGCTAGTGCTCTTACACTTATAAATTCAAATTTCACAAAGGATTTCATTTTGTATACATATGCTAACATGGACACCATTTCAGGCATTCTTATACAATAGAATTATGAGGCTTTGGAACAACTAATAGCCTTCTTTAGTCAAAGTTTAGAAGAGTATGAAACAAGGTACTCTTTTGTTGAAAAACATGTGCTTTCAATTATAAGGTCTCTTAAAAAATTTAGATACATGTTGTCTAACAATAAAATACACCTAATGGTTTCTCATACAAGCATCAAGGAGTTCCATTTGAACAAAGATATAAATGAGAAGATATTTGGTTGGATAACCAAGGTAATGGAGTATGATATATAAATTAAGGTCATAAAGTTGATTAGAGGCAAAGGACTTTGTGAGCATCTAGCTCAAGACTTGTAAGAGACTAATGAGGTTGTTTTGGTGTCAAATGATGAAGAGGTTGCAGCTGGTCATACCTCACCTTCTATATAGTTTCATGACTTGGTAAGCTATCTCCAACATGATATTTATCCCTCTCATCTAATTGTTTCAAAAAGAAGATATTTTAGGTTGCAATCAATTCCATTTTTGCTTATTGATGATGTTTTATTCAAGAAAGGTATCAATGGCATGTTGTTAAGATGTATAGATCTAAGCAAAATTTAGATATTGCTAGAATAATTCCATGATGGACATGGTGGAGGACATTTTTCTACAAGAACTACCGCCCTTAAGATCATGAGAGGTGGGTACTATTGGCCTAGTATATTTAGTGATTGCCATGCATGGGTAAGGAAGTGCAAACAGTGAGCTATGTTTGTAGGAAAATTAAAACTTGCAGCCTTATCTCTTCAACCAATTGTAGTGGATTATCCCTTTGTCCAATGGGGATTAGACTTTATTGGTCTCATAAATCCTCCTTCAAGTTTAGGACATAAATGGATTCTAACTACTATAGATTACTTCATATGTTGGATAGAAGCAGCGGTATTGAAAGAAGCTAATGAAACAAATGTTATAGATTTATATGAAGGTTTGCTTACTACATTTTGAGTTCCTTCAACTATTATTTTTTATAATTCAATGGATTTTTTTGGAAATAAGATTAGCTAATAGGCTATCCAACATGTAATTTATCTTAGCACTTCATCAAACTATTATCCATAAGGTAATGGCCTTGCTGAATCTATGAATAAGAACCTATTGAAGATCATAAGATAGACTATTGAAGACAATCAGATATCATGGCATCTCAATTTGAAGTTATCTCTATGGGCTAATAGGATCACCTACAAAATATCAATATCCAACTCTCCATATGAGCTAGTATATGGTAAGGAAGCAAGGTGACTCATTTCTCTTAAGTTTCTTGCTTTAGAACTAACATATCAACTTGAGTTGTTAGAGAATGAGCCTATGGAGATTAGGTATGCTGAGCTTATGGAATTGGAAGAGGTAAAAAATCAGTCCATGTTATCCATGGAAATTCATCAAGCACAAGTGAAGAGAGCTTTTGACAAAGGAGCTTCTTCATGAAGTTTCAAAGAAAGAGATTGGTCCTCAAGTGGGATGAGGATAGAGCTTAACTAGGAAGGAACAAAAATTTTAACTCCCTTTAGAGTGGCCCATACACAATCTCCAGCTACAAATCCCACAATGCATTCTAACTTGCAAACATGGATGGTGAGCAACTTCCAATCCTAGTCAATGGGATATATCTAAAACATTGCTACTGAAGAGATAGGTTCCTTGTTTGTTTATTTTCCTCCAAGTATCATTTAAGAACATTATTTTAGTTTTTTTTGTCCCAAATAAGTGCTTTATTTGCACTTTTGCTTTGTCTAGTTAGTTTTCCTATCTTTTGTGTTTTCCTTCTTGTTTTGGAGGATGAAGGTTGTATCATGCTAGGTCAAAAGAGATTTTACCATAATGGATCAGATTTGTCATTTATTTTTGAGTCTAGGAGTCATGTAGATGGTTTGACTCTCAAGAATAGTAGGCATGGTTCATAGTTGAGTCACCAAAATGTTGACAATTTTGACCCCACAGGTCAAATTACCACCCTTTTCATTTGAAACATTGCATACTAAGCCTTTTTGTCTTGTGAGTCAGTAATTGGTCCTAAAAATTCCTTGAAGAATCCATGGTTAATAGGTTTTAAGATTATTTATGTGATTTAGGGTCTTTTCTTTCACTTGTCTTGCTCTTTTCAAGAAAATGTTGATGTTGATCAGAGCAATGAAAGGAGCAAGTTTTTCAAGAAACCTAATGAAGTAAAATTCAAAAAATCTGAAGGAATTGGTCTTTTGAGAAAAAATCTAAGGGATTTATTTCAAGATAAAATTTTGAGCCAATGGTCCAATTTTTTAAAAATCCAACGGTCCTTTTTTTTCAAAGTTCAATAGTCCATTTTTCAAAAACTGAAGAGACTTTTCAAACAAGCCAAAAGAATCAAGTCCACAGGAAAAAATTTCGCAAAAATTGAAAAAAACAAGAACTCCAAAGAGTCCTTTAAAAAATTTCTGAAGGTATTTTTATAAAATCAAAGGAAATTTTAAAATGTTGAAGGGACCATTTGCAAAAATTTTGAAGTGTTCTTTGCAAGAAATTTGAAAGGCACTTCTCAGCAAAAAGTGTTCTTTTCCTTCAGAAAAGCCCATTTCAAATTTTTTGAAGATCATTTTCAAAACTTCTGAAGGTCAATTTCATAATTTTCGAAGGATATTTCAAAAATTTTGAAAGTCATTTTCATTTTTTCCAAGAGGACCTTTTGAAAAGTTTCGAGGACCTTTTTAACTTTTCTGAAGACCATTACAACTTTTTTGAAGGGTTTCTTTCCAAAAGTCAGAAAGGCTCTTTTTCTTTAGGAAAGGTCATTTCCAAAAGTCTGAAGGGATCTTTTGCTTTGAGAAAGGTCATTTTCAAAATTCCAAAGACCATTTCAACTTTTTTGAAGACCATTTCAACTTTTCTAAAGACTATTTCACAAAATCCGAAGGGTTCTTTCTCTTTGGAAAAGTCCATTTCATAAAATTCAAAGGGTAATTTCCCTTCGAAAAGGGATCATTTCAAGGTTCCCAAGGGTCATATTCAAGAACTCCAAAGGGTTATTTCCTTTTGTGAGGGTGATTTTCAAAAGGGCCAAGGCACTTAATAGATTTCTGAAGGACTTCCTTCGGGAGAAAATGCTAAAGGAAATTATTCAGGCAAAAAATTTGAAACAATTATTTTAGGAAAAAACCTTAAAAAAATTCTTGCAAGATAAAACTCTAAAATAAATAGACAAAAGAAAAATTTTGAAGAGGAAATCCTGAAGGAAAATAATGAAGATAAAAGTCTACAAGAAATAATTCTATGGAAATAAACAAAAACAAATTGTCCTCAGAAATAGACAAAAATAAATAGCCACAGACAAATAGTCTGAAGATAAAGGTCTGAATACAAAGAGCCCAAACAAATGCCAAAGGAATACATGTAGAAATGAAGATCTCAAGAACAAAAGATCAAAGAATTACAAGGAGTGCTTAACATGGAATTTCATGCATGCTTCAGTTTTTAAAGCCTCTTTTCATGTAAGTGGAGGCCATTTAGAGTTGATTGGTCTTGAGTTTGAGTGGACTTTCTATCAAAGTGTCACATCTATTCTAATTTATCTTGTTAATTGAAGACTATCAATACTTCCAACTGGTTCAAATAGAAGTTCTTTACCTAAGGATTGGCATAATATCTTCTCATGTAGGAAGGAATTACTTGAAAATAACTAGATAAGGCTTATCATGCATCTTCTTTGATTTCCATGAAAAGAAGGTCTTTCTTTTGTTTCAACTCAACTTTCAAACATATCAAGTGGAGTTTTTCTTTGAAGATTTGGCATAGCTTTCCATGCATGAAGCATATGAGTCCAAGATGGGCCCACCATTCTTTTCCAATGCTAAAGAGCTTTTTCATGCAAGATAGAAGACAAAAAGATATTATTTGAAGGTTGTGTTATCTTTTGATAGCGCAAGTTGGACTTGTCTAATGTGGGAGTTGATATCCTCTCCTATTTTCAACACCAATCTCTTGGATTTTATATGCTTTTTACTATATAAGTTGGTTTTTCAGCCTTGAAATAGTATTTTATCCTTTTGATGATAAGACCAGACTCTATCAAGATTAAGTTTTATAACATTTTTAGATAAATAGAAGGATCATTTTCATATTCTAAGGTGTTGGTATAGTGTATTTATGTCAGTGATTTGCATATGTGATAGAATTTTCTTCCTTGTCAAGTCTTGATTCTTACCTAGTTACTAGTTAATCAGATTATACAATTCATGTTATATGTTTGATGTCTTTTGGCTGAAGTTACAGTGGATGTAAGTGGTTATTTAGTGCCTTAAATTAGGCCTATTCCATCATTTCCCTCAATATTTGATCACCAAATAAAACATTTTCATGAAATATTGATGCATAGGAGTCAATTAGAGTTGAAAGTTCAATCTTTTTTTTTGTCTAATCATTGTTTTTTAGAAGCTCAAATTGAGTGAATGAACAAAAATACAAGTGTATCAACATCATTAAATAGGATTTACTTTTAATTTTCTTTCTTATCTTTTCCCTCTTCCCTTTTCTTGATAGTTTGTAGCGTAGAGTAGAGATCCTAATTGATACACTAAAGGGAGCTAGCCCTTAGAATCTAGAGATTTAATCTGTTGATTAGGCCACCCATAATCTAGGATTGTTTCCATGTTTCAGCAGATTATAAAGGCCTGAAATTGCCTTCATAAAGGTGTGAGTCTAGTTGATAACAATAAAGAATGGCATAACTACCATAAAAATGTTTAGATAATGACCACATAGACTTAATAGTCTTCAAATTATTAATATTTTCCTTTTGATTAACAATATATTGGAATTCATACAATCATCTAAGACTTTGAAAATAACTATGTAACAATAAGGCTAAAATAAGAAAAGAGAAGAGATTATCCTAAAAATCAAAAGAAAAAGTCTGGTTCTATATGTCTCCTTTCATAATCCATAAAGAGATAGTGCCTTTCATGGAACATGAGATGATCTTATATAGGCACACATGGCTGAGGAGTTCAAATGCAAATTCAAATTCACCCACTAATAGGGTAGTTGCAAAAATCATCAATGTGTCCAGACCACTTGAGGTTGTTTGGGAATGAATCCCACTCATTTTCACCATGAAAATATTACGAACCATGGTGGACCAAATTAATATTGAGTGATTATGGGGTAATGCAATAAAGATTACATTGGGATAGTCAGCCACCCACATCTTGTGTGTTTGAGCCATGTTTCTTTAAGGCATGTATTTTGTCCCTTATGCTTCATGTTTAATCTTAATGCACAGGCCATGCTTTGGTTTATGATGCTATTCACATCCCAGATGAATTATACCATTTTCCTTAACTACTTTTCTAATGGGGCTGCTCAATAATTGATTCTACAAACTAAATCAAATGAGCAATTGAATCTCGGCTTTCAATAGTTTTGACAGCCAAATAGGGCATCAAATTTAAATTCATTCTTTATTGGATACACAACCAATGTGTCTTTTGCTCATTGAGATTTAATCCCCACCTATAATTCATTCTAATATTTTTTGGACCTTAGGAACCCACCTTCTAATATGCTTGGTTATACCACATGTCATGTTAGGATGCATCAAGATCTTTTGGGGTCTGGCATCTCTATCAGGTTCAAGATAGTAACTACTCTAAAAACAAGTTACTTAGAATTTCCTCATTATATTGGGCTCTCTTGAACTCTAAAATTTCTATCAGGAATAGGAGACTAGTGCATCTGACATAAGGGAGTTATTGTTGTTATATTTTGATGTTTTGGGAAGCTTCCACATGACGTCAAGATGTCCTCCAAGAACTTGAGCTTTATATTTTTTATACCACACATTGATCCCTCAGCGCTTTATGTTTTTTGTAAGACCTCTGACTCATTCATTTTAAAGATTCATATCCTTGGATGTTATGTTAGCATAATTTGTGTTTAGGCTTTGACCTTCATAACTTTTATCCATACCAAAAGTTCTGACACAAATCTCATAAAAGTTTGCATGAACATTTTCTTCTTTTCATGACTTTGCCTCTTTGTAACTTTATTGTTATGACATTTTTTCTAAATACCCAAGTCTTCACAAGTTTTTAATTGATCCCTTGCACAAAAATTTTGAACTTTGGTTCTTGAATTTTCCAAGTTTTACCTTATCCTTCAAAACTTTTGTTCACAATTTATATCCAGGTATTGGTTTCCAGAACTTTTGTTTGTAATAAAAGTTCTGATTAATCTTCATAGCACTTTTTTTGAAGATAAAAAACACTTAAAAAATTATCATGAATTACTTTGGGATCTCTTCCTTATTCAAGATGATTATTTATAAATTTTGTTCAAAACTTTTATTTTTTAAGTTTTTGCACAAAAAGTGTGACATAATTTATATGAAAGTGCTAGTCTCTTTTCCCCTCTTCATGACTTTTGATTCTTCCTAGTCTTTTTAATTTTTGTCTTAAACTATTTTCCCAAATTTCATTTTCATGACACTTTTCCCAAACATTTTTCTTCAAAACTTTTTTTTGAAACAAAAGTTCTGACTAGTCACAAATAATTTTCTCGAAGACCTAAATACTTGAACGATTCTTGAGAAGTCTTTGAAACTTTTGTAGACTTTCATCCACACAAAACCTATGAATACTCTTTTATCAAGAAGAAATAAGGCCAAATTTTTGAAAATGTGCTAATTATTTTGCCTTTTGACTTAGCCCCTTTTTTCCAAACTCTGACTAAACTTTTGATAAGCCTTCAGAACTTTTGTTCCGACAACATTCTAATATTTTCTCTAAAGACTATGGGCACAATATGAAAAGGCATAGTCAGTGACTTTGGTTTTTCTTGAAAACAATGGCTAAGCATTTCAAAACAAATGGATAACTATTTGAAAATAAATGGATAACTATTTGAAAATAAACATCAAACTATTTGAAATCAAATGACTAAGGCCAAAGCCGAAAAATGACTAAGTATAAACTAGAAATTGTGCAACAACTTAGTCATTTTCTTAATTTTAAAGCTAATTTTGTCTAATTTTATGAGAATTAAATAAGTTAAAAAGTAAAACCTTATAAACATTTAGTCATTGAGATTAAATTAAAGTAAAAATGGACAAAAATTATTGAAGAAAAGAGGTAGTAAACTCTAAAAAGTTAAGTAATTTACATAAACCTAAGGCAAAATAGTTTAAAGGGAAGTTGTAAAATGTGTTTCTAAACACAATAAAATAAGAATAATAAGACTTATTATAATTATGCAAACTCAAGTATTACTATTAAAATATTCCAATATGTGAATTTTCATGCCAAGTGTTTTTATAATGCATAATTAATTTTGCAGTATTGGCCAAAACAATGAAGTACATTAAGATTTGAATCTACACATCTAGTAGAATGGACTCCTAAGAAGGTTGATTTAAAAGAAACAAAAATGAGCTTCTAAAAGGTATAAGACCAAGCTCTAAAGCAAAAATAGGGTCCTTATTTTTAGTCTTAAAATGGGGCATGTTATGCAAGGAAAAATAAATGGTGACTCCTGCTGGGAAATACTCCTGAGTATTTCAAACATCCAGAATCTTTAGTTTCACAAGAATAAAAACCATAAGTTACAAGATATCACTTAGAACAAACTAGAATTAAAAGCCACTAAAGTATAAGAATGAGTGACATACTAAGCTATAATCTTAACAAAACCATTTATGTGTGTGATTGAGTGATTTGTTCATTTTCTTTCCATTCACATGCAGTAATTCAAATTTAGATAAGACTATAACTATTGAATGCAAAATATTTTACAATTTAACTTGGGGGTAAGTGATTTGTATATTTCTCTACTACTAGCCAGGCATTTATAGCCCTAATAGAGATACCCTTGGTCCCTTCCAAAGGCTTTGCTCCACTGCCAACTAGGCCTGAAAGCCTATGGTGGATGCTATTGAAATCACCCTTTCAAGGAAAATTTTATATTTTATATTTTAGCTCAATTATTTTGAAATAATATTTTGCATTTACATCCATAGAGGTTTAGGGACCAAGCCACATATAAAAATAAATTATGAAGCCCATGACAACTCAATACAAACTAAAATTGAAGCAATGTTGCATTTTTATTTATATATTTCTCTAAGAGCATTATATGGATTCAAACTAAGAAATAAATTAAAATTCAAAAGTTCCATTATGAATCATTGACCTTTAGAATTTAGAAAATGAACAAAGCAACAACAACAATTCATAGAAGATTTTCAAGTAAAATTAAAATTAAGCTCTTTGAGTGCCATCCCTATTATCTTTTCAACAGCCTTCCATTTCATTTATTTGATTAACAAGGGAGCCATGGGGAAAAAATAGTTGGGACAAACCCAATGAGAAATAAAAATAGGAAACAGACCAAAATCAAACCTAAATTAACAAACAAGAGACAGGAAATAAAAATAGAAAGAAAAAAGAATTTGTTTATAGGGGCTTTCAATCCACTCAAGCTTGGAAGTAATGCTTGAGGAATTATCCATTGATAGGCAATAGAACATCCTCACTAATAAGACAACTTAAATGAAATGAATTCTCACCCAGGATTATAGAGATTTGGTAGGGATCAAGCCATAATACATCAAATTTTCCATGTTATCCCTTTTGCTCATGAGCACTATCCCATAAGAGGACTAGATCTGAGATACAAAAGGCCTTCACTTTGACCCTTTTGTCAAACCAACATTTGGATACCTATTGATGTCTACTAAAGTGCAGCAAGGTTGCTTCTCCTTTTTCTTCTAACTACATGAGGTTCAAGAGGTGGACCTCTATTGGGTCATTAGTTTCCAGATACTCTTTAGTGAATAATAAGATATGGATCTTCAAATTGGTTGGGAAGATAGGATCTTGGATGTATATTAGGTGATAGGGGTGGTCCCTAAATCAAAAATTGATCTTAGTTTTATCCAACCATAAATCAAATTTAATCATATTATGCCAATCCCTTGGGTTTCTTCCTAAAATTTCCTTAATTACATTCAATAAATTTTAATTTCTTGATTCAACCAACTCATTACCTTATAGATAATGATTTTTAAAAAAAAATAGGAGTTACCTGATGATCATAAGCCCATTAAAGGAATTTTAGGGAGGATAAAGTAGGGCTATTATTACATACCAATTGGTGGGCATACCAAACCTTGTAGCAATGTACCCCTCTAAGAATTAAATGACTAAATCTATGGTATAATTTTGAAATGGTTGGGCTTCAACCCAATGATTACAGTAATATACTACTATAAGGATGAACTTGTGGTCAATATAAGGATTAACATTGATGGCCCTCATGAAGTACAATCGCTACTTATCAAAGTTCTAAGCCTCGATGATTAGTAATAGTGGCATAATTGGGGTCCATTCACAAGGAGCATTGACATGGAACATGTTGTAATTCCTCACATGTAGATGCACATCCTTGAAAATATATGGCCAATAATATCCTACCTATAGTATTTGATGAGAGGCATTAATTCTTTAACCATGCTCGATACCATATTTTCCATGGAAATCCCTGGGTACTATAGCACTTTCCTCCTTATTCAAGCACCTCAGATATATACCTTCATAGTTTCTTTTATAGAGAGCACCAACTTTGATCATTAAATGATTTGCTTCTTAAGCATAAAATCTTACATTGTGTGGAGTTTAGGTGCTTTAGACACTCATTATTTAGTAGATATCTAACCATATCCATTTACCAATCATCTTCTGTGATGTCATGCTTTGATAATTATTGATAAATAATTTAGGGATCTATCTTGATGATGGTTTTATAGAGTCCTTAACCTTAGAAAATCTTCATTGACTATAGCTCTATGTCAAACTCCTATAGTATGTTCATCTATTTACCATGTCTTTCTCCCAATTCATTCTATCTTAATAGGGCCTTCACGACCAGATTAGGTACCAAAATAAACACTTTGATGCATAGAATTTAATGCATAAAATTTTTAACATCCTTAATCAAATCAAAGGCTTGTTTATCAAGTATGAAATATTTAAGTTTAGCATTATTGAGTGGGATTATCATGAAAGACATTTGCTTTTCATATCCTAACTCCTTATTATATGCTAACATGACAACCATAAAATGCTATAAGGTGAATGAGTAAAAGTAGAAGGGTTGTGTGTAGTCTGGGTTGATGAGTATGGGCATGTTCACAATGGCAACCTTAATTTGGTCAAAGGCCATATTTTCTCAGTAGTCCAACTATCCTTTAAGTCCTTCTTCAACATGATATTAAGTAGTTTGATTATCTCAGCAAAAACTGAGATAAATTTTCTTATGAAATTGGTTTTACCAAAGAAACTCTTTAGTTATTTCTCAGTGCTAGGCTATGGGATTTTTAGGATCACCTCCACTCTATCAAGATGTGTGTGTGTGTGTGTGTGTGTGTGTGTGTGTGTGTGTGTGTGTGTGTGTGTGTGTGTGTGTGTGTGTGTGTGTGTGTGTGTGTGTGTGTGTGTGTGTGTGTGTGTGTGTGTGTGTGTGCCCCTCTTAGAGATAACATGGCCCATTAATTTACATTTAGTCACCCTGAATATACATTTCTTAGGATTTAATAAAATCCCATGGTTTCTAAAACACTTTCCTTAGGTCCTTTATATGATATGATCTCCTCCTGGAGAAGACTATAAGATCATCCATATACATAACTATGCACTTTCCCATTAAGTCCTTAAATACAATATCCATATCCCTATAAAAGGTAGAACCAATATTGATCAATCTAAAAGGCATAATTTTATATGTGTAGGTGCCCCACTTGGTAGTGAAAGTTGTCTTGATTCTATCTTCATAATCATCCACCACTTGATTGTATCCTAAATACCCATCAAGGAAGGACATCATTTAGGCATTATTCAAAATTTGAAATAATTCATCCAATGAAGACAGAGGATAGTTATCCTTTTCTTAAGATTTTTTTAGGTTACAAAAATAAAAACACAGTCTGATCTTCCCATTTTTTCCTCACTAGTACTAGGTTTGATACCCATGTAAATTTTCTAACTAGGAAGATAATCTTTGTTGCCAATAGTTTATGTACTTATTTAACAATCAAGGGCTCTATCAATGGGTTTATAGGTCTTTATCTTTGCCTAAATGGTTTGACTCTAGGATTTAGGGAAATAATGTTGTCAAAACAAAAGTGTTAAAGACCTTGAGTATTCATAGCTCCATCCAATAATGTCCCTAAATTCCTTGAGAGTTTGAATAAAATCTCATTTCTCTTTTGGGGTATAAGTGGTGCCTAAAATCACATTCTTTAGTTTATTTTCCCCACTTCGGTTGCATTGATCATGTTGCATACCCTTGATAGGGGTAAAATCCTTTTCATTCCCCTGATAGTGCATATCGAATAACCTTTTAAGTGACATCATTCCTTTAGGTATGCTATGTGTTTTTAGGTTCATCATCTCATTTCATCCAATTTGAAATCTTCTTGACCATCCTCATTAATGATTTTTATCTAAGAATAATTCAACATTGGTGATGAAATCTAGTATATTTTGGTCATCAATGAAGTCTTGGAGATTATTAATAGTATCTAAGACTAAAGAGTTAGAGACTAGCTCTACTAATAACCTTCTCATTCTTGAATGGGAAATGGGTTATAAGGTATTTGTAGTAGTGGCCAACACATCCACTATATAATTTTTCTATCTAGGCAATGTTTGAATGCCAAAGTAATCAAAGCCTTCAATTAGGTTCTAGACTCTTATGTGATACTTGGATAAATGTTTGTCATTGCAATAATACTGGTTTATCACCTGTCTAACTAACAATTTAGAGTCACCCAATACTTTGATTTTATTTACTTTCTTGCCAAGGATAAATAAGAGACCATGGATCAATGCTTCATACTCAGCCACATTATTAGTGAATGTGAAATACATATAGTAGGCCTCCATATAAGACTTCCTTCTTGGATTAATCAATTCTTGTGACCGACATCGCACCCATTTTTAGACTTTGAACCATCAAATTTTAATCTCCATAAGTCTGATACTATTATTAGCACTAGTGTCTTATGGTAGGGTAGTGTTACTATGACATTTACCTCTTGATGAATAGTTGAATTCAAATCATCATCCTTGGTTATACTCTAGATTTGATTTATTTATGGAGAACATAAACATTCTTCACTTTTATTTGATTTGTCATATCCAAGGCTTTCACATGTAAGAGTGATATCTGGGAAAGATACTAATTCAGGAATTTCATAGAAGTATTCTTCATCTAGTAGATCTAACTCTTCCACCTTTAAGCCATGTTAATAGATTGGGTATCGTGTGTTCCTTCCTCTTTGTTAATCAAATAGATTCCCATTTCATATTACTCATAGAAGACCTCATTTATTTTATTGTACTCAGTAATCATATAAACCACCTTAGGTTCTCATTCTATCCCAATTTGATTGGGAAAACCACACCAAGGTAGATACATGTGGTTGAAATCAATTTCTATATATCCATTCAGAGTTTTTTACTAGTCTTGACTCAGTAACATGTTGTAAGTATCTAGGATATCCAAAAGTTGGATATCGATGAATTGTTAAATATTCATATCATAATTTAATTACATGTGGACATTGTTCAACTCTCCAACTACTTTTACCTATATTTTATATAGTTGAACAACCTTCTAATTTGACTTCATAGGTGTCAGGCCCAATTGTTATCATATGACATAAGGCATGACATTCCCCAACATACCTAAATCAACTAAATAGTTATGTAAGTTTTTGTTGAATATCTTGACTATTAATAATAAAAAATTATTTTTAGTCTTATCCTTATAGAGAGCAACATGTGCATGATAAATCTGAAGCAACTCAAACATAGTTTTGTTGGCTTTAGTTTTTTTAATATCTTTGATGATATAATAACTAAGTTATTTCTTCTTTGGTTGCTTATTATCTACGGTATATGTAGTAGGATTTTGGGGTAGATAAGAGGTTGGAGATCCTTTGGGGGGAGGAGGGTTATTACCTAAATTCACATCAGGTAGCACATGAGTGTTATTTTGGGAGTAGATGTGGTCAATAGGTTCACTGACTGACTCCTCAATTGGTAATTATTCCCTCTTTGTAACTATCTAAAAGCATGGACCACCTCTAGGTTATCCTTGGTCTCATTTTTACCTTCAAATGGAAATTTGTAAGTCTCCAATATAAAGTTTGTTTCTAGGTTTCCTCCTTCCTAGTTATGATTATCATCAGGAGTAGGCACAATCTCCATATTATCTACCTCTTTTTAGAATATGTTTGAGGTAGCAATGAATTCAACACAATTGGTTTCTATGTGTTTTATGGTATTGTGTAATGTTCACCAAGTTTTTAAGACTAGGTCAATGAAATTCATGGAATGGGGAGAATTTTTACTCTGGTTACCACTATCAAGGGGACTAGATGCATTTCCATTATTAGGTCAAGAATTCCATTGCCTATTGGGTCTTTAAAAATTTAAATTCTTACCTTGAGACTAGTTTTTAGTACTCTAATTAGAATTCTGAGGTCCCTGCCTACACAGGTTAGTCATATCATTTAATAGATTTTGAAATAAATGTTTTAGATTATTCACTTTAGGATCTATGCTAGCACTAGGTTGGTTTTCCACTTGAGGTTGTAGGCTAGTTGTAGGCATATGGGTGTGAACATTGCTAACATGTGATTGGGGACTCAAGTAGGATGGAAGTGCTTGTTGAGAGCTACCATATGTGACATACCCACTAGTGATTTACATAGTAGCAATGTTATTATATGCCATAAGAACATTTATTAGTTGTTTGATTAGGGGACTACATTATTGAGGGGAATGTAAGGTATACCATTAGGTAAACATTTCATTAGAGTCAGATTATAAATTGAATTTGGGTTTACATAAAGGAATTTTGGGATAGGATTTATTAGAGGTGTATGATGTTGTAAGGCTTAGTTAATCATCTATATTTGGTTGTATACACCTAGCTGACATAACAAGGGTAAAGGTCCAACTTCATAGACTTGCATCACCATTTATTATTTACTTTTAATAGCTTTGTTATAGGCCAAAGATAATGATGCCAGAGTTATTGGGGTTCTCCTAAAGAATATATAAGTCCTCAAATCTAGATCCCTAAGGTAGGTTTGTATGGTAGTTGCTTCATTATAAGAGTAAGGATCCTTTAGAAATTGGTATAACTTTTGGTATCGAGCATTGAACATACTCATAGGCTCATTTTTATCTCTTAGTAGTTTCAAATTGATGATATAAGACTGTAGGGTCAATGGGGAGTCTGAAATGGTTTACAAATGTAGTTTCTAACCCAACCCAAGTAGTAATAGACCCATTGGGTAATCCAAGATACCAAACATATACTACTTCCCATAAGGGGTATGGAAACATCTTATAGGAAACATCCTCATGTTGGACCTAGGTTATATAAAGGTATCTTTAAAGGCTTAAATGTGCTCTTCTATGATTTGGACACCTCCCATTATGAACTTGGGATATAACTTGTATGGATTCTTGAGAAAATTGTGATCTAGACCTAGGATGGCCACATGGCAATAGCTCCTTGTCCAAGATAAGCCATGTTGGCCATTAGTAAAGACTATGGGATTATGAATGAGTTAACAAAAGGGGGTAGACGTAGCTATTGGTGAACTACCAGCTGACTAAATGGATTTGAATCTTCATTTCCTTTTGTTAGATATTTATTATGGTGATCTATAATCAGTGAGTTATAAGAGCTTCAAGTTATCCCTAGAAGACTTCAATCAGGTATTAATCCTTCTACACTCTAGCTTAAGAAAAGGTTTAACTTAGTGGGATAGAAAGGTTCTAAAATGCCTTAGCTTTGTTAATTTATGGAGCTAAAAGCTTCACTAATGCAAATGGTGGAGGTTGTTGAGTGTCACATTACTGACATCAGTCATGCCAACCGACGTTGGTCATATTTAGTTACATAGTAACCGATATCGGTTAGTTGTCAGTCAGCATCGATCAGACAGGAACCGACGTCGGTCACCTGTGTGTTCCAGAACTGGTCTAATTTTAGATGGATAGTTAGTTTGCATGTAAAGACTAATTTTAGTCTTGAGTCTACATTTCTAATTATTGTTTGTTTGGGATCTATTTAAGAGACCCATGGGGCTGTATTGTAATCAAGGACTAAGAAGGATTAAATCCTCAAGTGTAATATCAGTTGATCTGTAGGGTGTGCAAGATCAGGGAAGATCTACATGGTAAGTAAGATTAGTTGATCTACAAGTGTGCAAGATCAAGAAGGTCTACTTGGTAAGCAAGGTCAATTAGATCTGTTGTATGGTAGGCAAAGCAACCATTGAGTTGATTGTCACTGTGTACTGGTAGTAGGCAACAATAACCATTGGGTTGATTGTCACTAACTAGTGGAGGGAACAACTCTGTGTTTGAGTTGGTTGTAATTGGTTGAGAGAGAGAACTCTTGAGGGAGAATTATTGTATGCCCAAGAGGTGTGGGAAGAGTGAGATTTCTTCATTGTATTTCCTTCTGAAAGAGTGTTAATACAGATTGTATTGTTTCTCATATCTCATAGTATTTGTTATGTCTGAATTCTAGTTACATATTACTTCTAATTTAATTTTGTATTTAGTTGCTTATACAAAAGTAATTAATTGTACTCTCAGAGTAGAGTAGTAGATCCTGACAGTTGGTATCAGAGCTTTGTGTTCTAGATCCTAACAATTGGTATCAGAGCTTGGTTAGGTACACTAACAAGTGGTATCAAAGCTTGGTTCACTAACACCTTGGTTTTAGAGTGTGTTAAGTGTTTGTTGATTATAGGTCACTCACAGGGGTTTCTATTTGAGTGGAAGTAAAGCAATGGTAGAAGAAAGTATGCTAAGAATGGAGAAATTCAATGGCAAGAATTATCAATTATGGAGGATGCAGATAAAGGATTATCTATATGGTGAGCCTTGTCAAATGGTTGGCAAAGGGGAAGTGCCACTGAAGTTGTAGACTGGCAACACATGGGTGTTGAAGGATGTCATGCATGTCCCAGTCTTGAAGAGGAATTTGATTTCTGTAGGAAAGTTAGGTGATGAGGGTTGCATAGTAACTCTCATAGTGGAATCTTGGAAAGTTTCCAAGGGTGCACTTGTATTAGCAAGAGGTAAGAAAGTAGGTACACTTTATCTATCTACTTGTATTACTGATTCTCCTTCTATTTTATCTACTTCAAATGTAGATGCAAAGATGTGGCTCTGTAGGCTTGGTCACATGAGTGAGAAGGGAATGGATGTTCTTAAGTCAAAAGGTATGCTTTCAGATTTGATAGATTGAGATTTTTATGAGCACTATATTTTTGGGATACAGGTGAAAGTGAGGTTTCTCACAACTAGGTCAACAAAAAAGAAGCACAGGTTGGAGCTTGTTCACACAGGTGTGTGGAGACCAGCTCAGGGAGCTTCTATTAGAGGATCACAGTATGATGTTTCTTTCATTGATGATGCTACAAGAAAGGATTGGGTTTATTGCATAAAGAGGAAATTTGATGTTTTTGACATATTTAAGAACTAGAAAGCCTTGGTTTTCAAGGAGAAGATTATGGATAGAGATCAACTCAAGATCCAAAGTGAGCTTGTGGGTAAAAGTCATCACTCACAGGAAAACATAGTTACCGACATCGGTCAGGTGAGAACCGATGTCGATCAGGCAGGAACTGACATCGATCAAGTGCAAACTAAAGTCAGTGATGTCAGGCAGGTGGAAATTGATGTCGATCAGGTAAGAACTGATGTTAGTCAGGTTGGTTGCATGGAATTGACGTCAATCAAGTGCAAACTGGGAGATGATCAGGATCGGTCACTGTTAGAATGATATTTGGGTGGATAGCAAGCTATTAATGAGTCTCAAATGCCCATGAGGAGGACTAAAAGGGTAAGTAAGCCTCAAATTCATTATTCCCCTTCTTTATACTACTTGTTGATCACTGATGGTTGAAAACTAAGAAGTTTTGAAGAGGAAATGCAGGTAGAATCTAGGAAATAGTGGGAGCATGGCATGAATGAGGAAATTAATTCCTTAGAAAAGAACCAAATGGGAGATTTGGTAGAGTTGCCAGTCAAAAAGAAGCACTGAAAAGCAGTTCAGTGGATTCTCAGGTATCTGAGAGGGACCAGCAGTAGGTATTTATGCTATACAGGGTCAAGCACTTCTCTACATGGGTATGTAGATTCAAAAATGGTAGGTGACTTGGATGACAGGAGTAGCACCACAGGATATGTGTTCACTGTTGGTGGAATGGCAGTTAGTTGGATTTTAGAGATGTAGAAGGTTGTTGTAGTCACAGTGACTAGCAAGGATATGAACCCTGCAGGTATGTTAACAAAGCCGAGAACAAAGGAGAAGTTGAATCTTCATTCAACTTTTGTTGGTCTTCAAGACTAAACTTAAAGATGGGGATACAAGATAGAAACAAATTAGAGGATGTACAGGTACAGGTGCAACTATTTATCTCCAAGTGGGAGATTGTTAAGTTGTGGAGCTAAAAGCTTCACTGATGCAAATGATAGAGGTTGTTGAGTGTCACAGTAACTGACATCTATCATGCCAATTGACGTCAGTCATATTCAGTTACACAGTAACCTACATCAGTTAGTTGTCAGCTGGCATCAGTCAGAGAGGAACTGATGTCGGTCACCTGTGTGTTCTAGAACTAGTCTAATTTTAGACAGACAGTTAGTTTGCATGTAAAGACTAATTTTAGTCTTGAGTCTACATTTCTAATTATTGTTTGTTTGGAATCTATTTAAGAGACCCATGGGGCTATATTGTAATCAAGGACTAAGAAGGATTAGATCCTCAAGTGTAAGATCAGTTAATCTGAAGGGTGTGCAAGATCAGGGAAGATCTACATGGTAAGTAAGATCAGTTGATCTACAAGTGTGCAAGATCAAGAAGGTATGCTTGGTAAGCAAGGTCAATTAGATCTGCTATAAGGTAGGCAAAGCAACCATTGAGTTGATTGTCATCGGGTACTGGTAGTAGGCAACAACAACCATTGGGTTGATTGTCACTGACTGGTGGAGGGAACAACTCTATGTTTGAGTTGGTTGTAATTGGTTGAGCAAGAGAACTCTTGAGGGAGAATTACTATACACCCAAGAGGTGTGGGAAGAGTGAGATTTCTTCATTGTATTTCCTTTTGGAAGAGTGTTAATATAGATTGTATTTTTTTTCGTATCTCATAGTCTTTGCTATGTTTGAATTCTAGTTACATATTACTTCTGGTTTAATTCCATGTTTAGTTACTTATACAAAGGTAATCAAGTGTACTCTTAAGGAGTGGATCCTAACAAGCTTGATATTTTAACTAATGAACTCAAATTGGGGTTCAATCCCTCCTTTTAGCACCATTCAATGTTGATGTGTGTTTTGACATAACCAACAATTAGATAGGGGTTGTTAATCCCTAGCCTCTTCTAAAAGGAGGGAGATCCCATAAAGAAAATACCTCCTTAGGGTCTAAATGTACCAAATCTTGGTATAATAGTCTTCACTTAGTTGGCTAATGTTAACTATTCCATATAAGGGGCTCATTTTAATGATTTAAGGTAGAGTTAACTCTGACTAATGGATTCAAAAATTGGCCACGCACTTCACTTGGGATAAGTTTGTAGGGTCTGACCTCCAAAAAAATTAGGATTCTAAGATTTAGTTCCTAACACAAGCTGACTTCCCTCATTAGTTTATCATGTCTAAGAATGTAATAATACAATAACAATGATAAACTTTGATACATACATACATACATATATATATATATATATATATATATATATATATATATATATATATATATATATATATATATATTCAATCAAGATAAATAGTTAATCAAATTAGTATGTTCCTAAATTAACTTTATCATAAGAAAGAACAAAATATTAAAGATAAAGAGATAAAATACCTGCTATGAACATAGATGAACCAAAATTTATATGACTGAGTGAATCCCATGAAACCAATCTTCAATTGATCTAGACCTATCACAACTCCAACTAAAGATGGTGTAAGAATATGGGGGAGAGTGACTATAAGAAATAAGGAAATAACTACCATAAAAAATGTGCATATAATTACCACACAGACTTGATAATCTTTCAATTATTAGGATTTTCTTTTTGATTAATAATATCTTGGAATTCATACAATCATCTAAGACTCAAAAAACAAGTATGTAATAACAAGGCTAAAACAAGAAAAAGGAAGAGATTATCCTAAAAATTAAAAGAAAATTTTTGGTTCTGTATGTCTCCTTTCACAATCCATAAAGAGCCAGCCCCTTTCATGGAATAAGAGTTGATCTTATATAGGTACACAGGATTGAAAATTTAAAATGCAAATTCAAATTCAAATTCACCCACTAATAGGGCAGTTATAGCAATCATCAATGTGGTAATCCCACTTGAGGTTGTGGAATGAATCCCACTCAATTGCACCATGAATATATTGGTAACCATGATGGACCAAATCAAGAATGAATGTCTATAGGGGAATGTAATTGAGATTGCATCAGGATAGTTATCCACCCATGTCTTGTACAGTTAGAGCCATACCTCTTTAAGGCATATATTTTATCACTTATGATTCATGTTTAATATTGATGCATTACCATGCTTTGGTTAATGATTTCATTCACATCCCCAATGAATTCCACCATTTTCCTCAATTAATTCACCAAGTGGGGCCACTTAGTAATTGATTCTAAAAATTGAATCAAATGAGCAATTGAATCCTAGATTTTGATATTTTTAACAACCAAACAAGTCATCAAATTTAAACTCATGCTTTATTGGTTGTGCATCCAAGATGTCCTTTTCTCATTGACCTTAAATCCCCACTTATACTTCACTCTAAAATTTATGTGACCTTGGGACCCCACATAATAATATGCCCAATTATGCCATGTGTCATGTTGTGATACATCAAGCTATCTCGAGGTCTAGCATCTCTGTCAAGCCTAAGAGACTAACTACTCTAAAATAGGCCATGTGGCATTTCCACATTGTGTCAGGCTCTCCCAAAATATGACATTTTTGTCAAGACTAGGAAAGTGACACATCTAACACAAGGGAGTGCTTATTGGTTGGATTTCAAGGTTTTAGAAGCTTCTATGCGATGTTTATAAGTCCTCCTAGACACTTGAGCTTTTGGACTTTTGTTGCCACTCATTTCCCCCTTGGCTTTTCATTCTTTTTTAAAAACCTCCAACTCATTCATTTTGAAGACCCAAGACTTCAAATCTTATTTTGTCATGATTTATTTTTTGGGATTTTACCATCGTAAATTTTATCTAGACCAAATGTTTTGACAAAATTCTTACAAAAGTTTACATGAGCATTTTCTTCTCTTTGTGATTTTGCCTTTTCACAACTTTGTTGTTCTGACATTTTTTCCAAAGACCCAAGTCTTTACAAGTTTTGTCTTTGAGTCCTCATGCAAAAGTTCCAATTTTTGGTTCTTGCCTTTTCCAAATTTTTCCTTAGCCTTCAGAACTTTTGTTTGTAATTTCTATCTATGCATTAGTCTTCAGAACTTTTATTTACAATATAATTTAGGACTAGTCTTCATAGCACTTTTTTGAAGATCCAAAACACTTAGAAAACTCTTGTGAAGTGCTTTAGGATATCTTCCTTCTTCATGACTATTGTTCATAACTTTTTTAAGAACTTTTGTTTTTGAGCTTTCATGTAAAAAACATGACACAATTCATGTGAAAGTGTGAGTATTTTTTCCCTTATTTATGAATTTTGCATCTTTCTAGTCTTCATAACTTTTGTCTTGGACTATTTTCACAAAAAAAAATTATCTGACACTTTTTCAAAACATTGGTATTTGGAACTTTAGTTTTTAATAAACGTTTCGACTATTCACAAACAATTTTCCCAAAGACCAAAATACTTGAATGATTCTTGAGAAGTCTTCTAGAATTTTATAGACTTTCATCTATGCAAACCTCTTACTACTATTTTTCCAAGAAGCACAAAGGCCAACTTTATGAAAATGCACTAATTCTTTTGCCTTTTGACTTAGCCCCCCTTTTTTCCAAACTCCAACTGAACTTTTGCGAAGCCTTTGGAACTTTTATTCCAACAACATTGTAACATTTTATCTGAAGACCTACAGGCACAATATGAAAAGGTACAGTCAATGACTTTGGTTTTTTTAAAATAATGGATAATTATTTGGAAATAAATAGCTAAGGCCAAGGCCAAAAAATGACTAAGTATAAACTAGAAATTGTGTAATGACTTAGTCATTTTCTTGAATTTAAAGCCAATTTCATCCATTTTTATGAGAAGCAACCAAGTTAAAAATTAAAACCTTATAAACATTTGGTCATTCAAATTAAAATAAAACTATAAATGGACATAAATTGTTCATGAAAAGAGGTAAAAAAATCTAAAAAGTTAAGTAATTTACACAAACCTAAGACAAAATAGTCTAAAGGGAAGTTTTAAAATGTGTTTCAAAACACAAGAAAAAAGCAGACTTAGTAGACTTATACAAACTTAGGTATTAATATTAAAGCAACCCAAGATGTAAATTTCCATGCCAAGTATTTTTATAATGCAAAATAAATTTTGTAATTTTGGCTAAAAAAATGAAATACATTAAGATTTAAATCTTCAGGTCTAGTAGAATGGACTCCTAAGAAGGTTGATTTAAACAAGTAACCATAATGAATTCCTAAAAGGTATAAGACCAGGATCTAAAAAAAGAGGGTCCCTATTTTTAGTCTAAAAATGGGGCATGCTATGCAAGTAAAACCTATGTCATATGATACTAAGTTCACCCTCTCATTGATTAAATTGTATTATGTGATCATATGTTTCATTTAGGGTTCTTCGTCAACATGGATTTGATTGGATACACCTCTCCAGGGTAGCCACATATGCAAAAAGTTAGTATCCATGTACATGTTCAAGGTCTTGTACTAGTCCCTATTAAACAACATACCATAATATTTTGAGATATCCACTTCTTCAATATCCATAAATTGTTGGATCATGGGTTTAGATTCTAGTTGCATATGCACTTTTAAATGCTTTCCCACTACCTTAACCTTAGACTTGTCCAACTAGACCACTATTTTATCTAAATTTAAACATGTTATTCCTAGTTTGTAACAAATCAAACAAGTATAACACTCATTAAGGCTAGGAAGTCAACTAAATAGTTATTAAGGTTATTTCTAAATAACCTAATAGTAAGGAGGAAAGGTGGAACCTCATCCTTATTCTTGTGTATGAGCACATTATTGGTGTAGGTTTTTTATCCATTATATGGTTTTTCTACACATATATATTAAACTTGATTAGTTGGAATAATTAGGTCACTTAGGTATAATTATGAGGCCATTAGTTACAAATGCACATGCCTATTTGTAATCAATATGGTTGCACTATTCATTTGGAAACCAATGTTGACATGTGAGTCTTGGCATGTTACACATTAGGTTCATATTCACTTGGCAACTGGGTTGTGTTCTCATTGCCAAATGGATGTGGATTAGTGCCTCTCATCTAACTATATAAGGACCTATCCTCTAAGGCACTTATGAGCCAATTATACATTGTGGATTAAGGATTATGGATTGTAGATTATAGGAGTGTGAGCTACTTGGCCTTTGTGCCATCTATGTAATATAATGGAGTGTTGAGCTACTTAGTTATCAGTTGAGATAGTTTGGATAGTTATGAGAGTTGTGAGCTTTGAGCAAGTATAACACTTTGTAAACCTCCATATCTAAATTCAATCTATCTCTATTATGCTCATGTGATTTCATTCATTGCAAAATAGTTGTGTGTTTAATATTATAATATTTAGTCTCGGATGTCTCATACATAGATGATTCTAACATGGTATTAGAGCATTTTTGGTAAACAAACATTGTTTTCTTTTATTATTTGAAATCTTGAGTAGGTATATTATTTTGTATTTGTTGTTAATTATTGAGAAACTTGTAGATTTACATGTTCATCTGTAACTTTATTCGTAGCAGTAATATTGGGATGATATTTGGCTTTGAATGTTAGTATAGTGTGTTTTGACATGATCAATTCATTGTGTTAATATGCCACTGACAACTCATTGTATATATAAGGTTTGTTAGATTTATAATACATATTTAAATTTGACATTTTTTTGCACATTGACATCCCCTCTTACCATTTATGTTCTTGGCAATACCTTCTATAGCTCACTCAGGCCTAAGCTATCCCACACAACCTTCCATGGCCTACTCAACTTTCACACTTGTGCATGCAAGATACATGACCCAGTTAATGGTATTACCAACCTTAGTGTTGGTCTGACGACCTGGGAAGAGTCAAAGATCTATTTTTTGGCCTTCCATGACCCATCTTGGCTTGCATACTAGTTTCAACATGTTCTTTTAGTCTGCACACTATCTATAACCTCTCTTAGAGTCCTCATGGATTTATAAATGTTTTCTTATTGATTCTAACCCTATAGAAGTTCACCAATTCTGATCCTAGCCTGTGGATTGACCACTCAACTTGTATATTGACTCTCATGACTTGTTTAGTGGTGTTACTAGCCTTCTTGATCTAGGTCAATGCCATTGTAGTCTGGTTCAAGTCTCTTTCAGCTTGGTCTACCTATTGTATGTTGTTTTGACCTCACCCTCAACCTACACCTCCCTCTCATAGCCGAATTCTACCTCTACACAACTAGTATTGGTATACAAACTCATGATTTCATAAAAACCACATTTTATTTGGTTCAAAAAGGGTGATTTTTTCTAAAATATTTTTTAAGTTTATTGTAAAACTTACATATTAAACATTTTATAAAGTAGAGGGATGTCAATCTCTTTTATTATTTTTTAAAAAATGAAACATATTTTTTTTAAATAAATAAAATAAAAACACCCCTAAGTCATAATTTTTTTATGTGGTCGAGGAAGTTTTTTAACTTCTTTTTAAAATAAAATATTGTATTTGACCCATTATTTCTCTTATCCTTCTCCTAGATGCATTTTTTTGGTAATTGATGTCTATTAGGGGAGGCCATTTTTTGTCAAAATTAGTGGATTTTGAGAAATTTTAAGGGCTACACAAGTTTCAAATTGCATTTGACATTGGAAAATCCACCCCTCAACCCCACCCTATACCACAATAGTGAGTGTTTTAGGGGTTGTCTTCCCTAAACCCCCACATTGTGCCTCATTATATAGTACTTCTAAGTGTCAAAGACTATCGGGTGAGGTATGATTTTGTAGGAGGTCAATTCCCCTCATATTATAAACAAGATTACTCACATAGGTTTCTCGTGGATGCATTTTTAGCTGGGTCTAATGTCTAGTACTCGAATGTGCATTATACTTTCAAGTTTGGGGGGGTTATTGATGATACTTATGGGGGTTATTTTTTATACTTATGGTGGTTACTATTGATACTTATGGGGGGGAGACATCTCTCTATACTTATGGGGGGATACATATCTATATTTTGATGGGGAATTTTTATGTACTTGGGTACCTAACAAGGCATTATTTTCAGGACCCAAATATTACACTCACCTAATCTATGCTTAAGGGGGGATGTTGGTGTAGGTTTTTTATCCATTATATGGTTTTCCTACACCTATTTATTAAGCTTGTTTAGTTGTAATAATTAGGTCACTTGGGTATAATTATGAGGTCATTAGTTGCACATACACATGCCTATTTGTAATTAACATGGCTGCATTATTCATTTGGAATCCAATGTTGGCATATGGGTCTTGGCATGTTGTACATGGGGTTCCTATTCACTTGGAAACTAAGTCATGTTTTTATTTCCAAATAGATGTGGATTAGTGCCTCTCCTCTATCTATATAATGATGTATCCTCCAAGGCACTCATGAGATAATTATACATTATGGATTGAGGATTATAGATTATATATTATAGGAGTGTGAGATACTTGACCTTCGTGTTATCCATGTAATGTAATGGAGTGTTGAGCTACTTAGTTGTGAGTTGAGATAGCTTGGATAGCTATGAGATATGTGAGCTTAAAGCCAATATAATGCTTTTTACACCTTCCATATCTAAATGAAATCTATCTCTATTATGTTCTTGTGTGATTTCATTCATTTCAACAAATTTTTGTGTTTGATCTTCCAGTATTTCATCTTGGACATCTTGTTAGAAGATGATTCTAACACACATTCGTATGCATAGGCTTGGGCTTGGGCTAAGATGGTTTGTCTATGAGTGACTTTAGGAGGAGATATGTTTTCTCAATGATATGGGAAAGCTCATGAAAAATGATGTTTGTTTTGATCTTCTTCATGTCTTCTACTATGTTTTATCTAGTCTTGTTAGTGGTAGGCTAAATCTATTCAGATGGATTAGGATTATTTTCCTTTAGAGGTGAAGGTTCATTTTAGGCTCTTAGATTGGGAGGGGTTACACATATTTTAGGAGGATTTGATGTGGTAATGGGATACTATTGTTGTATGTTATTGAGAGTGTAGTTGTTCCTTTGAAACTAGTAGAAAGTGTGTACCTCATTGGTGGCCTCTTCTAGATCACTAGGGAAGTCCAATGTCTCTAATACCATGGTAGTTTTCTAGGAAATTAAAGAATTAGAGGTCTCAATTTGATTTTTGACATTACAATTATTTATAACTATCTCATATTCTTCCATATCTCTTTGGATAATGTCAAATGCATTATAGAATTCAATATAATCAAAATCACAACATTGATCTATTTTGTACACATGACACTACTTTGGTAAGGCCAACTTATAGATGTTGATCTCAGGCATATTATTAGGTGAGGTCTCTAGTTGGTTGTTAGGGTGATTATGGGGACAATTGTATCTATGGTTAGTGAATTTTTTATTTGAACTCTCACCACCATTGTTTCCAACCCATCTCTAGAGGCCCAAGAAGTCATTGATGAATCTTTGTACTATGTGTAGTATAACATCTAATTAATCTTGGTAGAGTCTTGGGGTAGGATTTGGACATTATTCACATCAGGGATTAGTGTTATATTGTGATCTTGAGGTGATACTTCATTATTAACTAGGCTATTAAATCTTAAAGGCTGATTAGGTGCAACATGTCTCAAAGGTAGCTAGTTTATCACTAACACATGATGTGGCATGGGTACATTATGGCTAGTGAAAAAGAGGGGATTCAAATCAAGCATACTTGGAAACACATTTAGGATGGTTGGTACCTACATAACTTAAGGATTCATTTTTCTATCTACATTGATAGTGTCAACATAAGCTAGGGGACAATCTACCACTAACATGTCTCTACACATGATCATAGCAGTCCAATGGTCTAGAGCATTTTATTACATTTTAAGGGTTGGTTGGGCATCTAGTTTATACAACACAATGATTTAGATATACATATTATGAAACTTAGTATTAAAATTTATTATGGGCTAATTTGGATCTTTTTTGATGCAAGTGAACTAGTAGTATAACACACTTAGATCAATGACTTGCCCAAACTAGGTGAGGAACATGTTATTGAATTAGTTCAAGTTTGTGATGGAACCTTCAAGTAACTTTCATATTCAATCATATGCCACATCAATCAAATTAAATAGGATAATTTAATAGGAAAAAACTTCACATTCTATATTCAGAAGACTGAGAGCAATTTTTTAGTAGGTCACATATTCTTCAATATTAGATCCCACACTTGGTGTGCATCTTGGTAGGTAACTTTCTAGGTTCCTAGGTATATCATGGATAAATCCAAGAATGTCAATGGTAGTCATAACCAACCATGCCATAGGTGCAACCATAAGTGGAGGTTTATTAGGGAAAAACTAAGAGGATGATCTAGTAGGTGTAACCAAAGGTTTCAATCTCCCTCTAGCAGTTATGCTTCTCCTATAGAATTATAATGGGGATATTGCTAGTTACCAAAGACTTTCTCAAGATCTAGTGATCTGCACAATAGGATCCAAGTTACTGTGGGGTGGGATATTAGCTTAAATATTTGTTAGATAGTGATAAATGGTGCCTTCCTTTTAGCATTAGTTATTTTTTAGTCTAAGATCTCATTTGCCCCAGGTGCATCTATTGGGTTAGATTCACTGAGCAAGATGAGGGAATAATTGGAGGACTTGCATCCTCTCATTTTAGGATTATATTAAGACAATCCATGATATGAGCTTCAATTATTGGGATCCATTAAATATATTGTTTAGAATAGATATCCAAGAGATGCAGTGTCACTACCAAAGGTCTAATACCAATTCTATCATTAACATAAAACTTCTATAATTATAGCTAAACCTGTTTCAACAAATTAAAATTATAGGCTCTACTTGCTTCACTTCACAAGACCAAAATAAATGATGAGTCAAAATATTCCCAATAGCATTATTTCACTTTAATTTGATATTTATAAAAGTGGGAAGATCACTTGACAAACAATAAACATAAAATGGGAGAGAGGTTAGGGTAAAAAAGAGAAACTCTTTAGACCAATGGAAACATAATTTTGTCAAGGACAAAGAATTTTATTAGTTATAATTATACCAATATATGTTAAGTTTCATGATGTCTCAAGCTCCAGTCACATAGGTAAAGAGTCTAAGGAAAGACGTAATGCTTGGTTCTATGATTCTTTTGATCAATAAACTATAAACAGGCCTATAGTTAATCACATGTAGATTCTAACACAATTCAATAAAAATAAAAAGCATCAAATACCACATATGATAAAATTCAGTGGCTATGTACCCATTTAATGTTTTAGACTAGACCCTACTATGGATCATGCCATAGGCTTTGGGAGTCTCTACCACCTAGATGTATATGAATTATTAAATCCTAGGTTCATATTTTAGTTGCATGTGGACATTTAGAAGTTCACCCACCACTTTGACCTTTAATTTATCTATTTGAACCACCATCTTATCTAATTTGATAGGAACTAACCCTACCTTCTCATAAATACCAAATAATATTACATTTGTTTAGGCTCATGAGTCCACTAAGCAATTATGTAGTTTCTTTCTAAATAACTTGATGGTTAAGAGAAAAGGGGGGACCTCTACCTTTTTCTTGTGAATGAGGATGTTGGTATGGGCCACCTTATGCTTAGTTTAGGTAGGCTATATTAGATTTTTAGTTAAGGATTTCAGTAGAAGATCACGTTGCTTAGTGATTTGAGAAAGTTCATGAAGGGTGATGTTTTCTTTAATTTTTTATTGTCCTTTATTATTTTATAGACTCCCTTTTTCTAAACTGGTGGAGCCTCTATAGGATTTTTTGGTTTAAAATGTTTTGGAGGTAGATGGTCATTCCTAGTATTATGATCTAGTGGGGTTGTAATGTTATTTATGGGTGTCAAGGTAGTAAGAGGTTTTTGTATTTGTTTATTTATTAGGGTGTAATTACTACAATGGAACTATTGGAATTCATGGACCTCACTAGTATTCACCTATGAGTTATTCTATTCTTAGCTAGTGAACTCTATAGTTTCTAATACCATGGTCATGCTAGGTGGCCTACCTGAGTTTAATGATTTTGGGATGATTTAGAACCACCTTGTATTATTTCATTTCTCTCTAGAAGATATAAAAGTTACTACATAACACTATATAATCTATCTCTCCATGAACAGTCATGGTATACACTCTACACTAGTTAGGCAGAGTTATCTCACAAATTTTAACTTCATGCAACCTATTAGGGGAGGGCTCTAGCTGATTACGGGTATGATTTTATTTTCTATTTTATCTTTAGTAGGAGAAGTTATTATTTGATATTTCAATATTGGAGTTTCTCATTTTCCTTTGTAGACATAGGAAGCATTACTTAGCTTTTGGACCATTCACTGGATGGCATCCAACTCATTTTAGTAGACTCCTAAGGTATAGGTAGGGTGTTGCTAACCATTTACAATGTCATTTATTATTGTAACTGAGGGTTTATTTTATGGTTTATTGGGTTGAGAAAACCCAAGTTTTAGTTTGGTGTAGCATGACTCTAAGGAAGTTGATTTGTTATGGGTAGCGACTAAAGCATAGGAATATTCTAGTTGGCTTAGGGAAACAAGTTTAAGGTAAACATATGTGGTAATACATTAGGAATGGGAGCCATCATTTGACCTAGGGGGTTTAACTACCTATCAGCTTTATATATTTGTAATAAACTAGGGGTAGGTCTCCTATTATTGGGCCTCATTACAGCAACATAGCCATCTATGGGTCTAAGGCATTTTTGTACATTTTCAGCATGAACTGGGTGTTAGGTTGGTGCAACACAGTGACCCTACTATACATCTTCTAAAACCTAGCATTAATATTTATGATGGGATCATTAGGTTCCCATTTTATGTAGGCAAGATATTGGTATAGGATGTTAGGGTTAATAACTTGCCCAAAGTGGACCAAGAAGGTGTTATTAAAATGATCCCATATAATGATTGAGTTATTAGGGAGGTTAAAAAACTAATCATAGATTAAATCCATCAATGTAAAGGGGAAGATCCTGCACATGACATCCTCATGTTCTATGATCAAAATCTTTAAGGCCACCTTGTAAGAGGTCACATTATCTTTTTCAATTTACCCTACACTAGGATTAAAGTAGGGAAGATACTAATATAGGTTTATGAGTAGGTCGTAGACAACTCCAAGGATGTTAATGGCTAACCCAACTAACTAGGCTATGGGGAGACCTATTTTGGGTGGTCTGTTTGGGGGAGATTAAGAAGATAAACTAGTGGAATTGACTACTAGTCTGGGTCTATGTCTACCAAGTTTTGGCCTCCTATGGAACTAAAAAGGTGAGATAATTAGTCTACCACAATGGGACCTTGCTCTGGTGATAGCTGTATTAGGCTCCAGGGTGTTTCATAGACAAGCAATAGTTAAAACATTACCACTAGTAATAATAACTAGCATAAACCAAATAAAATATCAAATGGGTATTAAAAATCCCTCCTAATGCTATTTGTTGCCATGCCTAAGATCCTTTATGCCTCTGAAGGTACTCATGGGATTGATTATTTTGAAGAGGAAAGTAGGAGACAATGCATGGGATAAAATATCTTATTGAAAATTTTAGGATTGATGTTGCTTCAATCTAAGGATTAAGTAGGTTAACCTTTATTACTCAAAGATCCGTGACTATTACTATCAGGGGTTCAATATATGTACAATTGTATCTTGGGCTAGTTGCCAGCTGAGAGAGTTTTTATTTATTACTTATTGTTTGGGTCAGCCCTCATGGATTTTAAAGCAAGGGAGAGTGTTTGAGTTTTTAAATAAACATACAAAAGAGGGTAAAGTAGGGCATGAAAGAGGGTTTCCAAGCTTGGAAGTGTTATAGATTCAAGAACTGAGCTAAAGACCCTACCACAATTGTACCACTATGTGTCGAGCTTCACTAAAGTTTTTGACTTGGTATTAAATAATAGGAAAGGTTTGAGGTAACAAGAAATAATTCTTAACTTATAAACCCCTAACCAACTATCAATATTCAAAAGTCCATAGTAAATAACACATAAACTCTTTAAATATAACATGTAGATTAACACACAAATTACAAATATTGTAAAGGAAATGAAAAGGGTTCATAAATGGATTAGAACAACAAAGCACATTATAACCACTATAATCATTAAGTAAAAAAGCATAAGTTTAATTCTCTTAGCATTAACATTCATTCAATAACTATAAATGATTGATAGATTTTAACAAATAAACCATGAATTTGTAGAAAGTGAAAGATTGCATTCATTAAAATGAGTTCATTTACAAAAGTGTCAATCATAGTAGACATTCACAATCCAAAAAGGTGAAGGAAGAATAGGTAAAATCTTAACTTAATTCTGACAGTATCTTGGGACTAAAAATTATCAAACTTCAAAATAGAATATAGTTAAACATTTATAGATGAATATGGGGATCACCTCCTAGTAGCATGAGATTCCCATCTTGGGCCATGATATCCACTCCAAGTTGTTATAACCATATCATTTTCAAAAAAGAGAATAAAATCTCCTTGATTCCTTTAAAAGGATCCTAAGGGCCCACCTAACCAATGTTTGGACGAGTACTGGATGAGTTAGATCCCATTTTCTTGGACTCTACTTCCTTTTCCATCAATGTCATTACTGCTAAGACAAATTCTAGGTCCATCTTAGCTAGATTCATGGGCAGCTCTTAGAAGATCAGTTCTAATTGGGCCACCAATCTTTGATAGACTTAGAGTGGGGCCTCCATAGCCACTTTGACTTCTGACACTTGGATAATTCTCATGTTGGATTGGGTTGAGATTTCAAGCATAGGCTAGGTTCTAGCCTTGTTTTCCATAGCCACCTTATTCTACATAACCTAATTAAAGTGACCAAGGTGGACTCTAAAGTTTCCCCTATCCAAAAAAGTACCATTTGGGAGGAATAACACTGAGATATTGACTTCCTTAAAGTGAGTCAATATCTTTTTTTGCCTTCTTCCAAATTATTCACCATGGTCTATGCCAAGCACATCCATTCCTAAATTTTATCCCTCATGCTCCTAACAAATGTTTGGTATAAGCTTAGGTACAAATTGGGCATGAACTTCAATTCCAAGAACATGCCCTTGTTCATTATAACTGCTAGCTTTCTAAATTCGGTCTTTACTAGAATAATCATTTCCAAATAAGCCTAAGTCTTCTAAATATGCTCCCTACTACTTTTTAGAGTCTTCACCACTCTTCCCAATACTAAGAAAAGTTGTAAGATGGTATCCTTGATTTTTCTAATTATCCTCATAGGGAAGAAACTTCTCACTTATGCTTTATAGACTTAAACCTACTCCTATATATCCTCTATCAATTTAGCTAACATGTCATGGGTGGATTAGAGGATTGAGATTGGGTCTTTGACCACCTTTTCTTCCCCTATTTAAGTCCTCACCTTGGTGAGGGAGAAAAGATATTATTAAATCTACTAGACCATAGCGTTCCCCTTCTACATGAACTTCTAAGTGAGGATCCTCTATATTTCCCATAGTGTGGTCAAAGTCCCACTACACATCAAGTTCACCTTGAATTTTCATCTCAGGTGCCTAAAACACTATATCCATTCTAAGGGTGGAAGAATGTGTTGGTGGATTGACATAAATGGTGGTGACAAATAGAGGATGAGGTGGATGGGGCATGGTGGAAGCAGAAGGGATGAATGAAGAAAGCAAGAGAGGAAGAAGAGGCTTGGGTGCATAGCAAGGTAAGATGAATAGGGAGGCCTAAAGAAACATTTATCCTACCACTAACTCTGATTTAGGTTCACCCATTGGGATATGACTCCAAGGAGATGGGCATTCAATAAAAAGGAGGAGATTGGCTAGTTAAATTTGAATCCCTAGGTACCCAAGATAAGAGAAAAGGGAGGTTGGTAAATGATGTGGGGAGCCACCAAGGGTGATACAGGATGAGTAGTGGGAACTTATAGAGGATGTTGAGTGGGACTAAATGGAATTTGAGGATGCAGTATCTTTTGCTTCTTTCTTGGTCTCTTGATCAAGTCAGCTTTGACTATTATTATTGAAGAAGCAAATGTGGTAAAGGGTATAGGGTTTGATTAAGGGTGTTGTTATACCACATAGGATATCATTAAGACAGCCCAAGATGCTTGAGTTATACACACAAGTTCACCTATTATAAGATTTTTATCCACACCAATTAGAGGTGGTGTGACTGCAAGCACTTAGATCTATAGAATGACCAATGAGGGCACTAGGGAAGTCCCAGGTTATGAAATGGATGATGTAGAAGGGAAAGATAACATAAGGATATTATGCATAGCTAAGGCCAAAGGCACTTGGGTGAATTATAGAGGGGGTGAAATGGGGAGTAGGGAAATAATCACCTAAGTGGATGGCAGAGGAGTTGGGAAACTAGGTGGTACTATGAGATGTTATTAGACAGTGGAGAAAGTAGGGAAAGGGATTTGTGTTGGTGTTAGTTATTGGTCCCACTACAAACTAATCTATGAAATGTTACTAATATCAAACCTTAGTGCCTAAGTGGATTGAGGTAAATTCACCTTAACTTGAGTCTCTTGGGGCTGGGTTCCATGGGTCTGGACTTGTTGGGGCCAAACTACCCAAACTAGAAGAGGTGGTGGAGGAGCCAAGGGTCTATGTGTAGGATGAGCTCTAGGAGGAGAAGCTATTAGAACTCCTTATATAATACTTATATAAATTTTAGGTTGAGTTACCTCGATGCCCTCTACATGTTAAGCCATCATAGAGGAGAAAATGGATGGCCCAAGCTAAACCTTTTTCCCTTTATTCTTCATATGGGTCTTGATCTAAGTGAGTACCTCTTGATCATAAATTATATTTAAGTATATCTCATCATCATCCTTAAGCTAGTATCCATATTTGAGGTTGATACAAACTAAGTATTTATCTAAGTTGGCCTCGATGATGTCATGCAAGTCTTAATCTTAGTGCTTAGCTCTTCCCAAGGCCAAAGAGTCCCTCTTGACTGCCATTTTCTATAAAAGAGGGAAGTCCATATACACATGGTGCCTAATAGTGATCAGGAGGGGTGGGTAGGAATTATATTGATAATTAATGTAATGCCCAAAGATGCCTTCCACTAGCTGATATGTAATTTTTTACTCTATTAGGTAGTTTGGGACCTAGTAGAGTAAGCATAGGGGATCTTTAAGAACATCTACCACCTAAATAATGGTATCATCTCAATAGTACCATTAATAACCAATGGAATTGATGGAGTCCTTGATTTATTTTGATAATCAAGGTAGGGGTACCTTATTTATGGCATTATAAACCACTAGGTAAAATGACTCATAAATCTCCCTCATATTATTATGATAATGGTGGCCATATAACTTATAAGAGACTATATAGACCACTGAGCCTCTATGAACCCATATAGAAAAGGTTAAAAAATTGAAGGTGAGTGTCCCACAAACTGCATCCACTAGGTATCTTATCATATATAAATTATCACCTCCCCAAGCATCACTTATCACCTTGATCATGTTGAAGTTGATTATCCCTCCTAAATAAGGGACCTACTCACCTTAGATGATTATATGGAGTAGGGGAATCCATAGGAGGTTGACATGTATATAGTCACTCTACCTAAACATTTGATTGATTGGGATCATTCTATTATGGATTCCCTCTTTAAAAGTGTAGATGATATATGTATTCATGTTTGTCTTTTTAACACACCTTGCATCAGGGTTCTCAACCTAGTCCTTTATGATGTCATGAATATGATGGGTGATAGTCTAGGTGGTCATGGTGTCCAAATCATAAAACAAGGTGTACTTAGGGTAGTTTTAGTAAGACTTTAAGGTAGATCCTATGATGTTAGTTATCTAATGCTAGTTATTCATTAAGTAGACCATGTTATGAATGTCATCTTGTGCCTACTTTATTATGTACAAAAATTTACCAAATAAGTTAATGCAAGGAAATACCTTTGGTTTAGCCATGGCTCTATGCATCCCATATTTCTCATAGTCCCAAAGGTAAAATTCAAATTTTACCTCATCATTACATGAATACTTGGGTACCAGATCAATGGCCTTGAATATTTCATTATAGTACCTGAAATGCATCAAGCCATCTAAGAACGTAGTGTCTTGGTACTATGGCTTGACTTTATGGTTTGAGGATGAGGTGACCATTATAGCTGGGAGGGATTTGGTTACAAATAAAACTAAGTAGAGGGGGGATACATAAACGGCATTGGTCTAATCAGAAAGCAAGGAGTGGGTTTTAGGAAACTAGGGGCAATAATGATTAATGATTTCATCCTGAGGCACTTACAAAAATCTACATGCATCTCCTACATTGATGGAATTTGGTGGCTCACTTAGTAAAAAATCAAATTTTATTTGGTTTCTTGATCCTCCCATTTATTTCCTAATCTAGAATTCATCTCAAAGATCTCAATTATATGTTGCCTTCTAGATTTGGTGATTGTGACATAGTGTTTTAGATTATCCAATCAGGGCTAATTTTCCCATTTAATTAATTCCCAAAGCATGGTAGGTACATGACCACATCATTTGTTAGGCTTCCCAAGTAGTTCCTAATTTATTCCACATGTGATATATTCATTGGTTAATGTTGTAATGATCAACACCTAAGCTTATCCCAATGCCTTATCTTTAGACACTTGGGAGAAAGAGAATACCAATTGGAAGACATGTGGCATTTTTTTATTATCCCTTGACTCTAAATATACCTCATTCTAACCCCTAGGGTCTATTGGTCTCTCCATGCCAATCTTGTACAAAAATTCCATGTGGCCTGATGTGATAAGTCAATCTCTCCTAAACCTAACATCTTTGTTAGGTCTAAGAGACTAACAAGCCATGTGGCACTTTCTTATTTGTTAAATCTCTCCCAAGATCTAACATATTTTTTAGGTCCAAGAGACTGACACATCTGACACTAAGGTGAGCTCATTAGTTAGATCCCAACAACTCTAAATTCTAGGCCATATAGCATGTTTCACTTGGTTGATCTCTCCTAAGCTATGACATCTCTATCAATGTTAGGAGACTAACCATTCTGACATTAGGGCAAGTGGCACTCTCCTATTGAGTCATGTCTCTTGGTCCTTGACATCTCTATCATGGCTAGGAGACTGACCACTCTAACATCAAGGTACCCTGATTGGCTAAGTTCTAATAGGTTATGACCATAGGTTGCATGGCACTTTCATATTGTGTCAAGCTCTCTCAAGCTCTGACATCTTTGTCAAGTCTAGAGTACTAACACATCTAATAGTTGGGTTCCTTGATTAACCATGCCCTACCACATTCTTATTTCATTGATAGTTATCCACATGGTTCCTTTTTATTCCATCATTCTCCTATGGAAATACACAAAAAAATACTAACTAAAATGAAAAGAAATGTGATGAATGAATTGCTTACTTAGCCACTTTCTATATTTAATAAGGTGCCACATGAGACTCTAGGAGTATGATACTCTAAGAGACTGAGACTTCAGGAACCTTATAATGAAAACAAACCTATAGAAAAGTTAACATGTTAAATAATCTAAGTAAAAGAGGGCCTGGTTTATTTTAGGATACTCCAAGATTCGACTACGTTAACTTTAGAGTTCACATGGGCTCCCAATATGGATCAATCAGTCATTAGAAATAAGCCACACACTCAGGGACATGAGGACAAACTATGAATTCAAATATTCTCTCCTGACAGAGTTCATCAAAGTGAGATAAAAGATCCAAGAACCTTGATTTATCAATTTAAAGAGGAATCCTCCATTTTTATAGAAAAAAGGGGTGTGTTGGGCACAACAATTATGTGTTATATTTATTATTCTTGCTTAGCTTGATTAGTGGTGCCATGATCTATATTGTGCACTTTTACTACATAGTCTATTTAATATATGGTTATTTTATTTCATGCCTCATTTATATATCTATATAGACATGACAATTATATGCCTTACATTTCAAATGTTACATAAATCTTTCAAATATAACTATGTTTTGTTTTTATGATGACATACTCTCCACATGATGAAATAATACTACATGATTATATCTTTATTGCATGATCCATTTAGCTCTTCTTTTGAGATGAGTGAATTTCAAGATACATCTCTCATATCAAATGGGAGGCATCATAGTTGGTTTGTCTTAACAATCCAATCTTCCATGAATAGACAAAATTATATTTGAGAGAAAATATAGTTTTTTTAAAGATGAAAAGCAATTCAAAATTGGAGTCTATGACAAGTATAGCTTTCAAAGATTCAAATTAGTTTTAAAAATTAGATATGGTACAGAGGATAGGGCTCATAAATTCAAAATATAGGTTTGTGAATATTCAAAGTAATTCAAAAAATAGAAAATATGACAAAGTACATGTTTTCAAAGTTTCAAAATAATTTAGAAATCAAACACATGACATATATCGACACATAAAAATATAGGTTGTGTTGGCATGTGACATGCACATACACTCATGTTTAAAAAAAAATAAGTACAAATTCATACACACTTGAATGTATATGCATTGGTATATGTAAAACATTTATAAAATCAAAATTACAAGTTTTAAATATATTACAATTGAGCATATAGGTGCATGGAATTTTATATCACTGAGCATAGATTCAGAGGGTATAATACTTGTGTCAGGTAATCTAGAACAACAAACATGCTCTGATACCACTTTGTCAGGATCTAGGAAGCACAATTGATTACCAAATACAAGAAACTAACATGCGGAATTAAATCAGAATCACAAGTAACTAGAATTTAGAAATAACACAAAATATGAGAGACAATACCCAATTGTATTAATACTCTTCCAAAAGGAAATACAACAAAGAAGATGCCACAGTCTTCTTCCTTACATCTCTAGAGCTCACACACATCTAGAGCATAAACAGTAAATCTCTTCAAGAGCTCACTCTCTCTCTTACGGTCCCAACACACAACTCAAACACAGAGTTGGTGTTCACCTCCAACCAGTCAGTATCACTACTGCCAGTACACTGAGTATACACACATAGTCAACCGAGTACACAATGCACTCCAAGTAGATCTCCCATGAACTTGCAACAACCTGCAACTCAAATGATCTTACTTATGGAAGGATCTACCTTGCCTTCCTCTATGCTCAATGACCTAGTACACACCGTACTCCAAGTAGATCTCTCCTGATCTTGCTACCTATTGTGTTGATGTCCTCCCTGATCTTGCACACCTGCAAATCAATCTGGTTCTACACACCTGTAAACCTGGATCCCGCACACACATACACCTGTAAATCAATGATCTTACTTACCATGTAGATCTCCAAATGTGGCCTTGCACACCTGCTGACCAAGATCCTACATACATGAAGAATCCTTCTGATTCTCCAAACCATCACCCATACTTGGCACTATGGCACTAGGAGGAACACACCTTGCTCTCTTCACACACAGAAGGAGCTAATATTTGCTCTCTTACTCTCTAGCACAAATTAAAATACAGCCCATGAGTATATTATATAGATCTCATGTAAACAATAATTAGACATCTAATTACAATAATTAGATCCACAGCTTCAAGTCTATAATTGGCCTTCGACATGCAAACAACCGGTTTGTTAACTAACTGTTCATGTAACCGATAGTTTTAGAACCGCATAGGTGACCAACGTCGGTCCCTGTCTGCCTGAAGATGACCGATGCCGGCTGATCTCTGACCGATGTCAGTTGCTATTCTCACTGTATATGACCGACATTGGCTGATCAGACTGATGTTGGTTGCTCTGCAACTCAGCAACCTCCTCCATGTCTGCATCAGTGAAGCTTTTAGCTCCACAACCTAACAACTTGTTCATGCTCATATATACATTTTCAAAGTTAAAAAGAAATGCTACTTGTTCATGTGCACTTTTCAAAATTCAAAATGTATGATATGTGTTCATGCACATATACATTATTCAAACTTTAAAAGGCATGATAGTTGTTCATGCACATTTTCAAAGATTAAAAGTTATGATTTTGAAGATGGATGATTTTCATTTTAAATTTTAAATATATTAGCACTAAGGTAATGATAGGGGCATGGATATTTTTAATTCTCTTTTGATCATGCAATTAGAATCTAGAGTCATCTATAGTGGTGTGATTCAATTTTTTAAAAGTAATGTACATTTGAGTCTAGTGGCACTCAATGACCTTGGCATTACTTCTAGTGAACCCATTGTATGGTTCTATATTCTATTATGAGTGATGTATGTTTGAGTCTAGTGACACTCAATGGCCTTGCATCACCTCTAGTGAACCAATTGAGGTTCCACCTTATATGGATTATCACACTGGGTACTTTCCTCATTAGTGAGAGTTGCAATATGCATCTTTCAAACTCAAGGGCTTGATTAGTTATTCAAAATTGAGACTTTATCACTCTCAATTTTTCAATAATTCAAATTATCCAAGTGCTTTCACAAGGGGAAAAGTTTTCTTCATATTTTATAGGTTATATAGAAATATGGTTTCATCTCTATTTAGGTATGATCATTTCTTAATCTCTTTCCATTTTTTTAATTTTTTTTTAAATTTTAAATATGAACAAATGAATACTTCATGTGATATTGAAAGGTTTAATAAATTTGGAGTGCCATGTATAATTTAATTACCCTCTCAAATTTTATTGTGCACACTTAGGTTTTAACTCTTTCTCCTTATTAGCAATTTCATTACGAGAATAAAAGGATATCAAATTTAGATACCTAAATCTGGTCACAAGTACTTGACAATATTAATTCTTGACACATCCTAAGCCATTCAACTTGTGACCAAATACATGAATCTTAGTTTCCATTCATCTGAGCCATTTTTCTATATGTGGTATAGATCCTTTGTTTACCATCACTACTATAAATAAATTTCCAAGTATATGGTCAAACCTATCCTACTAACCTTAGACTATCTCAAGCTAAGGATAATTGTCCTTGATTTTTTAGGATAAGTCCACTAAAATGGACCTATCCACATAGAGTAACCACATCCCATGCCAAGTAAGGGATAGTTTCCAAATTTCATAACCTTCTTTTGGGTCTTCCCACACAATTCATAAGGGTAGATAAAAGAAATTTTCAAAATAGTTCATTGTATAAGAAAATAAAAACTTAGTTTTAAAGGGCCTTGGTCCCTAACATGACACTATCTATTGAGAACTTTCAAAATATTGAGCATTGATGGTTTCCATTCATCTGAGCCATTTTTCTATATGCAGTATTGATCCTTTGTTTACCATCACTACTATAAATAAATTTACAAGTATATGGTCAAACCTATCCTACTGCCCTTAGACTATCTCAAGCTAAGGATAATTCTCCTTGATTTTTTAGGATAAGTCCACTAAAATAGACCTATCCACATAGAATAACCACATCCCATGCCAAGTAAGGGATAGTTTCCAAATTTCATAACCTTCTTTTGGGTCTTCCCACACATTTCATAAGGTTAGATAAAATAAATTGTCAAAATATTTCATTGTATAAGCAAATAAAAACATAGTTTCAAAGGGCCTTGGTTCCTAACATGACACTATCTATTGAGAAATTTCAAAATATTGAGCATTGATAGTTTCCATTCATCTGAGCCATTTTTATATATGTGGTATTGATCCTTTGTTTACCATCACTATTATAAATAAATTTCCAAGTATATGGTCAAACCTATCCTACTACCCTTAGACTATCTCAAGCTAAGGATAATTGTCCTTGATTTTTTAGGATAAGTCCACTAAAATGGACCTATCCACATAGAGTAACCACATCCCATGCCTAGTAAGGGATAGTTTCCAAATTTCATAACCTTATTTTGGGTCTTCCCACACATTTCATAAGGTTAGATAAAATAAATTGTTAAAATATTTCATTGTATAAGCAAATAAAAACATAGTTTCAAAGGGCCTTGGTTCCTAACATGACACTATCTATTAAGAACTTTAAAAATATTGAGCATTGATAAAATATACCTTATTCTTCTCAAATTCAATATCATTCATAAGGAGAAACCATGATCCAATTATAAATCAAGTCAAGAGTTATCATTGTCAAGTATCAAATCCATATTTCTAGTTACATACATATAGTCAAAAAGCACAATTGTACAATCACTCTAGGTTGAAAAACTATGAGTGGCTTTATTTTCCTCTTCAAAATATCTAGATATAGGTAATGTTCAATCATTAAGTAGAATATTGGGGTCATCTTATCCCATTACAATCCCCCTCTCTTTTTTGCAGGTTTGTAGCTCTCACAAAAACTCCTAGGGTTTCAAAGCAAATAAGAAGGAAATAATGAATTATATATGGCATAATATGAAATTAATTATCTCGTATTGATCAAAATACACATGAAATAAGGTTAATAACTTTAATTTTCTTCACAATCAATGCATACACGTTTGAAATCAACAAACACAATTGATATGTGTTATTATCTAGGGAGCATGGTCCTATCTAATAATATTATTAGGTTTTGTTTCTAATCTTGCATTGTCATAATTTTGTATTTCTTTAAATTTAATTTTCAAACATCCATCACAATCGATTGGGATAATTCTATAATAACATGAATACCATGCACTATTGTCTAGGAAGCTTGAACTTATCTAGAAATAGTTTTAGATTTTGATATTGATCATGGACAATCATAGTCCTTTATTCTATTGGGTCACACTATAAAATATCAAAAATAGTTAACATAAAGTTAAATTCATGATAAAAATAAATTTCTTAGTGTTTTTCAAAAATAATATTTTTCCATGTTTTGTAAGTTCAAAATCAAAATTATTAATAATAATATATCTTTATCATTATGATCTCTTTCAATTTTTATACTTATTAAACAAAATTTATTAATTGTTAAATTATTAATATGGTAAAACACCTATAATGATTCATCCCTTATATTAGTTTTATTTTGGAGAGCATTCCTTGTGATATATTACTTTCTCACCCCTCCATATTGACTATTTATAATTACTATTGTTATGGGCTACATTGAGCTTACATAATAACATATATATTATGCCTAAATGTTATGGCATGTGTGTCTATGTCAATTATTTCCAATTCATTCTCCTTTTTATCTCAACATACTTTTTTGAGACTTGACTTCACGATTCACATATATAGTGGGGGCATGTTTCTTGCCTTCACTTCCTTGAGACTGATTTGTTATTACACTTAATACACACTATTTTGGATCACTTATATTATTCTATTTTCTAAGGCTTAATTATTCATCTTCCTTCAATAGGTATATGTGTGCTTCAATTAAAAATATTTAAAAATTCAAAAGCATGTTTTTCTAGTATATATGATCGATTGATGTTGTTTATCAGATACATGGTAAATTACATATTTATTTTTCTACACGCATGATTTTAATTATATATATGATTTGGATGACAGATATGAAAAATACATATGATACATGTAAATTCATAAATAGAGTATTCCTTACACCTAGGGGATACCTTTCTACAAATGGGGGAATACCTAAAAAAGAGGCATCTTTGCACACTTATCAAGTTATATCTTTCTATATTTATCCATTGATCATAATAAAATATACATGGATTATTCTTACATATACTCTTTAGGGTGTTATTTCATGTATATATGGTGCTTATCAATATTCAATGATGACATTGATTGATTATGTGGACTAACATTGTTTTCTCCATGCATGTTTGATGTTGTTGATTATTACTTTAAGGGATGATGGATCATATGAGGGGAATGATTGTTGTTCATGCAATACTTTTCTACTTATATCATGATTATTTATGGTACTACATCACTTTGAGTCTAAAATATGTTTTCAATGGTTTATTCAAAGTTTTAAATCGACATATAAGTTTGTTTTGGGGATCCTCTTTTTATACAAACTTATTTCAGGGTTCCAACAAAATAGTTTTGAGGATATTGTGTGTAGTGTGGTTGAGGTTTTGAATCACTCAACTTCTATCAATTATCCATATCTAATTAGTGTTAATATATTTATACTTCTCAACCCATGTTTTCAATAGTTACATCTCCTTAGGGCATAATCACCCATAACATTCTCCAAATGAGTTCAAATGAAAGCTTGATTTATGTACCATCAAGTGTATTCACTCATTAACTTTTCAATTTCAAATATTTTAATTCATTTTTAGTTATTTTTTATTTATTGGATCTAAATAGACCAAAAACTTTAAAATTCAAATTACATGAGATAGGGCATAAACTACACAAATCTAAATTTATAAATAGTGATCAATTGCACTTTCTAAATATAAAAATGACCAAGGGAGAAGAAACTAAGCTAATATCATGTTTTGTATTTATCATTACATGTGTACAATCCCATAAAACCATTGTAACTACTCTATGACTACTCAACTTAAGACATAGACTATCAAAATCTACTAGGATGTTATCGATGGATGCTAAGACACATGTGACAACCAGTTCTATCCATTATCTTCCTATACTATGCATGTGTATTTTTCTAGTCTATCTATAATAAATCAATGTGCCTACCTATATAGATTATTTTTATCTAATTTATTCCCCTCAATCTTATGCATAGATCCTAATTTTGTCTTCCTTTGCCTTGATTCCTTAGCTCCACTTTTGACACAAGGTTGACATAAAAGAAAGGGGTTAAAGGTAGGTTGGATAATTGCTCCCTTATAAGTGGTTGATGATTTCCTATGATCCAATACTCTAAAGAGGGCTCAAATGATAGTTAATTCTCACACATATTTGTATGTGAGCATAATCATGATTCACTAGAATGAAATTTAATACTTTGGCTTTTGACAATTGAAAACATGCAAGTTTAACCTTATGCTTATATTCAGACTTGGCTCTAAGATTGTTCCTTTGAGGGTTTTTAATTAATTTTAAGCTTTTAGTTAATGTATCAAAGGCATGTAATGGATTTATCATGATTTACAAAGATAAGTTCTAGTTAGGGTTGGCCTTATGGTTGATGTGTATTTATACATGACTCTTTGTTATTCCCCCATAATTGACATAGAAAATGCTATTCCCCCATAATCGACATAGAAAACATGCTTAGGCAAATCCAAGGGAGAGATTTGAATTTGAAATATAGTTTTTGGAGACCCATAGATAATGTCACTAAATCCAGATGCCTATAGTTACCACCAACATTTGACTATTTCTAAAACTATCTAGAAAGGAAAAAATAAAGATCTAGAATATGGCAATAATGTACATAGGATAATAGATTGTTCTTGCATAGACTAGGGAGATATTGAATATGAATGATAGAAAATTGGGTTTTCTAAGTACATATATAGATAATTACATTAAAAATATCATGATCAAAAGTTAAATGTGTACACACAGGTCATGTATGTCAAATTTAGTGTTTTAAAATGTCAATTATAAAATTTAGGTGTCTAAAAATGCCTATTTTTTATTTCAGTATTGAAAATGCTAGATTAGAAGGATAAAAGAATGAAATTCGATACCTATGTGTATCCACACTTGGTGTTTCCAAGTATGCCCTAAATATTCAATTTTCTCCATGCAAAACCTATAAATACCATGTATAAATCAATATCCACTCATGATAGAAAATCTAAAATAATCTAGATCATTGAATTATTTCAATCTAAAAAATCAAGTAATGAATAAACTTATGATTACATGACCAAGATGACATTTGAAATCATTTAGATAATGTCATGGGGTGATTATGCCCAAAGGAGATGCCAATTCTTAAAAACATAGGTTGAAAATTTTTAATGCCTAAACCCTTATTAGAGACTAATAAATGCAAGAATTTGAGTGACACAAAATGTTAACTACACTACTCAAAATATCATCATAGTTATTTGGTGACACCTAGATTATATTTGTATGTAAAATGTGGAGACTCAAAATAGACTCATGTGTCAATTCAAAACTTTAAATTAATCATTGAAAATAAATTTCAAACCCAATATGATTATGTAGTACCATCAATCATCATTATGGAAATAAAAAAGTGTTTGCATGAACAACATTCATGCCCCTCATATCATCCATTATCCCTCAAAATGATGCAAAATTTTACAATTGATGTCAAGTTACTCCATATTATCAATTTGGTAAACTTTCTCAATCTTATCCATGTAACCTGATAAAGTTATTTGATTTGATCCATGTAATATGTCTCATATTGTCATAAAACCTATTGTCTTTCTTAAGCTTGTAAAATTTCTCACATATGTATCACATATTCCTCCATCAATAAAATTTGTCCCATTTTGAATTATGTAATCTGATCCAAAATCTAATTCATATGTCTATCAAGGCCTAAATCTATTTGAAAAGCTAGTTGTATGTCTACTTTTGAGGAGAGGAATGAATCCTACCAATCACTCATCCCAAAATGAGTTATGTGTATCATGTTATATTAAAAAAAAAATCATGTAAATTATTTATACTAACATGATAAGATATGTGTTTAACCCTTTTTGAGGTTATGTGTAGTTTTATGGGGGTAGAATAGCCTATACACAAGGATGAATAAGACTATTTTATAGCATATCAATTAATTAAAAACTTAGATAAATGAATATTATGAATTAAAGCATTTAGTTATGATAAATATATAAATTACACTCAAAATAGTAGTTTGATTGATTAATCCTAAAAATGGGATAATACTTAGCTTTCTAAAGATGTGCAGGTGGATTTGAAAAGTATAAAGTGGAAACATGAAGGTAAAATATCATGACATAGTCATCAAATTATATAAATATTCATTCTGGAGGACTGGACACTTATGTCAGTCCTGGGACACTTGCATTGATGCTTTTATCTTGATCTCAATGCAACTATCCTATATGAAATATTCATTTTTTTATGAAATTACCACCTAGATCCTTATATATATTTTTGTCACCTTTTTTATGATGTATTTTATTCATGTGCACACATTGTTTTGACTATATGTGGATTAAACACTAGCTCTTCACCTTAGGTATTTGTACCAAGTGCCAAAAACAAGTTAATGGACTCATGGTGTCAAGATGACCTCAAGGACCCCTCTATCAATTAGTGTTGCTTACATATCTAATACTCCAAGCAAGGCCTCCTACTAGTGTATTCTCCCCTAAGCATTAGCTTGTGTGTACATAAGGGTGCAATATATTATATGCAAAGTCATGCAATGATCTATCTTGTAACTTGACAAATAACACTCATGGGTTGTTCTTTGAATGCTTCACACCTGTAATATGATTGATCCTATGACTTATATGAAAATAGGGAAGACTAGGGAAGTAGAATTAAGTTATGAAATTGATTGATTAAGCTTGAAGAGATGTTTTCTTGGTATTTACTAGATGAATATTGAGTAGGCTTACATTTGTATTTATACCACACTTTTTGAAAATATCTCAAAATAGGGTTCAATAATACAAATGGGCTAACCCATATGATTCAAAATATTTTCAAATTAAATAACTCTTGAGGACTATCCACTTAATAATAATTTGGACACGTGTTGATGCAAATGTACCTATATGGGATGCAAGTGTTTGCAAAGTTAGGAAGCTATTACAGATATGAAACTAATAGTAAAGGACATATATTAGGTTTTCAATTTTAAGTACAGTGTAGGATATCTAGGTAATAAGAAATGATAGGGCCTAATACTAAGATAAATAATTATGCCTAGTGAGATGGTGAATGTGAGACTTTTGATAGTATGAAGGTTTATAACTAAAAGGTATATCCATCATAGGTATTTGTCAAGTATAAAAGACAAAGATGAAATATAAATCATATTTTAGTATCTATATTCTCCCCACCCACTTAATCTAGTAATGTATAAATATGAAATTACAAGGTTAAAGGAAAGAAATGTGTACCTAGGTGTGTATAACACACTTTTCCTTTGCCTGAGACCACTTTGAGTGTTTTGATGGTGTATGACCTATAATTGAGAGCATGTTACATTATAAATTGGTACATATAATTTGAAATTTGAGATAATTTAAATGCTTGAAAAGAAATATAGCAAGGAAGGAGGCACACATGTGTGTCGATGTAACCATGTTGCCCCTTGGTACTTTGACTTGGTAAAGATGATTCCTTATGAAGCATTAGATTTGAGAGAGGTTCAAAACTAAACTTTGGATATTTTAAGAGGGATATTGAAAGGTAAATATTCTCCTAATCTGGTGCAAGGTTGAGTTGGGACATAGCCATTGAGATCATTGAATCTCACTCATAAAACTCAATTAATAGTACAATAAAGGCCAAGTTAAGTGGTATAACTAACTCAACCTAAAAAATGGAGTAAGTGTTAGGCTATTGATGGCAATGAATCTCAGCCACATTACTAAAATAATCCAACTGATACAAATAGAAAAGGCTCAAAATGGTGTTTCTTAGTGAAAATGGTGCTTCTTGGTAAAGTATTGATGTTTCTTGGTAAATATGTTTTGAATAATTTTGAATGTGTATTTAAAATTTTTGGTGCACTCACATGGCATATGCACCTATAATGTGTCTCAAACTAAACTATCTATCAAAATATAACCGTTGCTCTATAATTATGTATAATATATATCAAAAATCTTAGAAACTGTATCTTAAATCTATAAAAATCAATGCAATGTATAAAATTCTAGCCCAAATGTATATCTGAATCATGTAAATTGTAATGATATTCTATAAATTATGATAATCATATAAGTGTGGAAATCTTGTCTCTATGACATGCACCCACTTATATTCCCCTCATTTTGAGGTGAGGTAAATGTAGTTACCTTACCTCAAAAGAATATGATAACTATATAATTGTGTATGAATCATGTAGCATATAGGTGTAACATGTATAATTATATATATCAATGAATCTTGTAGTATGTGATCATAAAAATATCTAAGATGTATGATATGTATCATGGAAACATTTATAAAGTAACAATACAATCTCAACAAACAATCAAGCACACACATAAGAACACTCAATGTCACACTAAAGGGGTCTAAGGTGACCACAAACAAGGAGCATAATCAAATGTTGTACAATTTAAATAATGGCATATTCAAATTTCCAAATAAAAAGTAGCATATAGTGGCATAGGTTCCAACAAGGAAGGAACATATTCGAATGTTACACAAATAAGACAATAGTAAGCAAGAAAAAGACACTCAAGGAAGTGATAATGTGAATAAATAAGTATAAGCAACTAATATAGACATATCATACTAGGCCTTGCACGTATGTGTTAGCATAATGTCATGTAACATAGCATATCAAGTACATTGTGAAAGATGTAAATGTGAGTACAAGCATGTATAAGTGTTAGTATATAAGCTCAAAATGATATTGTAAAGGTTATCATAAGACAATATAACCTATGATAATCATGATCAAAGGAGCATGTGCCACCAATATAGTATGTTACATAGGAAGAGGAAAGGTCCAACTTATGTATATGCATGTATCATATATCCAGTGTATGCATGTATCACACTCAAATATTCATGAAACATATGTGTATCTAGAAAATAAATGATATGTTATCTACTAACATAAAGTAAACAACATAGATGCCAAAGATCTAGTAAACATTTGAAAGCTGAATATTTTTGTATTTTGTATTTTATTTGAATGTTTTTGTATTTTCTTGAATATTTGAATTTTTTTATTTTTATTAAATGTTTGATAATAAAATAAAACTAGCCTATGATCCCATCCAAGGGGTGTTCATATGTAGCTAAAAACTTGGAATATGGTACATCAAACCAGTGATACTACCAAGAATCATGTATAGGTGTAATATCTAGAACTATAGAATATGTGGTACTCTTTGTATGTCTCATAGGACTTTGTGGTTGTGAATAGATAATAGAAGGAGTAGGGGTCCATGGAACCCAATGTTTAGTGCTTTGTGGTTTCTTTGATGTAGTTTTAATTCAAGCATGCTTATTTTCTATTTAGAGAGTTTGAAAATATACAAGTTATCTAATGATCTCAAGACGAGGACCTTTATCTATGAGGATTGGTAAATGAATAACTTTTTTTAAATGAAATGTGGCATATATCTGCATATTAGAATTAGAAAGCGTATCATAATATTTTTTAAAATTTATACTTGATATATTTTCTTTAGAGATATTTTCATTTATTGTTAGCAGCCATGGTTTTCTAAGTTTTGTATTGTAATAAGTCAAAAATGGACTAATTTACAGTACAATAGAGTATGACTCGGATCCAAATGTGACATTTCATTAAATAGATACAAAAAAAAGATTAAATGTAGTATCTTTATTCATGTGCTCCATGCCATATCCCAAAGATGTAAATAATTTATGGGTACATGTTGAATTCACAAGTTGGATCAACTATGATATTTTGAACTTGATTTCCATCTATACAAAGTTCAATGATGTGATGCTTTGAGGAATGTTTTTTAATTGCTTCATATGAAGGTGCACATGTAACATTATCCTTTTGATGTATGTCTTTCTTTTAATGTAATTGTTCATTTTGTCCATTGTTTCCATTTGTAGGTTCTTGTTCTTTTACATTAACAAAATGAATATGCATCTTTGAATGATTTGTATTAGTTTTATCAATATATGCCAAGCCTTGATGATCATTATGATTAAATGTGGAGATAGGATAAGTGATGCTTTGTGCATGTTTTCCTAGTCCTTAACCATGATAACCAAAGTGTTGTAGATATTGTTGTCCAAAACCATATTGTTTTGAAAGTTGAGTATCTTTGTTAAGAGGTAGATTTGGATCTTTTCTTGTTCTAATTATTTCATTTGTAAATTTTTTTGCTATGAATTATCCTTTGGTACCCATATTTTTTATTTTGATTCTTGTGTTTTAGGATAAGTACTCATAATGTGAGTGGGTTTAATGATTGATATATCTATTATAGGATCACCACTATCTCTGAGACTTTGTATTTTATTCTTCAATGAAAAATAACAATTTATATGATGCCCATGCATTCTATGATATTTACAATAGTATTTGGATCTCTTTATAGGATGTAGAAGAGGTAGTTGAATTTTTCTTTATTGAAGCATTTCTCTTAAGATTTCACTTGGACTCTTATTAGCCTTTTGTTCATTTTTTTTTTATCACTAGTTGTAGATGAATTTTCTTTTAATTTTTTATTTTGATATGAAACCTTGTTGGGGATAACATTTCTATATGAATTTGTAAATACATTATTAACACTAGCACATTCTGAATTCTATAGGTATGTGATTTTATTTTCCAGTGATGTCATATTTTAATTGAAATTATTTTACAACTCTTATATTAACTTTTTCATATTATTGATTTGATCTTTAAGGGCTTAGAAAGTAAAAAATATAGGTTTATTAGATTTAATAGGCATAAACACACCATCTAAAGGATATTTTTGAGGTGAATGGGTTTAAGGATAGATATATTATTTACCTTCATTTGAAATCATGGGATGGAATATCTTACCCTTGGATTGGTGATAACATGGACCTGATTAGAGGGATGATAGATATCACCCTCCTAAGGGTTAAGTGGAGGAAGAGGTTATTTTTAATCTATTTTAAATGTTCTAAAGATAGATATGAGAATGAGATAAGAGAGACATACACATTATAGGTAACAATCCAACATGATAGGAAAAATTAGAATTGAATAATTATTGCATTTTAAAACCCTATAACGCTGAAAAACATAAGGCAAGTAGGATTTGCATAAAGAGACACAAATGTCAGTTTCATTAAATGTTTAATAATTTTTGAGGTGGGTTAAGGGGGTATAATATCTTATACACAAGGATTAGTAAGACTATTTTATATCAAGTCAATTAATTAAAAATTCATGTAAATGAATGTTCTGAATTAAAACATTGAGTTATGATAAATATAGAAAATACAATCAAAACATTAGTTTTATTGCATAAACATTAATAATGGATAATACTTAGCCTACCTAAAAATGGGTAGGAAAATATGAAGTACAGAGGTATAAATAGGTAGGGGCAATATTAAGATCAAGTCATTATATTTTAAAAATATTGTTTCTGGAGGCATGGATACTTGTGTCAATCCTGGGACACTTACATTGATGTTTATGTCTTAGTATCAACACAATTTTCATGTGCATAATATTAATTATATTTTTAATTGATTACCTAAATCCTTTTGGGTTGTCTATCACCTTTCTAATGATGTATTTTTTTGATGATTGTATGTGGGTCAACCTCTAGCTCTTCACCTTAAATTTTTGTACCTTATCAAAAATAAATTAGTGGGCTCATGGTGTCGATTTGACCTCAAGGACCCCTCTATCAATGAGCATTGTATACATAGCCAATACTCCAAGGAGGTCATTAGACTTATGTAGTTCTCCCCTAGGTGTTGGCTTATGTGTGCACAAGGGTGTAATATACTATCTGCAAAGGCATGTAATGATCTATCTTGTAAACAATTATCATGGGTTGTTATTTTAATGTTTTAGACTTTTATTATGACTAATTCTATGACTAATATGAAAAAAGGTAAGAATAGGTAGTATAACTTAGTTGTGTAATTGATTGATTGAGCTTGAAATGTGGTTACTTGGTATTTCCTAGATGAATAATGAGTAGGCTTAGATTTTTTTTATACCATACATTTTGAAAATATCTCATAGTAAGGTTCAATAATATAAATTCATTAACTCACAAGATTCAAAATATTTTTGAATAGATGAATTTGGAAGATTGGACACTTGATAAGAATTTGGACACTTGCATTAATACATGTGTCCTTATGTGAGATGCAAGTGTTTAGAAGGATAAGAATCTATTTACGATGATATTAAAGGATGTATATCAAGATGTAAGATTTATATACAATTCATGAGATCTAGGTCATCGTAAATGATACGTTTGGACCATAAGATAAATAGTTAGGCATAATGAGATGGTGAATACGAACATTTTGACACTAAGGAGGTATAGAATTGAAAGGTAGAGCCCTGATACATATTTTTCAAATATATAAGATTAAGATGCTATATAAATCATATTTTATTATCTACATTTCCCTACTAATTTATTAATGCATAAATATGAAATTACTAGGTTAAAGGAAATAAATGTGTACCTGGGTGTGTATAACACACCTTGATTTCACTTAAGCCCATTTTGAGTGTTTTTTTGGTGTATGACCTATAACCAAGAGCATGTTATAGTATAAATTCATGCATATAATCTTAAATTTAGTGGATCTAAATAGGTCAAAATTATTAAAATTTAATTTGCATAAGATATAACATAAACTACATAAATATGACTTGTTAAACAGAGATGGATTACACTCATTAAATATAAAAATGACAAAAAAAGAGGACACTTAGCTAATATTTTATTTTATATTTATTATTTCCTATGTATAGTCCACTAAAAAAAATTAATATCTCTATGATTTCTCGACGTAGGAAACAAACTATTAAAATCTGCCAAGACATTTTGGTGAACACTCAAATACCTATGGCAACTAGTTTTGTCCAATGTTTTTTGGTATTTTCCCTATTATTTTTATGGTATGTTCTACAACACATCATTTCAACCAATTATCTATATGTTTTTTTTATGATTTATTGACTTCATTCCCATGTGTAAATCTTGTTTTTGCCTTCCTCCTTAAACCCTAACTTAACTTTTAACACAAATCTGACATGAAATAAGGGTTTAAAAGGATGGATTGGACAACCTCAACCTCTATCAACTAATTGATTGAGCATTTCTTATGTTCTAATACTTAATAAGGATAAATTCACACATATTCATCCTATTTGGATATGTGTGTGCTTAATTATCATCCACTAGAATGTAATGCAATAATTTGGCTTTTGACACTTGACAACATGCAACTTTGACCTTGTGTTTATATTCAGACTTATATTTTTGGATTGCTCCTTTATGGGGTTTTCATATTTAAGTTATTTTATATAATGTCTTAAGGATATGCAAATATATTTCTCAATGACTAGTGGTTCTTAATGAAATTTCCAAGTGAGTAAGACCTTAATCTTATATTGCATTTATAGATGACTCTTTGGTATTTTCCCCCATAACCAACAAATAAATGTGCATAGATAAACCAAAGGTAAATATTTTAGTTTTAAAAAAAACTATTATATGTATGGGGACACTCCCGATAAAAGCAAATACAAATTATAATTTCCAGCATCCAACTATTTCTAGCATTGCCTAGAGAAATAAAAATGGTGATCCATATAATGGAAACAATTTTCTTAGGATTATAGAATGATTTTGCACAAATTATAGAGATCCAAAATATCCATGATATAAAATTGGGTTGGCCAAGTCAATAGATAGATAAATAGATAGGGAAATGGAGTGTAAGAGTCAAATGTATACACACAAGTCATATATGTCAAAACTAATGTTTTCAAGTGTCTAATACCAAATCTATGTGTCTAAAAATGCCTCCATTTTAGTATAGTATTGAAAATACTAGATTAAAATGATAAAATAAATAAATTTGGTACTTGTGTGTGACCACACTTGATGTTTCCTAATATGCCTCAAATATCTAGCTTGATACATGTAAAACCTATAAGGAAACATGTATAAATCAATTTAAACTCATGATATAAAATCTAAAATAATATTATATCATTGAACTATTTGAATTTGAAAATTCAAGGAATAAATATACCTATGGATATGTGAACCAATTTTGCCTTTGTTGAAATTCAATTGGAGAATGCCATGAAGTCATTATGCCCCAAGGAGATCCCATTGTTAAAAACATGGGTTGAAAAGTATATATATCTCAAACCCCATTGGATATGGAGAAGTACTACTTGAGAGATGCAAAATCTCAACTATACTACTCAAAATATCATCATAACTCTTTTTAGTGGAACACCGAACTAGGTTTACATGTAAAAGGTGGAGCCTCAAGACAAACTCGTATGTCAATTTAAATCTATGAATCAACCATTTCAGATAGAATTTATATCCAAATTACTTATGTAGTACCATCAAATTCATCATATAAATATAAAATTTTATGCATAAACTGGATTCATTCCCCAAATATGATCCATCTATACCTCAATGTGATATCAAATGTCATAGTTTATATTTCAATTTACACAATTTGATCAATCTAATAACATGATCAAATTCAATCCATTTGATAATTGTACTGAATATGTCCCATATAGTATGTATCATAATTTCATATAATCTATCAACTACCTCTCATAATCATGTATAATACCTCACATGTGTATTGCATATGCCTCAATCTGCTCAATTTATTCCATTCAAAACACATAATCTAACCCAAAATTTAAAATTTATGTATATCAAGGCTTGAATATATAATATAATCCCACTATATGCCCTTATTCTAAGGTGAGGGATGAAGCCCAAAAATCACTCATCTCAAAAGAAAATAATTATATGGATCATGTTATATAGAAAAATGCAATCATGTAAAGCATGTATGATAACATGATAAGATATGTCATCATATAAATATTTGATTATGTAAGCACATATGAAACATGTAATCCAAGGAAATGGGAATTAAAATGTCATGTCAAGTATATATATATATAAATGAGGTGCATAATACTATCACAAAAATAATCACTCGGCAATAATCCTTATAGAAGATGCATGATATCGATCATGACATCACACACAAAATAAGAAGGCATGATAGAAATCAAAACACCAAGCTTGATGGCAATCACAGATGTATCCACACACATATTCACACAAGATCATGATCATGAAGAACACAAGAACATAAGACATGATTCGACTTTGACTTTACTCTGACCTAATATAAACATCACATGGCAATGCCATGGACTAGATGATCCTCAACATAAATGATGCATCACGTGACAAGACACAAGTAATGCACTCATAGAAACATGAAGTGTAGACACATAAATGGTTACATATATATCATGCAATATAATGCACCTCAACCATCACACCATGTAAAAATAATCAACATCAAACATACACAGAATAAGCAATGATAGTTTACACCATCAATCCATGTAATCATTGCATATAAAAAAGCATAATATCCATATGGAATAGAACCCTAAAGAGTATACACAATATCAAGACATGTGTAGGTAGTCTAAGTATCTCAATATGATCAATAGAATGGTTATATAAAGATATAAAATGTGAATTTTACCAAGATTCCCCAATTGTAGGCATGTCCCCTATGTATAAAGGTAGCCTCTAGGTGTAAGGAATGTTTACATATAAATGTCCATGTAGCTTATATATCCTACATCACATTCATGTATACTATGAAAATCATGTGCCTTGAGAATAGATTTGTAATTCACCATGTAATCTTAAATAACATCAATCAATCATGTAACTAGTAAAGGATGACATGCATAGGTCCTAATTATTAATTTTTTGAATATTTTAATTTTTGAATTTATGCTCCTACTAAGCAAATATCCCATCAATGGGATGTTCATATGTACATTATGTATCATACTTGTAATTATATAATCCATTCCATAATTTAGACATGTCATTCCAATCATATTTTGTATTTATAGTCGGATATATATAACCAATTGCACCATTATTTTGCAATTGATTTATTGTATTTCCTTTACTTTTCATCAATCAATATGTATGTCTTATTTCCTTGCATTTGACATCATCGAATGAAATGAATTATTTTGGTAAATCATTCTATAAAACTATGTGTGCTAAATGGATATTCTTTGTAAACTAGATTATGTGGTGTGAGATAATATGGTTCATAGCTAAGTAGATCATGTGGGTGTACATGACATTAATCTCTTAGAAAAGCATGCATTTATATTAAATATTGATGTTAAATTTACACATATTAGTACTTGACAAATGGTAATAGATTGAAATTATTTCCTTTCTTTCTCTTCATGTGGAATGGGAGTATTCTCTACTTTCTTAATTCTTTGATTTATACTTTGTTTACATTGCTTTGGTACCCATGCTTGTGTTCTTCATGATGTGACTCATTTCTTGGTAAAAATCTTTTTTTCAAATGTTTTATCTATTTGATATGTAAGAAAACCACCTTGAAACCAAATGAAATAGCCATATTAATATCATCCAACATTTCTTTATTTTTTTATAACCATTATTTTATAATTATTGCATTGAATTATGTAATAGTATCTTCACATAGAATAATTACTCCATTGTCTTAGGCCCAAGAGAAACCAATATACTAATATGTCCCATTGCATCCTCAATAGTGTCTATATATTTTAACTTACTTTCATCATCCCCATTTTATTAAATAAAATCAATTATGTTTGCATTTATTTACATGGTATAATCAATGAAAATACATTTTCTATGTTCACCTACTATAAGAGCTTGAATGACCATTGGTTTTTTCAAAAATGTTTTAGTATACGTTAGCCTTTGTAGATTATGAACTAAAAGAAGATGGATAATCCAACCTTGTGGTATTATTGTTAGATTTCAAATGTAATAACAACACTATCCATAAGTTATTTAATTATATTTTACAATGCATAAAAATTACCATCTCTATGTTCAGTGATGCAATGATAGTTATAAAATAATCTTGCCCCTCTCTTTTTAAAATATATACAAAGTGATGTTACTCAAAAGATAATTTGAACAATTTCACATAAAGGAGTGTTCCAAAAATGGTATTTGGTTTATCCTTGAAGCTATCAAGTCACATAGGTCAATGCACATTTGAAGTCATAGGACTCATGTGAGTTATTGGCTTATCTTACTTCTTATCAATTATCTTATTTGTATATTCCTTATTAGGTGAAGATTCACTTTTAATCTTTGATGTTGTTGACTTTTGGGAACTTTAAGTATCATCAAAGAGAGTATGTGATTGCAAGATATCACCTTGACAATGAAAGATGTCATAGTAAATCCATTTAAAATAATTGTAGGAATGATAGAGTAATTTTTCCTTAAATGGAGATAAAAATCCTTTGCTAAAGTTGAATTACTTATATAAACTAGTTGGTTGATAAATCAAGAAATTTAATGTATTTTTTGATCCATGCATGCCACCTACATATTAGAGCTTACTCTTTGTTCACTCTAATACATATAGCATGCACCTCTCACCTAAATTGGTACACTCCTTACCTAGTGTTTACTCTAAGCTAAACATGAAAGTATTGCACTATCTTGTTAACTTTTATGCACTGACCACCATGTACTCTTCACTATGCACTACACATTTGAAAATTTCACACTATAGTTCTCAATATTTTGTGCTTAGTAGTTCCATGCCACAACATGTGTGCCTCACTATCCCACATAATGCACTAATCTCATGCCATCTTGTATACTCTTATGCATCGATCACCCTAGATTATAGCTTGCACATACTAATCATTGAATTATTATGCTAAATCATCAACTCTTGCACACCATGTGTATTGTAGTACCACACCAAGTCTTACACGCACTCACTAACTATAGTATTCTAGATTAATTTTGTTCCTCTCACTTTTGTGTCATTTTTAATATAACTCTGCATGCACCATTGATTTTAACTCCCTTGCATGCTCACAATTTTGTTCACATAGCTAATATCCATTCATGGACATGTTGACTTTGGCCATATGCACAAGTGATTCAACTACCATTTATGCCAAAGGAAATCTTGGATTTTAATTCAAATGGTTGACATATTATACATTGATGGTTCTAACCATTACCAACTACCACATCTAATAAGATCAACACACCATAGATATCTTCCTTGGTAATCAAACAATAGTTATTATTAATCTTGTATTATTTATATAAATATATAGCATTAACATCTCCTCAATAGTTAGGCATATATAGGGATCGATACCATATAAAACATAGTCATAATATAAAGATTTGGCCATGTGCTTTTATTTTGTACACATGAACTGTAGACATTATACTTTGTATTCTTTTCCCTATTCTTTGATAATGAATAGAAGTTGCATTTTCTGTAAGTAATGATTTCCACTTTATTAAATGTGTTTTTTTTATTATGTCTGAATACTACATTACGCATTCACTCTACATAGCCATAGCTCAATTGTCCCCCTGTGTACTCTAATCCTAGGCACCGTAGCGTATATCATTTTTAAATATTAATATGTAATCTTTTACATATTATTTATGACCTTGTCTAAGGTTTTGTATTTGTTCCAATGTTAAGCTAAGGTCTCAATTCTTGGTTAAGTGAGATAAGAAAACCTCTTTTAGCTTCAAAAAAAACTATATAGACCCACCAGGTAAATTATGGAACCAATATAAGGCTTGACATGTTAGAATTTGATGATTTATTTGTAGTAATATCACCTCATTACATGAATATTTTACAAAATAAGATACAAAATGTGTACTATGGGTCTAAAGATCTCCATATCCATCAAAAAAGTAGAATGTTTGCATTAAAAAATATATTGAATAAGGTTGGATGAGTATTTAATTCACTATAACTTGTCCCAATATGACTTTATCATCAAAACAAACATCATATAAATTATGTTCTAAAGTTAATGTAATAACCTTTTTTTAAAACTCACCTATTACATGCATTATGGAAACTATATGGCTAGTAGGCATGGTGGTGGCTTAGAAATATTCATTCATAGGTTTCATCTCACCATCTATCCTAAACATAGGTGTAAAATATCCATCACTAACATTTCTATCATTGCATTGCTTAGAAATTTTATCACATTCCTATCATTGCATTGCTTAAAAATTTAATCACATTCCACTCATTGCATTATTTATAAATATCATCACACTTCATATCAATAGAAATACTAGCATCACATTGCATATCAATAGGAGGACTAACATCACACTTTTTTTCAATAGAGGGATCAACATCACAGTTCATTTCAAGAGAATAATTAGCATTACATGTCATTTTAAGAGAAAGAATAATTAGCATTACATGTCATTTTAAGAGAAAGAATAACATCACATTTCATGTCACATTGATAAATTCACTAAAATGTTTTAATTTATTTTGAATTTAGTGGATTTAAATAGGCAAAAATAATTTAAATTTAGATTGCATGAGATAGGGCATAAACTACATAACTCTAAATTGATAATTAGAGCTTGATTAAACTTGATAAATATAAAAATGACCAAGGGATAAGAGATTTAGTTGATATTCTATTATGTATTGATTTTTTCCTATGTGTAGTCTCGTGTAATGTTCTATAACTACTTTGTGACTATTCAACTCAAGACATTAAAAATCATAATTTATAAATATGTTGCTAATAGACACTCAAACACTTATGACAACTAGTAATGTCCACTATCTGTTGGTACTCCACCTGTGTATTTTTCCAATCATCTACCATAGATCATTACACCTACCTATGTAGATGATTTTTATGTGATTTATTAACCTGGATCTATGCTCAACTCCTAATTTTGTCTTCCTTTACCTTGACACCCTAGCTCCACTTTTGGCACAAGCTTGACTTGAAATAAAAGGGGATAAATATGGGTTGGACATCCTTAACCACTCCCTACTAAGAGGTTGAGAATTTACTATGTTTCAATACTCTAAATAGGACTCAAATCAAATGTAATTCTCCCACATATGTTTATGTGATAACAATTATGATCTACTAGAATTCAATGTAATGTTTTGGCTTTCAACGCTTAACAACATTTAAATTTGACCATGTGTTTGTATTCAAAATTGGATTTAAACTATTATTTTGAGGGTTTTAATATTTTTATGCTTTTGGATAATGTTTCAAAGCTGTGCAAATGGATTTCTCAGGCTTTACCAAGATAAGTGCTAGATAGGACTAACCTTAGGCTTATGTATATTTATAGATGATTCAATGGTATTCCCCATATAACTGACATAGGAAATCTGCTTAGGCCAACCTAAGGGAAAGATTTTAATTTTAAAAATATCCCACTAACAATGAAATCAAATTCTTAATGTAATCACCTACATCTTATTGTCAACATTAATCAAAAAGGGAAAACAAATATCTAGAATATGGCAACAGTCTACTTAGGATAATAGATTATTTTGGCACATACTAGGAATATCTTGAATTTGAATGAAAATAAATTAGGTTTTCCATGTCCATGGATAGGGGAGAATGCAATCAAGATTAAAACATGTAAACACAAGTCATGTATGTCAATTATATGTTAAAACTAATGTTTTCAAGTGTCTACTACCAAATTTAGGTGTCAACGTAATGATATAGTTTATTTTATATTTTATATTATGAGTGGACATTGATATTTATATTATTATTTAAAATTTTATATATATCAAGCTAAATATTTGGGGCATAGATGGAAACACCAAGTGCAATTGTACACAGGTACAAAATTTATTTATTTTATACTTTTAATCTAGCATTTTCAATACTAGACTAAAATGGGACATTTTTAAACACATATATTTGGTATTAGGAAATTACATCAATTTTGACATATCTTTGACATAAATGACTTGTATGTACACATTTGACTCTTATACACACTTTCCCCTATCCGTTTACCAATCTATCATCTTGACAAACCCATTTTTCTATCAAACATATTAAAGATCACCATAGCATATGATAGAACACTCTATAATCCTAAGTATATTTTCACCATATTTTAGGTCACTATTTTTCCCTCTCTGGATAGTGTTGGATATATAATTTCAATTACTGCAAGTTTTCACCTTTGTTGGTAGCATCCAAGAGCCTCTAATTATTACTTTTCAAATTGAAATGTATCACATAGGTTAGCCTAAGAATAATCACTATGTTGGTTATGGGGGAACTATCAAATATTCATATATAAATACAAATCAATTTTAGGGTATCATGATATGGGCTAACTTAGTCACTATTTGGAATTCACATTGAGAAATCTATTTACACACCCTTGAGACATTTTCCAAACAACAGACACATCTAAAAACTCCTCAACTGAGTATCTCTAGAGCTAACCCTAAATAAAAATTCAAGGTCAAAATTTCATGTTGTCAATTTTCAAAATCTAAGGCATTACATTGCATTATAGTAGATCACAACACTCAAGCACTAAGTGGTGATTGGTTGGGGTTGTCTAACCCATCTTTTTAATCCATTTTTTCAAGTAAATTGGGTATCAAAATGAAGATAAGGTTTAAAATAAAATATTAAAAAAATAAATATATGTGGTATTGAGGTCAATAAATCATACATAAATCATCTAAAAAGGTAGGCATAATAATCTATGCCAGAACATAGTAGCATAGTCAACCTAGATAGTGTCAACAGATAATGCACAGTTTAATTGCCTTACATGTCTAAGATTTTTTTGATAGTGTTCATGTAGTTTTTATGTTCATGTAGGTTTTAACATTATATTTCTTTATACAAAAAGTTACAATCATTTTGAGGATTGTGACACAAGCAATGAGCAGTACAAATCAAAAAATCAACTAAGTGTTTTTTCCCTCCTTTGTCTTGTCAATTCTAAAAATAATAGTTGCAGTTTCAATCTAATTTTAACATTTATATTTTTTAGTTAATGTATTATCTTTAAAAATATTAATTTCAATAGTTTTAACTTATTTATATCACCTATATCTAAAAATAAATAAAACATGTGATTTGGCTGACACATAGAGCATCACATGCCATCTTGAGTGTGTTGTATATATATTTGTTAATGTTTTATTTTTTTGGTTTATTTTATTCATTTAAATTTTTGGGCATGAAAAATATAAGTTCTCCATTTTTGGACCTAACCATCCCAACCATCAATACAATATTGCAAATGATATCTAGGGAAAATGATAAATAAACATCAAGGTAAATGAGAGATATATACTAAAGTGGTTTTATTAAACAAATTATATGCATGGTAAACCATAATAAAACAAGTTTTGAAATGATCCACAAGCATATAAGAGCAAAAAAATTCTAAAACGCCACCATAACCTTCTTATCATAAACTCCTTACCATTTCCATAGTCCAGGCAATAAAGTATCCCACATACATTTGCCCTACTTTGATAGAGACACCAATTAAGGGAACTTACATGCAACCATATAGGTTTCATACATGAACTTTGAGCCAAAAAAAATTCCCCATATATGTTATCTATGTGAAGGTGCTTGAGCATTAGGAGGTTCCAAAATCAAACACAAATATATCCTTTCCCTTATTATCTCAAAACACCCTTCTTAAATATAACTCAATAAACAATGTAGACCACACATTAAGTAACCAAAAACATCCAAAATTAGTGGTGACCATATAAACCTATGGATTGACCAAACCAAGTTAGGGTTAGGTTAGGGATAGCTTTCATGGAGGTATAACCTCTATGGAGGAAACCACCAAGTTGCCCTAGTAAGGGTTGACCTTTGTCTAGGGAAATATACTAATATGAAAATCAAAAAATAAAAACCCATACATAATCCCTTGAATCTTTATGTTTCAAATAATACATGATAATATTATTTTTCTTCTTTTTCTCAACATGAAGCATATTTATTCTAAATAGTTCAAGAAATATCATTCAATATTTCTTTAGACTTTCTTGATTCTCAACAATAACAACCCTTACCTACTATGTCCTCTCTCTCTTTTATTCATTAATTTTTTGTACAAGTTTTTCTTCCAAAATACCATCTTCTCTTTATACAAGATTGGCTAAGAGAGAGAGAGAGAATTATTTCCCAAAATAATAGTGTATGGTTTCTGAATTTTCTCTACATGTAAGAGTTTGTTTTGTAGCCAAAAATGGAAACTTTGACACCTAAACATTACTTTTCTAATATTCTTTATTCTTTTCTCAAACTCTAACACAAATGATGACTAATTTTTCTCTTATGAGAATTTTGTTATAAAAAATTCTTGCCTTTCCATAAGGAAATAAATCAAAATGAAAATGACTACATGCCCTCATGAGTTTTGTTCCACTATGATTTCAATTGAAACAAAAGTAACCTAATATAATTATTAAAAAGTTTACTTAATGGTTATGAATTTGATTTGCAAGAAATCCCAATTAAATTTATAATTTATTAATTATTACTAATCCCTTAAATAATTTGACTTCACTTTACAAGCTACTGAATCAAACCTGAGTCTAAAATGAATAATCATTATACCTCATTACTGAGTCCTAATCAAGTCAAATTGCATTGACTTCTACCCTTGTTCCTATTTATTAAAAGATTATTTCCCAAATCATACTTTGTTTTTTTAACTTAAGTGTAATAGATTGTAAAAATATATAAAATCACTTAATTGAAATTTAAGGAAATCTAATGCTTGAAGACTCAAGTTAAGTTATATCACCAAGTAAAGACACTTTCAAAATTAAATAAGGATTAAAAACTAAGCCAAACCAAAAAAATATGGTGTGCATATAATGTAAAACTATCATGTTGTAATTTAGACTTCTTAACAAAACATAATCAATGAAGAAGAAATTTAAATTGAATCATAGAAAAAATCTATCACTAAGGACAAGATAAGTTATATGTATAAAAATCATCATACCCTAGCACAAAACAATAGAGAAGGTAACCACATCATGCAATAATGACAAGATAATAAGTAACCCTAATATAGAATTTCTCTCTTTTAGTTACCTTGAGTGAATTATCACTTGATTACTTGAAGTGTCACTAAAGTGCCATGCACCTTAACTAGTCTTAGATCATTGCCTCTTTGGAGACAGCTAAAAAAAGACAAGTAAATAACATTACCAATCAAATGTATATATAATATAGATAACATCATCAATTTCTAAAGTGTGTGAAAAAAATTAACCATAATTAATAAATGATAATAATAACTATTACAAAAGATAAATAGTAAATGTTTGTCAATACTAATCATCATCAAAACCAACTATCATTGCATAGATCTATATGCCCAAAATTTGGTATTTATTACAATAAGTTTTTAATATATTTTATTCAAAGGAAACATGAAAATAAGTATGTTACACCTTTAAACCCTATAAACAACTTGTGTATCATCACAATAAGAACCAAATTTGGACAAACCATGCCTACCACTTGGGTAGAGCCAATACAAAAGACCTGATATATATGCCTCAACAAAAAATTAAGGTGAATAATACTCTTATATAAACCATTAGGATTTAAAATAAATTATATTTAGTTTAACCTTACTAATTTTTAAGGAGTCCCATAAGAAGTCCCAAATTAGAAAAAATGAGTTTAAAAGCAAAGCTAAATGTAGGTGTGAAAAGTGAAAAATAGTCTATAAAGCTTTCATTTTTCCAAAAATTTAACCATCCTAACATATATTATGTCATCCCTACTTGAACACAATATACTTGCAAATTGTGAAGTCAAATAATCTTATACCTAAACCACTGGGCACATTGATGGCATTTTCACATTTGTGAGAATTTCTAGATATATCCCTATTATTACCTAATAATCCTTCACACATATTTCAAATAAAACTTAAAAGTAATATTATAATGCTCAAGATTAAAAAGACTATATAATTCCCAAAGGTAAAATGTTCTTTAATTGAAGAAGATAAATCCAAACTAATTGTGAGAGAGGCTCAAAAGGAATCCCAAAATGAAACCTATGCACCAACCTAAATCCAGGACTCATGCACTACATGAGAATGTGTTCACATTAAATAAGCTTCCAATCCTCATATAAACATCAAGACTCATGTACTACATGATAATGTGTTCACATTAAATAAGTTTCCAATCCTCATATGAACATGGCAAACCATCACATAGAGTAGATAACCCATAGTTATTCAAGATAAAGAAAACCCATCATAATGCTTTATGAGACAAACAATGCTATCAAGTCACCATATTACCAAGGAAAATTAAATACCAACATAATATATTATCAAATTTATCATGCTAGAAGATCTCAAATATACTAAAAATATTAGGGAACATTTATCAAGAGTTTCATTAGGTGTTGTGCATATTTTAGAATCAATGGGTAAAGGCCCTCTCAACCATGGATCCCATAAATAAGAATCAACCAATAAAGGGTTACTAAACTATTGCATTATCTAAATAATTAGGTATATGAAATATATATTGAATTAAAATGGTGAAATAAGATTTATGAATAAAAAATAATTTCAATTTATAATTCAATGCTTTATCTAATAATTGACATTGAATCCCTTTCTATTATAATGTGTTGGTAAACAACCAATCACAAGTTTAACTTAATTGTTGTTGTATATTCAATGGAGCTTAAGAAAATAAAGGATTATTTATTCAATTTCAACCATGTAGGACCACCTCCTAATCATTTTCTCATCTTTTAAATAGACTCACTTGTAATAATTATAAGAAAAACCCATATTAAACTTTAAGGAAAATAAACATACCCAAAAGGAGTTTTGAACACTTATTTTTTATGAAGGAGGAAGATGGAGAGGATGAGAAAGGAATGCAAAGTAGATCAATCTTTGTTGATATTTAAATTTACACCCTTCATAATGGTCTATTTTATCGTCACACATCTCATAGCTTTTATTTACAAGATATATAGAGTTGCAATGGAAAAGCCTCCATGATGTTGAAAGACCCATTGGAACCAAATGGGATTTCTTTTATCATGAAAATTGTTCTATAAAAAAATTATGCTTCTTTTTCAATTAACAAATCTAAGACTTATTTGATTCAATGTTGATTACATTTAGAGTGCATAACCAACAATTTTTTTTGTTCACATGCCACTTGCTCTTAGTGTTAGAATACTCTTTTATGAAACCCACCAAATATTGTCTAGGAAGTAATGTCATTATATTCGTTATTTTGTTTATGTTTTAGTTAAATTAAAGGTTGTCATATGTCTTACTTAAATTAAAGGTTTAGTAATTTAGGAATTCATAAAAATTGATTTAGTAATTGTTTATTTATTTTATTTATTAGTTTAGGAATTCATAATAATCGATTTAGTAATTGTTTATTTATTTTATAGAATAATTTCTAGTGTCTGTCCTTTTGGTAATGCATTATTTAGTGATTATAATGTACAATTGATTTGGGTATATGTTGTTTTAGTTTCACATCATTTTCATTTGAATGTAATTAAAAAATTTATTTGAGTTAATGTTGTTTGAGTTCTTTAACTATAAAATTTATATATACTTATAAAATTTTGATAGTTATTTAACCTTTTATTGTTGAATTTATATAATTGAATTTGGGCCTTTGTTGTTTTTATGATGAAGAGGCTACATTACTCATACAAGGAATTATGTTTTAAATTGAATGTATCCATTTTAATTTATTTTCAAACAATGATAAGTTTAGGATTGTATTAATTTAGAATACGATTTCAATTCTATTTTTTAAATCATATTTTTAAACCTCATAAAGGTTTGTGGTAACTTGTACCATAGCCAAATGAGTAAGACTTAAAATGAGAGGAAATTTTACCATTAAGTTGGTGTGTTGAAAGGCCCATCAACAAACTCCTCCATTCAAATTTTCATGCAATCCTTAAGATTCAAGAGCTCATAACAAACATCATGCTTCACAATTTGGGGTTGAAGCTCCTTGTCACCTGGTGAAGGGATTGGTGATGGAGATATGACACTCCATTAGGAGAATATTTCACCATTTGGGTTGCACTTATCCCAATGCCTTTCATACAATAGGTTAAAGATATTCAATAATTTATTATGTACTTTCTTATGTGCCAAGAATGCCTGGAATTAGATTCATATTCTCTTCTCACCCTACCATCTTGAACCCATTTCATGGAAAATTATTCTCTTTGATAACTTTTAAAATAATTAGGGAGTGTCATGGCTCCATCACCAATCCCTCCACCAAGTGACGAGGAGTTTAAGCCTCAAATTTTGAAGCATGACATCTAATAGGAGCTCTTGAATCTTAAGGATTGAGTGCAGATTTGAATGAAGGAACTTGTTGATGGGCCCTTCAACACACCAACTTAATCAAAAAAAATTTCTCTTGTTTTAAGTCTTATTCATTGGGCTATGGTATGAATTTCATTAAACCTTTCAGAACTTTGAAAATATGATTTAAAAAATAAAATTGAAATCCTATTCTAATTTAATACAATCTTAATCTTATTATTGTTTTAAAGTAAATTAAAATGGATACATTCAATTTAAAACACAATTCCATGTATGAGTAATGTAACCTCTTCAACATGAAAACAACAAAATCCTAAATTCAATTTTATAAATTAAACAATGAAAGGCCAAATAACTAACAAAATTTCATAATTATATATAAATTTCATATTTAAAAAACTCAAACAACATTAACTCAAATAAAAATTTAATTATATTTAATAAATAAAAACAAAGTGAAACTAAAGCAACAAATGCCCAAATCAACTGTACATTATAATAACTAAATAATGCATTACCAAAAGAAAAGATACTAGAAATTATACTATAAAATTAAACTTTAATTGTTCGATTTAGATAGTTAAATTAAAAGTTAGCATATGTTTTATTATATGATAAGTTGAATTAAAGGTTTAGCAATTTAGGAGTTTATAATAATTAATTTAGTAATTATTTATTTATTTTATCAAATGATATATTATTACAAGTGAAGGAGATGCTCTCCCCTCCCCCCCTCCCCCCTCCCCCCTCTATATATAATATAAGAAACTAACTCAACTCAACATAGACACCATATAGAGTTTAATGGGGATTGACTATAGACAGGGAGGCCATATCTATCTACTCTACAAGGCCATATAGAGTTTAATGGGAATTGAGTCTTTAATAGTTTAGGAATTTTTACTAATAGATTTAGCAATTAGATGTTTTTAAGTATAATTTATAATATTTGATTTAGTAATTGTTTATTTATTTATTTAGTAAGTATATATAATAAAAGTCTATAGTTGTTTTTAGATTAAGGGAACTAATTATTAAATAGGGTTTAATATTGTGACTTCTATAGTGAAAGGATTATGTAATTATAATTAAATAGATTGTTATTTAATTATACATAAGTGTTTGTGTACTTTTGGTGAAAGTAAACTATACATTATATTAAGGGTTTTATTATTTTTTGGATAAATAATATAAAAAATATAGATTTATATTTAAAATATTACATACATATTATGAATAAATAAACACCATAATTTTAAAAAAAAGGTATATCATATTTAAAATTAAAAACACTTTTGAAAATATTATATCTTTTTGTAATATTTTTAGGTACTAATAATTTTAAAACCCCAACTTTATTAATCATATGAGTGTCACAAAGTCAATTTTGTACATCTAATTGTTATTTATATAAGACACGATCTCAAATATCCCAAGTTATGTAATATTATAACTAGTACACTTACATTTTATTACATCCTATCATATTCAAATTTTAAATATTTGGCTCCACAATATACAACATCAAAAGTCAATCTCCTCTATTAATTGTGTCCACCTACAAAATTAAAGTTTCATATATTTTGTAAGCTTCACCATTTTCACAAAATTTAAAATTCAAATTTCAAATTTGGTTGATGAGATACAATGTCTCTATAAATGATTAATTATATGCCAACCAATGTTTGATTTCTAGAGTGTCCAAATCAAATTTTATTAATTCGGAAGTGTAGAAGGTCATATTAAAATTCATTTAAGTAGACTTAAATTTTAAATTATCCACATTCCAAGTAAGCAAACTAAAGTTATTCACTGACATAGAAATAAATCTTATTGTTTTACTATCAAACTAAACCATTTTATGAATTCATGTTGTTGTATTATTGATATGTTGTTGTGAATTAATGTTATTTTATTATTCATTCACATTTTCAATATTACAAATATTCTTTGTCATAGTTGTTGATGTGTTTTCCATTCACATTATTATGTTTTTTATATCTGTGATGACTTTATATATCCCTACCTCCAAATTTTCATGGCTTCTGCAAGAACCCACTAAACATTCCCACATAGAAATGCTTGTTTAGATAGAAATGAATTTGAACTTGGGATGGAAGACTGATTATTTACTAGTATACACACAAATGCTTGTTTGGATGGAAATGGAATTGAAGTTGGGATGGAAGACTTATAAAAATATTGATATACACATAATTTTTTTTAAATGATTACTTATTCAATTATGCATTTGATTGATTCATACATATTTGTAGATACCCATATTTGGTACAAGCATAATTCATAGCATGTTATTATAACTTTTGTATGTGTAGGCCTCTTGACCAAGAATTAGATATCTATTCACATGATATTATATGGACCTATTTGATTTCACTCTATTTTGCTTGCTTTTTAATTTTCCCTTGGGCCTATATGTTGTTATGACACCTTTTATCCACTGTACTCTAGGGATCCCTGCTCATTATTCTATCATTTATATGTGTTTATCCCCTATACACTTGCATCCATGATGGACACTTGCATCGATGCAAGTGTTTAACCATGACATGAGTGTCTGGACCTATCCTTTTATCCTTTTTTGTATCTTTCACTTTTATGGCCATTTGTTAGTCCCTTTTGTTAGTTTTATTATCAGCTATTTGCATGCCATTAGGTCCTAATTTGAAATCAAGAGATCCCTATATATACAGAGGTTATAGTCTTATTACAACACCTATAAATTTGATAAATCAAGTTATAATTAGCAAATATTTTACATTGCTAGCTATCAAATTACACTACAGTACTAAATTAAACATTTGAAGCACTCAAAATATCACCATATTCTTACATTATTTGTACCAAGGGTTACTATAGGAGAAAGAGCATATAGTTACACATTTACAATTACTCACACATGCCTAAGAGGGAGAACTACATGTGAGTCTGAGGCCCTCTTTGGAGTATTGGTTATGTAGGCAACACTTAGCAACAATTGAGGTTTCTAGGGTTAGCTCATCTCACAGGTTAAACCATTTTTTACTAAGTTATAGGAGACCAAGGTAAAAAAACTAGGGTTTTGTTCATTAGATAGATCTCACACACATACGTATGTAATTTAAGGTATAGGGTATTTATACAGGTGAAAACATAGGCTTGGTCTCAATTTAGATCCATCTCTATGAGTATTTTGGACTAGACACCTATATCAAGGATAGACACCTACATCGATGTAATTATCCCTATCTGATGCAAGTTTTTGGTAGACAAAAATAGTCACAATGCAAAATGAACAAGGCCTAAACTTCCAATGTAATCATGTAATGACTCCTAATCATTATCATACATCTAAACAAAATATCAAACATGATATGCTCTCTTTTATCCCTTAGTTAATTTGTATTAAATGTATTTTTTGGACATGTGTGAATGTGTAGATTATCTTGATCCTATTGTATATCATTAAATTATAAATATTACCTTGTTGTATTCACAAAACTTTTATTTCTTGCAAGTTTATCTTATGGATTCCAAAACCATAAAAACATTTGGTGAACCCATCCTCTATTTGTTAAGCCAAAACCTTAGTTTGCATGTAGGGTTTTCTCCTTCTCCAAAAATTCATTTCAGATTACTCTATATTTTTTTAGATTTAATTTTATTGTGTGGGCCTTGTTTAGGAATGTTTATTTATATCTATGTGTTGGTTATTGTGGTTGGTTGCTTTGTAATTTGATGCAAATTTAAAATACTTATGGAATCACTAATTAAAAGCCATGCAAAAAAGACTCAGCCTTTCAATCACTTGTTCAATGTGCTTGACGATCAATGTATAGATATGAAGATCTAATGAAACATCAAAAATAGAAACCAACCCATTATTTTGCTTATATTTATGACAATGAGAGAACTAATGATGAAAATTCAAGTATAATTGAATAAGGAAATGATAATGGCATTTGTTCATATGGTTATGAGTGTGATGATATTCCTCTTGGGTATGAGTACCCTAATTATCCTATTTCTTCTCTTTCTGATGATGAGGCATTTCAAGAGTCAACAACAAAGCATTTTGTTAAGCCATTGCACGAGGATGATAAAATAGATATACAAAATGGTAACATCCATAATATTATAAGTCAAAATTTTGCATGTATGTTTTCTTTAGTTACGTCAAAAATTGATGACTCTTTTTAAACTTCCCATGATGAAAATATTAAAATAGTTGATTATTTTTATTCCCCCTACAATGATACAAATGTCAAAAAAAATTAATGTTCATCTACTATCTCCTATGATGTTATTGTTGATGAAATCAAGTGTTTACCTTCTTTTCAAAATGATGTGCATGTTGAAAATTTTATCACTTCTTTAGATGACTCAAATGAATTTAATGAAATTTATTCTCCTTCTATAAATTTCAATGAGCAACATGCATGTACTACTTCTTACCCTTTCTTGTTTGAATGGGAAAATGAGAGTGCATGTGAAAGTCATAAGAAAGTAGTTATAAAATACAAATTGTTTGGGGTTGAAAGTAAATCCCCAAGTACATTTGATTCCTCTCTTTCAAAGCTCAAATTATATAAATCAAAGAGAATCAAAAGTAGCATGACATATTTTTTACCCTTCTTTGAAAAATACAAATGAAATTGAATGTTGCATTCTTCCCACTCATAATGTTGAAAATGAACTAGCAAATATTTCCTTTTCTTCCTCCTTCACATTCTCTACTAAAAAAGAACAAATGTTTACAAGTGAAATTTTTTCCCCTACTCCTATTATATGTAACAAAACTTTAAATAACATCACACATTGTAATGATATTGGTATCAACCTTCATGATATCCAAAATGATATGCTTACCTCTTTAACCATGGATACCCCCTTACCAATTGTTACAAAATTGTGTGATGAGCCTACTCTCAAAAGGGGTAAATATTCTATCATTCCCATGTTTTGTGTCAGTGGTAATTTATAGCCTTTAATAAAAGGTTCAACCATTTCTTGTGATATGTTATCTATCACAACTATCATGGGAGATTTTCAACAATAAGTTAACACTCTTAAGTTGAAAATTTATTCCCATGAGGCTATTTTAGAGGAAAATATTTTAACAGAATAATATATCGCTAGATGTATTTGAGTATCCTTATCCTTCAAACTTTATCATCCCTAAATTATCCTCTTTTGATGGTCAAGGGGATCTAGTTGTTCATTTATAACATTATATACACTCCTTTGGACAATGGACCAAAAATGGAAGCTTGTTATTAAAGACTTCCCATCATAACTTAAATAAATGGGCCCTTAATTGGTTTTATATCCTCCCAAATAGTTCCTTATCAACTTTCCAAAAAATTGAATAACTATTGCTATCAAATTTTCATCATTATACCTTAACTAATTACCATTGGAACACTTACAAACATTGATGCAAAATGAGAATGAGCCTATGAAAAACTATATTATTCAATTTAAGGAGACTATATTTCTTAAACTCTACACTCTCATATTTGGAAGTGAAATTTATATTTAGTAAGGGTCTTCTTACTACACTTAGAAAAAAAGCATTGAATAATCCCTTTGATTTATTAGAGACTTTATATTGGGATGTGTATAAATATGCATGTGGCCTAACAAACACACAAACTGAGTTACCTATTTCCCCATCCAAAACCAAACATGATAAAAATTATCTTTTCAATGTAAACAAGCAACCTCAGAAGAATCACAAGAAAATTCAAACACCTTACTTAGAACCAATAGTACATGTCAAGAACAAATGATAAGGGTGTTAAATGAAGGAAAGTAACATGCTTATAGAGTACCTCCCATAGTTAGACCATACATCTCTACAAAATGGTAACCTCTTCAATTTGATTGGTACTACAATAGACCACATTATAAATTGTGCACACTATTGGATAAACAAATGATAACACTTCCTCCAAATTTCCATTATCCACCACACTAATTTGAAAAAGAAAAAGAATAACACTTTTGCACTTACCATGGTATTAATAAGCACTGATATATTGAGTGTTTTTCTCTCGAGCAAAAGCTTACATAGTTAATTGATCATAAAATTATTACATTCCAAGAAGGAATATCTAGATGTCTTTCACATACTTCTCCTAGAGGATCATCTAAGAGAGTCAAGCCATCTCATGTTATTACTATTGAGGAACACATGGTCCATTGATATTCATAGAAGATGACCACTAGTAGAAGTCCTTTCTCCTAGTGTACCCTCTACTAGGATTGATCACTCCCACATTGATCCTACCAAAGAACCATTGGTTGATTGGATTCTAAATAGAGGGACACATGGAGGGTATGTACCTACACAACATATTTGGGTGCCAAAATTGGTACCTACAGACTCATAGGTTACTTCTACAAATACAATAGAGCTAGCCACAAAAGTAAAATCAACAACTTCACTACCACATGATCATTATACTCAGGTGTTCTTATTTCCTATTGGGTTCCATTGCATACGATGATTACTATAGTGTTACTATAATGTAGGCATCTCATTGAATTGAAATATTTGTTATACATTTTATAACAACTAATCATAGGTTACATAAATAAATATAGAAAACAAATATAAAGAGCTAGATATTACACATCGATTTGATGCAAAATAAACCATGTGAAAAATGTCATATATATATCAAATGATTCAAAGTTTATACAAATGAAAACATCAGTCATATGTTGGGGGCATATCCCCAAGTGTATACTCCTTATCGCTATTTATATCCATGGCCCCCATAGCTTTTGATGTGGATGCACCAAGATATGAATGGGGTTTATGTGTATGGGATAGTTTGTGTACTCTCTCCTCATAAACTCTTAGTCACCATATTATATCATCATGATCCCACTGTAGAGTATCATACTAATTAATGATAACCTACACAATCTTCATGACACTATGTTGTAGGATGTCATGTCTATATAACTCAACACATAGCTCTTCATGCTCAGTGAAAATAGTATGGTATGCAACCATAACCCTCGCTATGGGATTAAATAAAGGTGTAGGGTTGCTTATAATATCAACAACCCTGTCAATAAATCCCTCATTGTACACTATGTGGAAGGGCTTGTATAACACAATCTACCATAGTCACCCACTTCGGATTGCTTGCAAATACAAAATACAAAATCCCAGTTAGCTACATCTATAAAATCAAATACTTTATCTAACATTATACCAAATGAAAATGCCAAAATAAAACCATGCTACTTATAGTTGGCTCTGATGGTCAACTCATCTACTAGTGTTGCTCCCACAGAGCATCATCGCCTACATCTCCACCTATCTTTCCTCTTGCATCTCCTTATGATGCGAGAATGGAATTTGGAAGGGAAAATATAATAAGGAACAATAATGGCCATAGGGATCCTACCCACCACTACATATACCCATCAATGCATCTCTCATCATCTCCCATAGCTATGGGAACACAATGTATCTCTCATATATGGGATGTAGAGTTAGATCTGAAGGTGTGGTTGTTACAATATGATGGGGCTTATGCCCACTCTGCACTATCCAATGTAGGATAGGGTGTCAATGGCACTCCCTACTCTATACCAAAATGTTATAAAACCCAATCATAATGAAACAACTCATATACACTAGGAAATTGGTAACCACGTGTCAATTCAGATCTTTTGAAGCTCATGCCCATCCTCAATCCATCCAAAAAATGTCTCATATAGATGCCATATAACCTGATCTGATGTCAATATGTCTAAAATAATGTGACACTCCATTATGTTGTGTAGTCTACCACAGGGAAATACCCATTACTCTATAAATATTTGTGCATGGGCCCACCCCGATATCAATCCACCAACTATTTGTACCACTACAATGTTCTCATATGCCCAAACATATAAAAGGGTTTTGCTATAATGCCTCCACCATGACTCTCCAGTGCAAATCTATATAAATCCCTATATAAGTGGGTTAAAACAATATGCCCCTAGGAATATCTGGTATGATCAAGCTTGATGTGCCAAACTATACGATACATATGGTATTAAATACCAACTGTGCCAGCCTCTATATGGCTATGAATGACACTAATAAAATACAAATAATTTTTCACAACCATATAAAATCACATATGATAATGTTGTCTAGATGAATCATCCTACTGGGCTCTACATCTAGAGCCCTATGGCCACTAAAATATACATGAGATCACTAAATATAACTAGGGTTTCCATATCCAACAACCTAAACTCTCTCACCTCTAATGGGAAGTCAAATAATATGATGCACATCCTCCAATGTGATTGTCATCTCCCATGTTGGGAGTCAAAAAGTGTAGGTATCTAGGTTCCACCTCTCAGCTAGGGCTATGAGGAGGTGGACATCATATGGAATCTATCCTAATCGGGCAACATGAACCAACCCTACCTAATCTATAATGGCCTAGTTAGCCACATTCTGCTAGAGTATAAAAATGTCTACCATGCTAAAATTCTTAATATGCACATCCTTCTACAACCAAAATAAGAATAAAATAATCATTAGTGATCCCATTCCACTCCAAAAATATAGATGTTACAATTAATATGTATACAACAAAAATAAATTAGTGTCAAACAATAGCATTGATGCAGTACATAAGAGTTGAACACTATTGTTGATGGCATATATAAGCATTAGATGTTTGCAATCAAACTGGGACACTAGTGTCAAATTACCAACACAAGTGTCCTGGCCCTCGATGCAAGCATTTGTCAGTCTACCTAAAAATAAAAAATGTACTCAAAATGAAAATAAATCAAAATTTTAAAATTACCAGTTAATTGATGGTTAAAACTAATTACTAATTCATCAAAATCCTAGGTGGCCAAGGTTGTCTAGAGTACATAAAATCACATTAGTCAAGGGGATCTACCATGCAACATTGTTCTCTTCTACTTAGAAGGTTCAAAGTGTAAATGAGTTACAATTTCTATTAAAAGTACCTAATATACACATGTTACAAGAACTTCAACTACACATACCCTAAGCACTACTTGTCCAATTTCAAAGCAGTGAGTTGTGTTAGAATCTAGGAAATGAGCCCTTTCATATTACATGAAGTTTGAATAATTTCAAAAATTACTAAAAATATCCTACTTTTCTTGTTTACACAAATATTATTACATATCCCAAAATTATCACCTAAATAATGTTACATTATTTGGTACCACTACTACCAGGATACAAAATTGGTTACTATATATATGAGATTGTCACTTTTTACTCTCACGATGAGGTGGATAACATGTACTATTTCCCCTCCTCCCAAAAGGGGGGGGGGCATATTAGTAGGGGCATGTCATGTAGATGTGGCTTCTATATTTGCAAAGTTTTAGATTCAATGGGGGCATGTCATGTAAACAAGGCTTCCACATTATTCATAATTTCAAATTCAATGATATCATGTCATGTAGATATGGCTTCCACATTTTTCATATTTTTATATTCAATATGGGCATGTCATATAGACATGGATTCCACATGTTCACAGTTTCATATTTAGTGGGGGGATGTCATAGATAGGGCCTCTATATGTTCACAGTTTCAGATTTAGTGGGGGCATGTTTTAGAAACATGTCCTCCACACTTATGACATACCGAAACTCACTAGGTCTCTTTCAAAACATATGATTTAGATACATATTTGGGTCGGCTCTATATAAATTGTTATTGTCAATATACACATATTACTTTATTTATACCAGACATGATAGGGGGCATGAACAAGGTTTCACTCCTTAAATTTACTTAGACACTAATCTTTCTTCCAGTTTCACCAGATTATTATGGACTATTACTATACCATAAACTTTTATGCATTGATACCTAGGTTGGACTACTATGGATTATTACTAAGCCTTACCTGTTTGTAGAAGTTGGCTCTCTTTTTTGGTTAGATAAGGGTGATTAAACCATCCAATTTCACTAAATTTTTTTTTTGGTGATATTGATTGCATTACTCATCCTATATTGGGCTATACATATACACATGTTTTTTTGTGCTCGAGTACGTAGGTTAGGAAATGATACTCTATATGGCTAAAGCACCACTCTTCCAATTTTGGGTTGGCAGCATGATCACCTCCTAACTCTCCCCAGTCCAGGTACAACACCACTAGGGTGCAACCTAGTTTACCAATTGTAAGTTCATTCATCTTACTATCCAAAAGATGGATGAGGTTGCAATTTACCTTCTCCAGTCTCCAGTGCTCTAGAGCCATCACTATGCACCATATACACGTGTGTATTCTATCCATGCTCTTTATTTATGCTACTTTTTATTAGTGTTCATATAAAAATTATATGCACTGATTAGTGGTGTACTTTTTTATTATAGGTAATATTCAAACAAAATATTTAAAGAAAATTCAAGCAAAGACAAGGTGTGTTTTACACACCAGGGTATGCATTTTCTTTTCCTTTAAACTAGTAATTTTGGTTTCATGCATTATTAGATTAAGGGGGGTGAAGGGGCGGGGGGTGAATCTAAATACCCATATTTGGTACAAGCCTAGTTCATAGCATGTTGTTATAGTTTTTGTATGTGTAGGCCTATTGACCAAGAATTAGATATCTAGTTACATGATCTTATATGGACATCTTTGGTTCCATTCTATTTTGCTTACTTTTTACCTACCCCTTAGGCCTATATATCATTATGACACCTTTTATATTTATCATGATCTAGGGATCCCTACTCATTATTATTTTCATTTTTATGTTTTTAGCCCCTGGACACTTGCGTCCATGTTGGACACTTGCATTGTCACAAGTATCTAACCACAATGCAAGTATATGGACCTATCCTTTTATCCCTTTTCGTATCTTTCACTTTTATGACCATTTTTCAATCCCTTTTATTCATTCTAACATCGACTATTTACGTACTAATAGGTACTAATTTGAAATTAAGAGATCCCTATATATACAAAGGTTATAGTCTTATTTTAATATTTGGAAGTTTGATGAAAACAAGGTCTAATTAGCAAATGTTTTACATTAGCAACTATCAAATTGTACTACAGTACTAAATTAAACATCTAAAGCACTCAAAATATCACCATATTCTTGCATTGTTTGTAACCAGGGTTACTATAAGAGAAAGAACATATAGTTGCACAATTACAATTACACACACATGCCTAGGAGGGAGAACTACATGTGACTTTGAGGCCCTCTTTGGAGTATTGGCTATGTAGGCAACACTTAACAATAATCAGGGTTAGCTTGACTCATGTTCTAACCCATTTTTACCAAGTTATAAGAAGTCCAAGGTAAATAAACTAGGGTTTTGTTCATTGGATGGATCTCATGCATAGGTGGATGTAATTTAAGGTACATGGCAGTTATATAGGTGATAATGCAGGCCTGGTTTTAATTTAGATCCATCCCTATGAGTATTTTGGATTGAACACATGCATTGGGGGTAGACACATGTGTCGACATAACTATCCTCATTCGACGCAAGTATCTGGTAGACAAAAATAGTCGAAACATAGAACGAATAAGGCCTAAACTTCTAATGCATTTTTGTGATGACTCCTGATCATTGTCATACCTCAAAATAAATATCAAACAAGATATCCTCTCTTTTATCCCTTAGTTACTTTGTACTTACTATATTTATTATACTTGTGTGAATGGTTAAATTATCTTAATCCTACTATATATCATTGAATTCTGAATATTACCTTGTTACATTCAAACATTTTTGATTGCTTGCATGTTTATCTTGTGGTTTCCAAAAGCATAAAAAAAATGCTAACACATTACAAAATTCAACAAGCATGTTGGAAGATGCTTGTCTCACTAATATACAACAACCATTTTCAAAGACACTTGTAAGTCTTTGTTTCCATTAATGTGTTAGTTAATGCTTCTATGTGTGCCAGATACAACATGTTCAGTGTGCCTGATTAAAGTCACTCTCCCCTAAGCATCATGGAACCTAAATGCTTATTATTGTTATTTTAATTATGTTTGTGTGCATTTACATATAGTCAATTTTACTAGTATGTTCATGGTAAACCTCAAGATTTTCATTCACATACCAGTTAATATTAATCTTTTAATATCAAATCATATTATTTTCTGAATTTAATGGCCATGTTGGAAGATGTTTGTGTCATTAATATGAAACAAAGGGTACTGTTAGAAGATATTGGGTGGGCTTTATTTCCATTAATGTGGCAAGTTAATGCCACCAAAGATAAACTCTAAAACCTGTTCAACATGCCTTGTTCAAATCACTTTCCCCTCATAGTCAAGGAACCCAAATGCCTCTTCTGTAGAATGTAGTGTTTCACAAAGATTGTAGTGTCACCATGTTAGAGGGATGAAACGTTACCCACGACTGAACTCATGCAACATTGGCATGTTTTCATTCACACCTGACTCAACATTTCCTGGTATCTGGATGGAAGCCCTCAAAGTTTTCATTTACATAATTCTAAATTGGGATGAAATACTTAACATTTACTAGTATGTGGATGGAAGACACAAAGGTGTTCATTCAAATACCAATAAATGTTATTGTCTGTGTATCAAAATTAAGGTTTTCATTCATATACTACTAAATGCTATTATATTTGTATCAACTATTAGTTACTTCATAACTTTTTTGTTCATCAACTACCTCCTTATTCCCTGGAGGTTTTCATTCACATAACAACAAATGTTATTATTTTTTCAATCAAACCAAATTATTTTTTAAATTCATGTTATTGTGTTGTTTATATATTGATGCATTTGTATTTCCCTACATTAAAGATTCGTGTTAATGTCCACATACCAATAAATGTTCACCAACACATGTTCAATTTTTAGATTGTTCAAGGTAGATAACATTTCATCCCTATAACATGTCAAAGTTATAATCTTTGTTAAACAATGCATTATGCATAATAGGACATTGGGTTTTGTCACCATTCATATTACATTTATTATGAGTGAGTGGCATTTTAACATGGTACGCTGAACATGATTAACACAACACTTTAATGCAGGGAAATATAATTTTTTCATAGATATAGATAACACAACAACACAAATTCAAAAAAAAAATGGGTTGATTAAAAAAAAACACATTTTTTGTTGTGTGAATGAAAACCTCGAGGGCTTCCATCCAGATGGTAGGAAATGTTGAGTCAACTATGAATGAAAACATGTCAATGTTATTGGTTCAGCTATGGGTAATGTTTCATCCCTTCGACATGGTTCCATTACAATCTATGTGAAACATTGCATTTTACAGAAGAGGCATTTGGGTTCCATGACTGTGAGGGGAGAGTGACTTGAACAAGGCATGTTGAATAGGTTGTAGATTTTATCTTTAGTGGTATTAACTCGCTATATTAATGGAAATAAAGCCCACCAAGTGTCTTTGAACATGACCCTTCATTGCATATTAATTATACAAAAACAATAGCATTTACTGGTATGTGAAAGAAAATCTTGAGGGTCACCATGAACATACCAGTAAAAGTGACACAAATGTAAAGACACACAAAAATAAATACAATAATGATAAGAAATTTGGGTTCCATGACATTTAGGGGAGAGTGACTTGAAAAATACACACTAAATATGTTGAAGATGGCTTGTATGGCGGCATTAACACGCCACAATAATGGAAAAAAGGCTACCAGGTGTCTTTGAAAATGGTCGTTGTATATTAAGAACACAAGCATCTTCCAACATGGCCATTGAATTCAAAAACTAAAATGGTTTAATACAAAAATAATAACTTTTACTGCTATGTGAATGAAAAACTTTAGGCTTGCCATGAACATACCAATAAAAGTTGATTCAGATGTGAAGGCACACAAAAAACCATGAAAATAACAGTAAGAATCACAATAATAGGGACACAAAAATAAAACCAAACAAAGTCGTGGGTTTAGGCACAAACACCTACTTGTGGCTAACATTTCATCCCTCCAAAATGCCAATGCTACAAGCTCTTTAAAACACTGCATAGCGCTGAAGAGGGGAAAGGGTTCCATGATTGTTTGGGGAGATGACTCAAAAAGTCGTGCTGGAAAAGTGGTTTGTGGTGCACATGGTGACATATACTCGTAACATTAATGGAAACAAATCTCACCAAATGTCATTAAACATGGCCTATCGTTGCATATTAATTACCAATGTGTCTTCGAACATGGCCCTTTGCTTTTTATTAATGACGCATGTTAACTCGACGAAGTGCTTAAGTGTACACATTTTTAAGACAATAAAAAAAAAAAAAATTGTTTATAAATTATTATTAGTCAAACTTATAAAAATAATTGAACATTTGAGTGCCAACTATTGGCCACACGTATAAATCGACTAAAAAAGACATACCTATATAAAAATCATCATACAATTTTAGAGAACGTACAATTACCTTTCAAACGACTTATTTAAACTAATAAAATGTTAATCTATCTAAATCTAAATTTTTTAATTAAAAAATAACATCATATAAAAGATGTAAGAGACCCAAAGTTAGGGTCCAACGAGTGGTTCCAACCCCATAAGCGATTTAATAGTTTTTGTTTTAATAAATTGTCATCAAGTAAATAGAGTTGAAGTATTGAGTTAATTTTTAGTTGCAATTAGTTTCACACCCACTCCTGGTATCAATTTAAACAAGTTAAAACCGATCTCCCTATCTCCATAGTGGACATATCCTGCAGTCGTTGCAGACCTATAAACCTCCTCTCTGTCGGGCATTTTGTCAAACACATTGCGTGCATCCGCAATAATTTCCCAGTTGCCATACATGTCAATAAGTGCATTTCAAATCCAGTTTTAATCATAAGATTATGTACCTGTTTTCCATATTGAATCGCCTGCAGACGAATACATGCACTGAGAACGCTCTCAAAGGCTGACTGGTATTCTCTGTGAAGGAGGAATACAGCGAGGATGAGGGAGGCGCGCAAAGTAGAGCAATCTTCGTGGATAGTTGAATTTGTGCCCTTCATAGTGGTGGCTCTTATCGTCGCACATCTCATAGCTTTTGTTTACTGGATATATAGAGTTGCAATGGAAAAGCCTCCACAACGCCGGAAAACCCACTGAAACCAAATGAGATGTATGATATCATGGAAATTATTATGTCAAAAACTTATGCTTCTGTTTTTCAATTAACAAATCTAGGGCTTATGTGATTCAACATTGATTACATTCAGAGTGCATAGCTCACAAATTTGTTTGCTTACATGCCGCTTTATATCATTGTCTTTGCAAAATAGGCAACCCTGCTTTTAGTGTCAGAATACTCTTTTTATGAAACCCTAGATGGAGGTTCAATTGCGTTTTATAAAACCATAGGTGGGTTTCATTGCTCTTTTATGAAACCCTAGTTGGCGTTTTAGTATAAACTGCAATGTAAATTTTTAAATACAATTTTCAGTAGGGTACCTATTTTGATTTTAGGGCTTTGCGTCCAACACATTGTTTGTTTTTGCTATTCAGAGAAAATGCTCAATAGGTAATATTTGTGTTCGATTTTTTTTCATAGATAATGCTATATATATAGCAAATTAAACATTTATTTATCATTAGCCCAAAAGAAGTAATTTTTTTAATTTTTTTGTGTAAACAGTGACTTATTATAAATATCTTAGATCTGGAAGGATTTAAGCTTTGTACCTTCTATAATTTTTTTCCGAGTTTATGAAATGAAATTTCACAACGACAAAGGCTGAAGGAGGGTCTTCCAACGATCACAGTATTTTAATGTTCTTCAAGTTTTAAAGTAGGGAATCTGGAGTGACAATCCCAAGTGACCATTGTAATGATGCCTCTTTACATTTTGTCATTGTTTCCACTTCCCACATTCATCTGTATGACTAGAATACCACAACTTAAGAAGGTAGGAAAAACACTATTTAGAAAAGATACATCAAAGAGAGACATTATCAACATGGAACAAAATGCCATTATAGGCTATGGTACTGTATACATAGCTTGTAAGTTAAGGGACATCACGTAGATAACAACCACAAGCTAGAGAGGGCACACTACTTGAAACTGTTAGTAATGTTAATACAGGAGAGAGGTAAAGGGAGGATGCTATGCGTTAACCCAGGGATTCGCATCCCAAATTCTGCATCGTGATTGGGTCTAAGAATCTTAAGTTTTGTGCAAACTGCTTGCTTTTGGTGTACGGCAATTAATCTTATCGCCCATACAGAATTTGGAATTGTGATGTAATTAAGGTGCAAGCTGGATGAAAATGTGGCATGAGGGTGCTGCAAAGTGTGGCATCAAAAATGACTCTATAATCATTGACAAGAGAAGGTACTTGATTATCATACGCTGTTGTTTCATTGCAGTAGGTCACTCAATACCATATCTCTAGTCATTCAATGTGTAAAATAATCTAAAAAACTACATCTTGGGGAATTGTCAGCTGTTCATATGGCCACACACCTGCATCCTTGGAATACAAACAAATTGTTTCAACTTTCAAAACTGGCTTGTTCATTTGGCAAGTTTAGTCCTGCAAGGGGTTTTTCCTAATAACAGGCACCTCCTTATCTTGGATGGACAAAGCAGACACGTCCCTTTATCTACCATGGACCAAGCAAGAGGTGTTTATTTGATTGCGCTTCCTCCTCAAACTACCCACAGGCTGCAATCTTTACATGTGAGTGTGTACATGTTATAGATCAGACAGGGCCACTTTAAAGGTGGGGTCCAAGAGGTGGAGCGTACACAATTCAGTTCACTTTAATGATGGAGGGATTAGTCATCTATAGGTTTTTGATATTGCCTAGAGAGATGGTGAGGTGTCCCCAAGGCTAAAAGCCCATCGACCACTTCACTTAAGTCGCAGTCTGTGAGTATTGGTATCTAACAAATATATGAACTTGCTAGGATAGGCTGACAAACAGAGAAAATGGATCCTACAAAGTTGAAAAGGCTGGCAGAGCTAGTTTCCAAGGAGCAGGAGTAAGTCAAAATTTAAAGGGAAAGAGAGAAACAACAAAAGCTATTCGAGAAGCAGCTGAAGAAGAATTTGAAAGGGTATGAATGGTTGATGGACCAAGAGAGAAGGCAGGATTGGGAATTAAACTGGAAAAGACAACTAGGGACCAGACTAAATTCTTTGCTTGATTATCACATAATTTAGTGATATTTGAACAAGATTCAAATACCAGGTCTTCAGATAACCACAAGCTATCTGGTCACATTCAATGACAGTTGGTGCCCATGAGATGAGCCTATTTCCCATACCTCTCTTGGTTGCCAAATAATCCAGGCTAGCGGCCATTTGCAAGATTTGAAAGTCCAGGTCAAGCCATGCCTCCTAAAAGGAGTGTTTCTCATTTATCATATACTACTAGAGGCATTGTTATCTGTAATTAGCATCGATATTCCATAGATAATTCACCAAGACAAATATTATCTTATGTGAATACAACATAATTGATTATGTTTGCTGTTCCCTTAGTATTTTGCTTTGAAAAACAATAAATTTCCATAGCATTGTACTTTCTTAAGTGCTAGATATAATTGTAGGCAGTGGCATCTGTAAAATGAAACAAGCAAGAAATGAAACGCACTGGAAAATAAGGCTCAAATGAAAGGGATTTACCATGGAGAAATGAATGCATGAAAACTCTAGAAGCATATGGCCTTGCCTTCTCTTGCACTATCTCCTTGCAATATTACAGGCCAATTTTTTTTTTTTGAGGCCTCCGAGAACATAAACAGCACATTAAAAATGTTCTCCTAGCTTGCCTTGCTTTGAACTTTCTTCAACACACTCTTTTACATTGCACTTACAAGCTACAACTCCGAAGACACTCAATCGAGAAGAATTACATGACCCCCCAAGGGGTGTACACATACAAAAACTCAGCAAATGGACCAAACACATATTCCAAATGACATCAGCCTTAGAAGGGATGGAATTCCAAGCGTTTGAGCTTCTTGGGTCTGCCATTTTGTCATTTTCGTATGAGTTTGCCATTGTATGAACCTGTCTACATGTAATATTTGCCGTTGTTTGGTTGTCACAAGCTGAAACTGCTATATGGTTCTGTTTCGAGGTGAAACTGCTGTACAGTTTCGTCTTGAACCAAAACTGTCAATTGTGAATCTTCTTCAACTGTTTATGGCCCCAAGGTGTCTGGATCACCTTAGAACATTTCTGCAATGGGTGTGTATTTCTTCTCTGACTGACATACTCTTTTCTTGCTAAAATATGCTGTGTTGCAGGAAATGCCACCCCCCCACGTTTCCTCCCAGACGGAAACGCTCTGAGTATGTCCTGGAAACGTACTGGAAACACCTGAAACCATACTGGAAACGTATGGGACGTTTCTGAGGTGTTTCCAGGGCATTTCCAGGGTGTTTCTGGCATTTCCCCGAGTGTTTCCAAGGGATTCCAACAGGAAAAAATATCCGAAGTCAACCAAAAAAAAAAAAAAAAAAGTAAAACCAGCTCGAACCATACAATATATAAATAAAATAAATGTACATTTAGTTTCTTATACTTCAAGTTATATTTTATTTATATACTTTTAGGATGTTTGAGAGATGTTTCGGACCTCTAGGAGATATAATGAAAATTCTAGGTTTTGGAGGATCCTATCATATTTCAGACTTAGTTAGATTCCAGGGTTTCAATGTTTCAGACTTAGCCATATTTCAGCATTTCAAGGAGACATCATAGGAGCTATGAAGGCTGCATGAAGGGATGTAGGTATGATAGAATAGTATGAGAACAACTCTCGCAAAGTGCCACAAGCCGATCCTACTCCATTCCTTGTGCACCCCTCAAGGCATACACTCTGGGAGAAATGCACTGGTGAGCCCCTGTGAGAGAAAGCATCAATAAATGATAAAGTTGAAAGATAGTGGGAGTGGCATTCATTATTTTGAGAGCAATCTAGATGATTTATTCTAGATTTGAATGTACATTGTGTCTTTGAAGTAATGAATGAACTAATACTATATATTTTTAAGTGTTTTATCTTTTATTGACAAATATTTTCATACTATGTATTTTCAATTGTTTTACTTAAAAAAAATGAGTAATATGCATTATTTATACATACATACATACATATATAATAAAATGTACGGACATACCCACAACGTTTCCAAATCAAGGTTTTTGAAAAATGGCATTTTGCATTCCCAAAACGTACCAGTACCTGTACCAAAACAACATAGGAAATATGTCATATTAGGAACACTGAGTGTTTTCAAGTTGCCTTATTGAGATTGAATTGTGAGGTTAGTGATTTGGTTGAACTGAATTCACTTTACTTCATGTCCAATTTGGATCACTCTGAAGGAATGGGAACTTTGGTTTTGCAGAAATGTTTGCTTTTACAGTTCAATGATACATTCAATGCGTATTGTGGCTATGCTGAAAGCTCTCCAATGAACAATACAAAGTGGGACAACACAATCCTAGCTATTGTTAGAATCGTCTGCTAATGAGACGTCCAAGATCGAATACTGGAAGATCAAACACACAACTTTGTTGCAATGAATGAAATCACACGAGCAAAATAGAGATAGATTACATTCAAATATGGAGGTGTACAAAGCGTTATACTAGCTCGAAGCTCACAGCGCTCACAACTATCCAAGTTGTCTCAGCTCACAACTAAGTAGCTCAACACTCCATTACACTACATAGATGGCATGAAAACCAAATAGCTCACACTCCTATAATCTACAATTTACAATCCACAATGCATAATTGGCTCATGAATGCCTTGGAGGAGAGGTCCTTATATAGGCAGATAAGAGGTATTGATCCACATCCATTTGGCAATGAGAACACAACTCAGTTGCCAGGTGAATAGTAAACCCATGTGCAACATGCCAAGCCCCACATGTCAACATTGGTTGCCAAATGAATAGTGCAACCATGTTGACTACAAATAAACACGTGCATGTGCAATTATGACCTAATTTTTCCACTTAAGTGACCTAATTGTTCTAACTAAGCAAACTCAATATATATGTGTAGGAAAACCATATACTAGATAAAAAAACCTACACCAACACCCCCCCTTAAGTATAGCTTAGGTGAGTGTATGATTTGGGTCCCAGCAACAAGGCCTTGTTAGGCACCCAAGTACATATAAATCCTCCATCAGAATATAGAGATGTATCCCCCCATAAGAATAGAGAGATGTCTCTCTCCCATAAGTATTATCAATAACCCCCATAAGTATCAACGATAACCCTCTCAAGTTTGCAAGTATAATGCACGCTCAAGTACTGGACATTGGACTTAGTCAATAATGCGTCCACGAGCAATCTATGTGAACAAACTTGTGTATACTATGAGGGGAACTGACCTTTTGCCAGATTGGACCTCACTCGGTAGTCTTCGACACTCGGAAGTAGTGTTTCCTTTTTTTTTTCTTTGGAAAAAACAATTAAAAAACAAGTTCAAACAAAATAATGGTGTGAGTGGGAGTTGAACCTTTGACCTCCCATCACACTTTGTTCTTACAAAATGAGCCCCACCAACTATTCTAAAAGCGGTCCATGCATTACAACTCACAAATCAATATTTAAAGAGCGAAAAAGCTGAATTTTTGAATTAAAGCAATGTTGGACGTGTTTTTAGGCCATGTGATGTGCGTGGAGGCTACGTGGAATGCATTGGCGGCTTCTGAGGCTCAATGGAGGGCGCTTTTGACTAGCTAAACCAACATGAAATGGTGGCAAGCTCAAGGGGCCACCATTATCACTGTACATGGCTGAATCTTGCCAAAAGATGCCCTTGGAGAGAGCCACGTAGGGTTTGGAAAAATGCAGTTGAGGAGAGATTTGAGACCAGGATGCCAAACTCGTGGAACATGCCATGGAAGCTCCCTAGATGTCAAAAACGAGTTGAGGGAGGGTGAGGTCGTGGGAGCTAGGACACCATTAATGGAAGTTGTTTCAGACTGAACTTCACCCAAACCAAGTTGTGGAAGCTTAAAAAAAAAAAAACCTCGGCTCTTATTAACTCACCCTTGGCTCGACCCCTACACACCACTCTCCAGAAAATCCTTTACATGGGACAACCTGCATATTAACCTCGCCAAATCTTTGTATTGTATGTGTATAGCTTATTACAGATATGAAGATTCAACAACTTACATATCTTGCATATACGATCGATACAAAAAACAAATGCAAATGCCAACGAAATTTAAGGAGGATAAAAAACAGAATATCTACTCAAGATTTCAAACAACAAAGGAAAACGATGTTCGTTTACGAGCTCTGATTTGATACCATGTTAACTATTCATGTGGGTCACACGGGTTTACTATTCACCTGGCAATTGAGCTGTGTTCTCATTGCCAAATGGATGTGGATCAATACCTCTTATCTGCCTATATAAGGACCTCTCCTCCAAGGCATTCATGAGCCACTTATGCATTGTGGATTGAGGATTGTAGATTGTAGATTATAGGAGTGTGAGCTACTTGGCCTTTGTGCCATCTATGTAGTGTAATGGAGTGTTGAGCTACTTAGTTGTGAGTTGAGGCAACTTGGATAGCTGTGAGCTTCGAGCTAGTATAACGCTTTGTACACCTCGATATCTGAATGCAATCTATCTCTATTCTGCTTTTGTGTGATTTCATTCATTGCAACAAAGTTGTGTGTTTGATCTTCCAGTATTCGATCTTGGACGTCTCATACATAGACGATTCTAACATGGTATCAGAGCGGAACTGGTAAACGAACATCGTTTTCTTATGTTGTTGCTATTTCGAAATCTTTGAGTTAGACCGTTTTATATTCCAACGGTATTCTGTTACGAGGAAACTTGCAAATCTGCAGTTTTTTTCCCTCTAACAACCATTGTAAGGCTCACAAATGAGATTTTGATTGCTTATTTCCAGCTAAAGGCTGTAAGGCATTGTCATTAGCCTAGGTATTGGTATTTGCAGTTTTTTATTCTCGTGTTTTGGTAAGCAAATTTGTGACCTGCTCTCTGTAGTGAATTGGCCTTCAAAAACTGGTCTTCCATTGTGGTCCAGTGATTAGCTTGTGGTATTGACTTCTTTTTGCTCGACCCTTCAAGTTGCTTTCGGCCATTCCATGAAGCTATTGACCAGCATTTTCTGAATGTTGGATGATACGTGGTTTTTATCATATTAACTCGTTTTCAAACTAGTGCAGGCCGTGTCCAAAGTTTTATTTGTATTAAGGAGAAGACACTCGGGTACATAAGCCTTTGCAAGCAACTCAATGAGGTGTATCACTTTTGCAGCTCAGTAAGCTTTTGCATTGTGGAGAACGCTTCTGATCCTCACATCCCTGCTGCTCCAACGGCCTGCTCATTGCCAGCCGAGCCTCCTCCACTTGTCTAGTCCCTTGACATCACCCAACCTGGTGGTATCTCCACACTACCATTCTTGCTGGTTCAAAGCCCTGCCTCAGCCTGTGTAGATTAATCAGGCTGTGTGGGATACACAGGGACGTGGTCTTCTCAGACGTGTGGTCAACTCGGGTTCCGTGGTCGAAGAATACATGCAACTGTACATGCCTACCATGTAGTCCATGCGGCTTTCAACGCAGCCAACTACCTCCAACGCATGCTTCACGTTTTTAATTCAGAAAACTTCAGGTTTAAAATATTAATTTGTGCGTTTTAATACATGAAGCGCTAATAGGCAAGTTGGTGGGGCTCATTTTGTAAGAACAAAGTGTGGTGGGAGGTCAAAGGTTCAACTCCCACTCACACCATTATTTTGTTCGAACTTGTTTTTTAATTGTTTTTTCCCAAAAATAAAAAAGAAAGAAAGAAAAAGGAAAAGCCCCACCCCAATGTTCAAATCCTATCCTTGCAATAAACAATCAAAAGACTAACCTAAATAAGGCTTAAGTTATACGAGAGATGCGTACACTTATTTATTTAGGACTAATGTAGGTTTAAAAGCTTGTCTTGAGCCAAGCGACTTTATGAACCTGCAAGATGGTTAGTGAAAATGCGAATATACAATATAAAACATAATATCACAAATATGAACGTGTCTCTAAAGTTAAGGCTTTTAGTGCATTGGCCTCCCCCTTGGTGGTCAAGTGAGATCAAGCCTTGGATGAAGCAACTAAAGGCGATTTTTTAGAGGGATGGGTATATTCCTAGCAACAAGGGGTTGGCAGCCTGACTCCTTGCTGCATCGTGAAAATAAAATATTCTGGAAGATCTGAACCTGTTGCGTCAAATGTTTGAGAAAAAGTCCTTGAGCTTGATTGTCCTGTTGTCATTGTATTGTAAGACTAGTACAGATATCTTAAATATATCTTATCTGAAAAAGGCTGAGATGTATCAATCTTGAGGCACAGATCTTGGATTTGTCACATAGTTTTGTCCATTTTAGAGTTCCACATTGATTAATGACTCCATCACCTTCTCTGCATATTCCCTGTTGATTGGTGACAGATGGCCTCAATCTAGCTGCACTATGTTGGGCCCGAAATTTTTTTCTGGGAAAAATCAGGCTCTAAACTCCATCTCATCCCCAAAATATTGTGATAATTTCGATTGCCTTCTCCAAGCAAGAAGAAAAACTGCCCTATGACGATCAAACAGGTGTTAAATTTAAGGTTGGCCACTTTTATTGACTTCCTCCATTATCACGCGCTCCTCCCTCCCTTTTGTTTATCATTGTAGTTACGCCTCTTGGTGTAATTAAAATTGCGAGTGAAAATGTGATTTATTGTTGATTTTTATTTTGAGAAAGGATTTTCTTACCTATGTCACTAATTTTAAAAAATAGGTTATGTTGGTCTATTTGCCACATTTGATGTTTTGGCTGTTGCTAAAAATAAAATAGGGACGACTTTGGGACATACTGAAGTTGATGCCCTGGGTCCTAAAGGGAAAATGGTGTGTTGAATAGACCTAGGGGGAAAAAATGATTAGATGATGAATGACAAAAAGTGGTGGGGTTTTTGGAAGTGCTAGAAGGCAAGCTATGGTCCCGTGGAGGCTCTACAGTTTTGGGTCCATTGGGGACGTGATATTGGGCTTGGCCACAACCCACCCAATCCCATGGTATGTCTTATTTGGGAGGCCAGTGTGGCTTAATCTGGAATAAAAGTGTTAGTAGCCATTCTTTGATGTATACACGTTGATACCAAGGAAAATTTTGTCCAAAGTATAAACTTCACCCAGTAGAAGAATGTTTAATGCATGCTAATATGGCTAAGGATATCACCTAATGTATCTTAAGGGTCTTTAAGTTATGCTTTCCATAGTTTAGAAATATATTTTGTTTGCTGTGTAACAAATGTTACATGTATGCACAAATACTTATGTTTCTTTTCTTGAATGACCATCACGACAACTATATAGATGCTAAAATCATTAAAATCAATGCATAAAGTGCTCTTGTATTGCCATTCAGGGATTAATATAGACTTAGACAGTACAATCAAAGTGTCTGAGAACAAGAAAACATAGCTAAGAAGTGAAATCCATAGTATAATTGAATGGTGTAAATTCAGATACATAAATTGAATGATATGAAGAGCATGAATTTAATTCCATGGTACCATCACCACAACAAATGTTTTAGACAGCATAAATTAAGTTCCATTGTTACCAAACCAGAATTGGAAAATCAAAAGGCAACTCTCTTGTGAAATTTAGAGACGTAACAAAAACTAATGAAACGATGTTTTTTATTTTTTAACTGTATTTCTGCTTCCTAAAATTGTATTAACAATATGAATTTTGAAGGGCTAAATTTCACTTCTGACTTGGTTATTACTTCAAGTTCATCGTGGTCAGCTTACAATTCAAGCTTCTCTCATGTGCTGCAAAAGCTTATTCTAACATCAGAGAAAATTTAAAATCACTTGGGGATTCGCCATGTAAAACCTCTTCAACGTTTCAGATAATTTTGGCATGATATAACCCAAAGAGACCCCTCCACTATCTGGTCTATGGCTCTTTCTTCCTCTGCATTTCCTTTCTCAGCCCTTGATCATCCCTTTACAAGTCCAATTTCCTTCATTTTGTGATGCTATAAACAAAAAACTAGGAGAGTGAGAAATTTATTTTCCGAAAATGAATCTAAGACATGTGCAGAACTCTTGTTTGTCCTTTATATGACCTTGGAATGCCCTAAATCTCTCTTATTGGTTGCCTATAACAATCATTTTCGTAGTTCCTAAAATGGAGGAGCGCTATGGCCAAATCTAAGTTATATTTGAGGATAGCCAATATGCTATATGACAATTCTTTGCCCAAAATCAAGCAGTACCTTGGTTAATGGTGATGCACCTATCTATGCTTGCTTGTCTTTAATAAATGCTTCTATAGCTATTTTTGCTTGAATTATGTTTAGAGTCTTGGATCTACTCATTTTGCTAAATTTGGCATGCAGCATATACACATCAATTCCAAGGACACAGAATCCTCTTGCATGCTGGTAAAGATAAGGAAGAAAGACGAGTGTAGGAATGATCTAAAACTCACTTAGGAAGAACCAATTGTGGTGGCTAGCTCTCTAATCATATTCTATGGCATGGCCCTGGCATTCAGGGAGTCATTCAACCCACCATTGGTCAAATCTGAACTATCTTATATAAAATGCAATGGCTTAGAATCCAATGCATCCTTTGACCGTGAACCCATAAATTCAATAATACATGTACTTCCATGGTGCACTCAGTAGACAAGAAAACTCATGTACCCATAAATTCAGTGGGACAACACGTGCATCCATGTTGCAATCAATAGACGAGAAAACTATGTATGAAAACTAGAATAAATAGAGAAGATAAATTAGCATGACCTATATATGTTGCAATTGGTAGAAGAAGAGACACTATAAAATTTAGGATAATAGTGAAGATAAGTTAGAATAATCTGAGAAGATGAGTTTTTGAATAATAGACTTAATACTGCAAAAGTTAAACAAGTAGCAATGGTAATTCATAAATTTCATGAAAATTGATGCTTTAACTCGAAGCTCGAGGTTTAGATTCTTCCATTAAACTCTTTGGATAATATGTTGGGAAATTTGAGACAATGTTTGGAAACATGGCTATGGATTATCAAACTTTAACATTTCAATATCAAGTTTTTCATGACTATAACCACTTATAATTTTTTTTTTTTGGTAATGGTTGCTTTTTGATAGGAGCTGCCAAACCCAACTTTTTTGAGGTTAAACTCCTACATTGGAGCTCTCAAATCTGTCGGGGTTTGAACCTCAGTCAATTCCTTGTGGCTGTTGTCTTATTTTGTCCGCCAAGCCCAACAGATGAGTCAATCTTGAAGATGTCAACTGGATGAATTTCAGAAGGGAATTAGTTAAAAAAACTAGTTCTCTACTGAATGCAGAGCTTTCATTCTCCAAACCAATCAAAATATTTATTCAACATGTTGCTTCTAAGGTTGTGAATTGCAATCTTTTTTCAGATTTGGGAAACAAACACCAAGCTTCTAAAAATCCACCTTTGATATCGTCAATGGTGGGGACTGAGAATCCCCTCGCAAAAAAATGAGGTCGATAGGCAATTGTATAAGAGAAGTGATTTATGATTTGATACATTCAGAGGCAACACTTGAACAAATTACTGTGCATATTGAATGTAATCATTTGGAGGAAATGAATAATGCTAATGGGCATGGTAATATGAACCTCCGAAGAATAATTGTCTACATCATAATCCACAATCTTATTTGGTTTTGTTGGAGCCTTTAACATCATGTAAGGAGTTAAAAGAGAAGGTTCTTTCTTCCCCTCCGACACAACCTCAAAGAAATTTGGAAAAAGTCCTGCTAGAATTTGTTGTTTTTTCAAGATTTTCTGATCAACATCTTTGTTGTTTGGTTTTGGTTGTTTAATTTATAGATGTTTTTGGTTTGCCAACATAGTCCTCCATTGTGTCATAAGTCATCTATCATTGTAATCTTGATGCTTGACATTGTCCTACATTTTAATATAAATCTTTTTTTAGTCTTCTAGAATCATCTGACATAGAAATAATTGAAAATATATATTTTTATGCAGCTGATTGTAGAAAACTCTCACAATGCAACTTGCTGCAATTTGTTGTTAAAAAGCATAAACCGTTTTACTTTGCAAAAAAAAAATCTGAAGAGGATACCACAAAGTGTAGATATGTGAATTGTAATACCTCTTGTATTAAGCTACTATTCTTAATTCGATATGTTTGTCACGTTTGATGATCTTTGGAGTATGTGAAAATTTGAATTATTTTCTCTCATTTTGCAAATAAGTAAATTCCTTCATTTATGTTAAGAATATTTAAATAAATTTAATTTAACTAAGATTAATTTTATATAATATAGGGTAATATATTTTGAATTAAAAATTAAAAATAAATGGGTGCATAGGCCTTCTAAGGAGGCTATAAACATTAACTTATACGCTTTTCTATAAGACTTAGGATTTTAGTCCCTAGTCTAGGTTTGTGGGATTGTGCAACTAGTTAAAGTGTTTAAGTAAATCTATGAAAAAATTAATTGAATTGTTAGAAACTCATATAGACATGCAAGGAAATAAATGTGTAAGAAATTGGGTTTACTTAATTGAATTGTAGGAAACCCATGTAAACATGTAAGAAAATAAATAAGAAAGTGGGTTTACTCATACAAGTAAACTCACATGGTATATATAAGAAAATTTAATAAACACGTAAAAAAAAATATATAAGAGTGGGTTTACTTACATGGTATATATATGAGTCAATTATCGACGCTGATTGTGATCATTGTTGGTACTCTTCACATCGGTTGTGGCCGTTGGCTATATTTCTCAGGATTGTTGGTGGTATTCACAACCTTGTTAGCCATACACAATAATAGTTGATGTATATGTGGTAATATGTGGCACATGTATTCAGGGGGTTAATTACCACTTGAGGATTTGGGCCCCTGATTGTGTTCTAGACTGGTTCGTGCTTCGATCAAACCTAGAAAAAATAAATTAATATATATATAACAAAAATATAAAAAATTGAGGGTCGATTGAGCCCCATGACCCAAAGGGCAGGTCAGGGTTGGCACCCTCCCATAAAAGAGGTGGCAGGGCTACACAATTTCATTGGACGCCCCTACCCACCATGTTAAAACTTGACTACTTATTTGTATTTATTTCAATTTCAAAACTTGTTGTATATGTGTATACACGTATGCATGACCAAGTCCTATTAATTTAAACTAAGGAACATACACACATTTGTTAAAAAAAAAAAACATTTATTTGTTTATTCATAAATTGAATTAACTATTGTATGTGATATATACGTTTTGTATATATCCTCTTCTTTCAACATAACACAAACTCAAATCTGTGAACCAAAAAAAAGAAATAATCAAGACATTTCAACACAAAGATTAAATGACATAAAAATTAGTTGACCATTAAGGTCATAGTACAAGGGTGGAAACTTAAAGGATCTGTTAGTTAGGGCCATTTGCTCAATTTCTTCTAAAACTTGACTTTTAAAACTGATTTGATGATCTTGGGATCCTCTTAAGTCTCTTCTAAAGAATTTGTGCTCGATCAATTTCATTAAAGTATTATTAAATTTTACAAAAGTAAATCACATTTTAAACTACACACTTTTATTCAAGAGAAAGATTAGTTACTTTGTGTATAATTGTTTTAGAAGTCGTCTTGGCTAACTTGACCACACTTAAGTTAAATCTTAGTTTAAACACAAAATTTAAATTGTCCATGTATAAAATAAGTTTTAAATAAAACATAGCTTATGATTATGAGACTTAAGTGATACTCGTAGTTTTTTGAATTAAAATGACATGTTGTCGTAAGGCCAAATCTGTAATTTAAATTAATAATTTTAGAAGTAAAGAACTTTTAACTCTTTCAATTAAACAAATAAGGTTTTAGTGTTTTACTGCTCTTTTCTTAGACTAGCAAAACCTGTTCGAATTGAAGGAAAATAAATACCTTTTGTCGAAATTATTTAAATGTAGAACTTAAATTCCTTTGAAAATGGATTTGAAATTTCAGATCAACAGATGGATACTTTTTATTAACAATGGTTGCAATTAAATTGGGACCGTTTTAGAAGACATTTTTACTAGAAAATTATTGGTATTTTTCTGTCATTAAAGTTAGTTTGGATTGTAGATAAATTAAATCTCTGAAAATATGATTTATCAAATTCAAGGATTGAAACATGTTTTAAATGGATAAAATTTATCAATTTCATCAAAAAAATGAATTTATGATTAAAAATTACAATTAAATTTGGCTAGATTTTAAATCAATTTCATGAGTGAAATTTGCAACGACATTTTTTAGCTTGTCAAAACTATTTCAAAACGATAGTTAATTTTTAATTAATCCCAGATAAAAATTATCTAATGCTGAATTTAAATTCTATATAATAAATAAAATATACATAAATTATCATAGTTTCTCCTATGAATTAATTTAATAATGTTGTCAAACACAATTTATAATCCTGAAATTAGAGTAAAAATATTATTTTGAAACCACTATTTTCTGCCATAACTATTTTAATGCTCCCTTCCTAAATAAATTGTCTACGTGACTTATTTATATGATAATAATATTAAAATAATACATAATTAATTAATTAATTCAATAGCCTTTTTAGATAATTAATTAGACGTATTTTCTCTAAATTTTATGTACTAAGATTAATGCTATGATCATTTGTTATGAGAATTGTGGTGTTTGGTCAAAATTTAACCTAGCCGGCGAATGTTACTAGCCTAAGAAATACTTTTAAAATCCTAGTCAAAATTAATAACATTAAACATTGCTCATTTGGATATTGTTGTAGTTGCTTCATGTTAGGTTGAGGGAGACCATAAATTAGCAGTAGAGTAGTGCATACTCGTGTGATAAAATATATATAACTTTTCTAGAATTTGGAAGTCTAACCAAATATATTTTCATATGTAAGAGTGCCTTGTACCAAGCTTTGGTTTTATCTTACTCTATGTGGAACAATTAACCGCTGCAATGTTACTTACAAAGGTAATTGTGTAAGTGAATGTTGTGAGGCTAAGTGGCGAATGTTAGTTGCCTTTAAAACATAACTGACATTTGTTTTGGTAACATATAAACTATAACCAACCATGATTTTAGATATGAAGGTGGTCATAACGGATATGTAGACAATTTGAGAAGTGAGCACGGACACTGATAACTAACTCTTAGGGTGCTTTTTCTAAGCATCGGCTATAGTTACTAACCATTAGGATACCTTTTCTTGTACATAGGGTGTACCTTCATGTTTTCTAACCTTGTAGGATTTATTTAGAAATAATATATGTGGTAGTAATCATTAATTTAGGTGGTGCCTTGAGTTGTTTTTCTAGTTGAGTGAATTTGGAAACTCGATTATATCTATTTGGCCTTTGTTGTAGATGAAGACACTATAGAAAGATGGAGTTTCTTTGAGTATTAAAAGATTAAAGTTGTTGAAACTTCATGACATTTAGGACTAAGGAATATATATTCATATATCATTTATTTCAACACTCGTATGTACTCTTATGGGATAATGCTTATGTATTAGCACATGACTTTGAGATATTGAAGTGTCTTATGCTAAGGATTATTGAGAGTAGTGGTCTATGTTTTAGGGGTTTATGTCTAGAGCTTATAGAAGCTTGTTTATGTAGTGATAATTATTTATTCATTGTTTTGGCTTAGATTGCTAACCCCAATCGACAATGACAACTCGTGGAGAAGACTCTTCACAAGTTCAAGTAGAGAACTACATTTGACCCTGATTCCAAGAGCATATATGTAGGCTACCCAAGATGTGGGGGCATCGTGTCCTAAGTCATATGTGAGGTTAGGATTGCCTCTTCATCAATTCTAGTGTTAAGCTATGACTCTTTTCCTGGATCACTAGTACAAAAATAAAATCAAATAATTGTGATTAACTTTTATTGTGTATATTGTTGACCCTCCTATTATGATTAATATGGGATAATGGTTGTTACTTTGTGACAAATATAATATAATAAATTTATTTTGGTTTTGTGCTCCCTAAGAGAGATGTTTGTTTAATATTATAGGAGCCTTCCTCTTGACAGCCATAGGGTGGTAACCCCATAAAACATACCTTGTAACTTAAAGATTATTATTGTATTACTTGTATATGTTTAATCTCATAAAAATGTTAATTTGTCTTCTTGCACTAAAGAAATCACAAAAAATAAAAATAAATGAGACCATTTTATATTTGTATCTTTTAGTGTTAATTGTTCCTCATTCGTAATAAGGATAATAAAATGATATTAAAATAGACTTTCATGCAGTGTGGTAATTTTGGAAACCATTTTTGAACTTAATCCTCTCTTAGAGATATTGTGTACAACGATTATGAAAAGTCTTGTTGTGGATTAAACAATTTTGTGTGTCACACTTCTTATTGTGATGTTAGTCGATAGGTGACAACAATGAATAATTTATTTTAAAGAAATTAATTAAAAAAAAATAAAAAATAAAAAAATTACTATATTTTACTTGGGTCTCTAGACAAATTTTTTGGGTATGACATTTTGGTATTAGAGCACATGTTCAGTGTTGGGTACTCTAGGCAAATCAACATGGACAATTCATTTATCTTCCACAACAAATAAAATTTATGTTGTATGTTTTCAGAATGATTTTGATGGGAGGAATATTATTCATGAGACATTTCTTATACTTTTGTTATATTGAGATACTATGTGTGGGGCTTTCAACTTTGTTCTTCTTCATTTTTACAATACTTGTGACTCATGATTGATCATCTATTTAAGAAATAGATAGAAAAAATGTATATTGTCCATGAGATACTTTAAGGCACTGAGATACTATGCACGAGGATACTAATTGATATTTTTTCTTCATTTTGATAGTATTAGTGATTCATGATTGATCAATGATTTGAAGTTATACTTGTGGCCGATAAGATAATCTTTGATCCTCGTGTGTTCCCAATATACATGTTTTCATTGTGTTGTGATGTACTTTTATCTCTTATATGCATTGTTTGTGAACCAATGTAGACTAATATAACATGAGTTAATCATATGTTTCCTTAACCTTGGTAGTAATCCACACACACACACACACACAAAACCTCTTGTTCAACCCTCACACCATCATGTACATGTACGAAAATTATGGAACAAAGTCATCCTCTATAAAATAATTATGTTATCGTATGTTTGTGATGTATGTGATAAAAGGCAAAATGTTTGATTATGTTATGTGGCTAACATGTACCTATTCAAATGAGAACATACTTGTGACATACCTTGTGCTCATAATGCCCATGTGAAACTATCAAGTAATGTATTTCCCATCTTTGTAACTTAACCTTGTGATATGCACTCTATGTTTTAGCCATGTGAACCTTGTTTGGGAGGCATATGGGGAATGATATTTATACTGATGATTTATGTCCTCCCCTCATGTATCTACTTAGGCCATATGGTGCAAGTGATGTGAAATTTTGCTATCATGGTATGTTAGTATTTTATTCTAAATTGAGTGATAATTTAAGTTTATTTTGAAACCAACACTATTTTATTTTGAGCTGACTTGTTAAGGTTATTTAACCATTATTCTTTAAATTTATCCTACTTTAAATTTGAAGTTTTATTCATTTTATTGATGAAATTGTTTTTTGGCCACTTGGCTATTGAGTTATTTTAAATATTGTATGTGAAAACTAATTTTCTAAATGATGATCTCTAAGAAAAAATTTACATGAATCAACTAGAAGGTTTTGTAATTAAAGGCCAAGAACACAAGATGTGTAGATTGGTAAAATCATTGTATGGATTGAAACAAGCCCCAAGACCGAGGCATGAAAATATCATCAAGCACCTCTTGAACATGAATTTCAAGCATTTTTGAATTTGAAGATGAAACTTTTTTTTGTCAAAACAATTGACAAACTAGTTTAATTTCTAGTTGTATATGTGGATGATTTGTGCCTAATATGAAATAATGAATGGTACACTACAAAATCAAAGAAGAATTAATGATTTTTTTTTGAAATGACAGATTTAGGTTACCTTCATTACTATTTGGGTATGGAAGTGATTAAAAAACCTAAGTACATTTTCATCATACAACAAAAGTACATTGGTGAAATTCTAAGAAAATTAATAATGATAGACTATAAACCACTCAATAGGCCCATGGAAAAAAATTTGAAGTTGACATCAATCGATATTACAAATTTTATAGTTGCAACTAAGTATATACATCTCATTGGAAGTTTGATTTGTGTAACCATTACTAGACCATGCATTTATTTTACCATTGATATTATTTTAAGATTCATGCAACAACCTATATAAAGTCACTAAATAAAAACAAAGATATTTCTTTGATATCTAAGGGGAATACAAAATTTTGAGTAAAAATACTTTAGGGAAGAAAATTTTAAACTATTTGGATATTTAGATTCTAACTATGTAGGTAATTTTGTAGATGAGAAATCTACTTCATATTTATTACTTAATTTTGGAACGATAGTTATATTTTGAAAGTCAAAGAAGCAATCAATGCTAGAAATTTATTCAACAAAATAATAATATATGGCAACTTCAAAAGAAACTAAGGAAACAATAAGGCTTAGAGGATTTTTTTATAGATTTGTAGGTAACATAGGTTTCATCAACATTCATCATAGGCAATAACATTTCTACAATTCAAATGGAAACAAATATAGTATTTCATGACTGAACCAAACATATCAATACCAAATTCCATTTAATTCAACATTTTGTGAAAGACGATATTGTAAAATTGATACGTTGTCCAACTACAAATAAACTAGCATATATCTATACAATGTTAGTGTATATACATATTTTATTTTATTTTTTTATTTGAATTATTCCTACACACGTGTTGTTCCTACATTTGAGTTAACTTGCTTAGGTGTACTTAAACATAGGGTGTTACTCTTGTCCGTCATCATTGACTAGTGGATGTTACTCTTTTATTGGTTATTTCAAACTTAGTAGTTACATGCCTATTATAGGCCCTTTGTGGCTATTCATGGAGTTACGCATTTTACTCTCCTATTTGTATATCTTGATTTGTGAACTATTCATATGGAGTGTGTGTTGGATGATTTGTTCATGTGTTCACTGTAATATTCTCATTTTATGGTTTTTTTCTCTTTCAAAAACTTTATGCAATTGCTTATATTTTGTTCACAAACTAGTGCTTCCATTTGATCTAGAAATCTTGGTAGTCCACTGTCATGGTATTAGAGCTCTAAACTGGTATATGCTTGTCAAGTTTTACTTGCTGTTAGTTTCATTTTTAAAATCATGAATCTTGTTGTTCATGATTCTATTGGTCTGCATGTAGGTTCTACCCACTTGTTATCCTATGCATCTCTTTGCTATTTGCCATTCTATTAGTGCTTAAGATTATAAGGGCATCCAACATTGATTTTGCATTATGGTGGTAAAGGATTTCCAAACCATGAGAGTATACAAACACTTGACAACATATTGAGGTAGAAATTGAGTTTCCTTTGCTATAACTCATTTTTCAAACCAGGAGTATATAGAGTAGGCACTAAGAGGATGCTGACCATTGAGGATGATACTTAGTTTCTTCACATTTAACTCATTGGTCAAAGATACTTGAGGGTGGTTGGATGAAGAATAATTTTTCTTTCAGGAGGATAGCAATCCCTTTACTACAAGCTCATTTTTTCAAATCAGAGTATACAATATGCCCAAGGCAAGCTCTTACTGCACATTAATGTTGAAATGAATATACAGGGTGAGTGCAAGAGAGACAACTTTTACATTGCAGAGGAATACAATTTCCATCTCATTGTTTAACAACAAAGAATTACTGTGAGCATTTGGTGGAGAAAATTCTTTGGAGTAGCCTTCAAGATCTGTATCACTCCACCTCTACACAACCATGGTCTTTAAAACCACTAACCAGTTGTCTTCCACTTGACCTAGCTACCTCTCATTGATGTAATCTACCTGCATCCTCCTTGTTTGACTCCATACCACTCACCTTGTTGTCATTGGTTTTCAAAACTTTTTTTTGGTCAAATCAAACACCTCCTCTCAGTGGTAGTGCATACTTGATGGTGTTCTTCCAAAAATCTAAGTCAAAACAAACTTTATTCTGTCCTAACAATACAAAACAACTATTTTATTAATTATTATTTTTAAATAGCTAGTTTTATTTTGCCCTCAAAAATATTTTTTTCCATTGAGTTACATGTGTGGGCAAGTAGTAGACTTGGTTAACTGGGAGAGGTCATTAGTTCAATTTCCATCTAATTGAGTCAAGTGCATTTAAATTTGGTGCAAATTTAATTAAAATAGATCATTCAAAAATATATATATATTTTTTGTAATTTTTGATTGGTAATTCAAAATTGAGTGTCATTTTCTTCAAAAGTGCAAATTTTTGTGTGTTTGTTTTATTGGAACTGTTTATTTTGTAAAAAACACTAAATTATAAAGTGTTAAATTTTTGGGGGAGGTTCATAATATTTGATTCAAAGGGGGCGTATTATGTTTCAGTCACTTTCCTTTCTATTCACATTCTCTATTTTTTGTAACAACAATTACTACAACTTCATTTCTACACTATAGATTTAACTTCAATAATTTCTTTCGCACCATTTAATTATCACAAATAGAAATATAAAATGCAAATCATTTTGAGAAGCAAGGGTTTACATCATATTACAATGGGCACTAAGACTAAGCCTAATCCAAAAGCAGTTAAAGTTAAATGGTTTAACTGTTGTGACAAAGTCTTTAGATTATCATGTCTTTGTATGTTTCCTAATCTACTCTTTCATGTTGAATATGAAAAAATCCTAATGAAGTATAAACCACACTAGAAAAACTCTTTGGGAAGCTAAATGTGATGAGAGATCATGAACTATATCATGAGCTCATTAGTTTGAGTCCTAATAGTTTTGACACCCTATAAAATTTCTTCACTAAGTTTAAGTCTTCAAGATTATAGTTAAAAGAATTTGGAATAGATAATAAGGATGATAAACTAGGTCTTTCCATACTCTCTAGACTAGGTCTAGATTACTTTGTATTCATCTCTAATTTCCATGTTACCAAAAGTGCTCTTGGAATCATATGGAAAATGCCCTCTTTAGATGATGTTATTGTTGATTTGACTCAAGATCAAGATAAGTTAATATAGATGATTACATTGAAGTCCTATAAACCACAAGTCCTAATTACTAGAAATGGGAAACAAATGGCTTCAAATAATAAGGAAAATAAATAGAGTAAAAAGGATCAAGAGGAAAAGAATCAAAATCCTCTTGCCTCCAAATCAACCAATGAGACCTCCTCTTCTAGTATTAAGCCTAAGAAAGAGAGGATCAAATGTGGGTATTGGTCAAGAAAACATGATGAAATAAAATGTTTGAAAAAGCAAATTGACCACCTAACTTGCCTTCTTGAGATGAAAACATAGGTGTTCCTGAGTCTATCAAACCAAGTTCATCAACTCTAGAATCCCCCAAGGTAAATGACAATGGTAAAGAAAAGGCAAAAGAAGATAGTAAGGAGAAAGTAAAAGGTAGGGACCTAATTGTAGTTTTACCTCCAAATACTACATGGGTTATTGGCTCTAGTGCATCACATCACATGACTTCTTTATAGACAACATTCACTTCCTTAGAAACATGTGACATGACCACTATTCATCTGGGTGAAGACACTTATATAGAGGTTTTCAAGAGAGGGTATATTGAAGTGAGAGGTGAAACATTCAATAATGTTCTAAGTATTCACTCACTTTAAAGTAATCTCCTACTAGTCTACTAGATTACTCACCTTGGTTAGGGTATGCTAGTTGAGTTCACTCTAGATTCAATGTATGTTAGAGAGTTGCACAATGATACTATAATGGCAATTGAAATAGTTGATCATCAAACTTGATTGTATACCTTCTCACAATTTGTCACCAATTATCCTTCATATTCTTCTTCATCAAACTCACTTGGACTTGATGACTTTTTTTAACGTGAACACATATCTAATGATGACGACTCTTCTTCTAGCACATATGACTATAGTAGTGATGGGGACACACCTCCACCATATCCTTGTTACCTTCCAGATATTAAGGAGTTGTTTATTGATCCACTGACTTCTGATCTACTTCAGACACTACAAAGAGTAGGTACATTGATCCATGGCTCATCATATATCAAGGAGTCTAGTACTTAGTTACATGACATTCAACATTATTTCCATGCCTTAACTTATGATGCACCATCACTACTTAAAGTAGTTGGCCCATTTACTATGCATGAGGAACATAGTTTATTGTATAAGAACCACACATTGGTTGGAGATCCATCAGGCACTTGGTGGACACATTCACTATTCCAGGGTGATCCACTCTTCACTACTCCCACTTTTGATCCACAATCACTCTAGATAGCTCTTTTGTAAGATACAGGGTGGTTACAAGCGGTTGTAGTCTTTAGTGGGGATTTTTATCCCTCTTATTATTATTATTTTTTTGGCGGGGGGGGGGGGGGAAGTTTTTTCCTATAATTTTTCTTCCTTTCTCCACTTTATGGGAGTTAATTTATTCATGGGTACCTCATTAAGCCTTATTTCTTGGACCCATTTTTTCTACCCATCTAAGCTATGCTTATAGGCAGGGGCGGGGGGATGAGGGGGATAGGGTTAGTGTAGGATATTTATTTTCATTTCATTTTGTTATTTTGATTATTCCTACACACATGTGTTGTTCATACACTTGAGTTAGTTTGCTTAGGTGTACTTAGACACATGTAGTTACTCTTGTCCATCATCATTGGCTAGTGGATGTTATTCTTTGATTTATTATTTTAGACTTAGGAGTTACATGCCTATTCTAGGCCCTTTGTGGTTGTTCATGGAGGAGTTACACATTTTAATATCCTATTTATACATCTTGATTTATAAGCTATTCATATGGAGTGTGTGTTGGATGATTTGTTCATATGTTTTATGCAATAGTCTCATTTATGGTTTCATGATTTTTTAGCAACTCTATGGAATTGATTGTATTTTATTCACAAACCAGTGCTTGCATTTGATCCATAGATCTTGGTGGTTACTCCATCAGACAAAACCACTTGCAAGTGATAAATTTGAAAAATTCAAAGGCACCCTTAGTCTCACTATAACCCCTACAGATTAAGGGGGAACATAATGTTATTGTACATAATATTTCTTAATCTTAGGTGTAGGTTTGATTTCATATTTTAGTAGCATATGCATAGTCATATTAGAATATTAATTCTACAACCACATTCATGGTTGTTTATTGTATACATTCTTCTCTTTCTATAAATCAAAGCAATTTTGGTCTACACATTTTTTTCTTAATCTCATTGTCCATGATTGCCTTAAAATATGTATTTTTTGGATTATCTGGTTCCTTCCCATTCATTTATTTTTGAAGCCTTACGACTTGGCCTTACTTGACTTTATCATATAATTCAAAAATAAAATAAAAAATAAAAAATAAAAAAAATGAAAAATTGGGACCTAAGCATGGCATGAGTTGCGAGATTACATTATCTACTTATGATATGTATCACATGTTGGGTAGATGGCATATTATTTTTAAGCACACATGTATTTCACAAGCTATACGATAATGATGTAGGACATACATATTATACAAGGATACATAGATTCTATAACTTTCATATACTCATGGGCCATGCCAATGTTTGGGGCATCTACTTCCACAGGTTATATTATCATAACTTATATCTTTTTATGACCTCTTTTACCATGTTAAGCTACATATATTGCTTACACATGCCTTACTAGTTATTTATTACATAGTGATACATTTTATATATTATTTTACTATGATGTGATACTAAAATATATAGATGGTGTAGACTAGTTTTCACTTGTTCTATGCTTTATCGATGTTGTTAATTTTGCATAATAGGATAGTTATTGTTTTCTATTGTGTGTGGACCCTTAGCCTTGTTTTTGGATCCTTAGTATTGTTTGTTGTAAAATTCATGCCCTTGTTTGTGGCTCATTAGTGTTGTTTTTTTCAACATTTATTTCACATTGTTTGTGGCTTCTTAGCCTTACTTTTTAGCAAAATATTTTCCCCTTATTTGGGGCCCCTTTGCGTTATATGTGACATTATATGCTATTGTGTGACATTTCATGCTGATTTTGTTGATCTTGTGTAATTTATATGATTGCAGGTGTTGTGATCCATATCACACACCTCCCCTTTATGTGTTATGCCATTATTTATATCATACACTTCCTTATTATGTATTATTTAGTGACAGTTTCCTCTACGCATTTCATAGATACATCTATATTGACATATCACTTATATGTACTTGCATTTCATATGTTACATACATGCCTTGATTCTATATACATTACAATGATGAGATAATCTCCACATGTTGACAATATTTTATATGATATTATCTTTATACATGAGATGATATAGTTCATTTCTATTTTGAGATGAGTGACTTGCAGGATCCATCCCTCACCTCAAAAGGGGGCATGTTAGTGGGATTTATTATAGACACTAGAACTTCCATGAGCATATTTGAGTACAATATACAAAATTTAGAGTTTATATGTGATTCAAATATCAGATTGGAATAATTATTTGCACTTTTTAGACATAATTTGGGGGTATACGTATTCCATTAAACACTCCACAAGTGACATTTTCAAATTGATAGATATTCAAATACATTTTGGAGACATGTGTAGGTAATATGTACTCCATTTTATAGGACAAATTTAGTTGGGCATGGTACTAGTTTATGCACATATACATTAGTTTAGATTCCAGTTAATCATAATGCTAGTTCATGCAAATTATGATAGTTTATATTTAGCACCGATTTAATGGAGCATGATGTAGTTCATGCATGTTTACACATGTTCACCTTTGTAGTTATTTATCACATGTTTTTAAGTATTTTCAAGTGTGGAACAACCTTGAATCTATATACATTCCATCTGCAATGGTTGTTTCATATCTAAATGAGTAACGTGGTCAATTTTTTGTGTCACTCAATGGCCTAGAAATTACTCTGTGAGCCCATTATGTGGCTCATTCATTGCATATTAGGGTTACAATATTAGACTTGGATTATTTACATGTGGGTTAGGGACATTTATATTCCAATCCATGGCCCTTGACTTAGTTAAATTTCAAATTTGGAATTGATTGCCCTCAATTTTACCATGTTTTCTAAGTGCTTCAATGAGGAAGAAAAATTATTCCAATGATTTGACAAGGATACATCTCCAAGAAGTTATAGAGAAACACAATTTACTCACACATAAGTGTACTCCTTCCTTGTGCTTTAAAATTTCAAGTATAGTTTAGATTTCAAATTTCATTCTATGGATATTGACTACTACATTTTCATTGTAGGTTTTGGTTGGAGTAGCTTGCACATTTTTATCCTTATCCCAAAGACAATGTGTGTTGTACATAATCAGGTATATATTTATCCTTTTACTTTAGTATTTTAATTGCATTATAATACTAGAATAAATGGGGGAATTTATAGATACAAAAATTTGGTATTTAACACTTTGCAATGCAAATCTTGAGCTACATTTATCCTACATGACTTGTGTGCTTATAAATAATTATTATTCACCATTTCCACACACCTGCATGATATTTATGCATCTAATCCATTCTAAGTTACTAATAGTCACCTATAAGAACCTCTTGGTCTATGCTAAATCAGTTAAATATTCTACTCACATTTCTATTTCACCACATTTATAGCCATGCCTCCCACATAGGAATGCTAGTCTCAAATAATAATGTCAATAGAAATATATTGAGGCTAATGATACCATAATTTTATTGACAATGATTATTTTTAAAAATCAATTCATTACCATAGGTCAGCCCATTCACCTAGTGTGTTAGTGGCACATGAAATTACTCAATTGAGTGCATAAAAATACAAATCAAGTTCAAGATTTTTGATCCATCTGACACTTATCTATCAAGAATATATATATATATATATATATATATATATATATATATATATATATATATGCACATTGAGAAAATATGCCCTATTCTTCCCAAACTATAAATCATTCACTAAGGGAAATCATCAACCAAGTCTAAATCACACTAAGCCAGGTCAAAAGTCAATAATGTAAAAGTCAAATCTATATTATAGATTCATTCATATAGTGAAATAACACAAATGAAAAATCAAACTAAGGGGGAGAAATAAGTTTGGCTTGAATTCCATATTTAGAGTATTAGATAAATACACAATGGTTAATCATCAAGGGGGTGATTGGGGCCATTTAATCCCAATTAAACCTCCTCAATTTTTATCCTTCATAAGCAAACATAAGGTTTCAAGGAGAAGCAAGTTATTTTCTAGAGATACATGCACAAATAAGCATAAAATATTACACATACATATATATATCTGGCAAATGTATTTCACTGTAAGGTCACAAAGAGCCAAAGATTCCTGGGACAATAAAGTAATCTCCAATCACTACCATCGACATTTCTATCCAAGCCTAATTTTAGTGACATTGTGCACATAGAGAGACAATTACAGTTCTAGATGAATCATAGACCTTATTCTAGTCAATTTATATTGTTAGAACATAGTCACAATTACCCAATTAAATAGGGAAGCTAAGTATCTTATCCTTTATATCCTTTCCATAAATAACAAATCTAATTATTAAGTTAATTCTAGTGCTATACATTCAAATTTATGTTTGATTTCCATACATTATAATATGAAGTAATTAATTATTTAGTTTCATCCTATTGTGATTTAAATTAGTATTAAAACATGATACACAACATGAGGGCCAATATGAATTGGAAAGGTGAAGGTTTTGCCTTTGGCATAAATTTTAGCAAGAGATGAGGGCATGGATACTATCTCAAAGCTATTAGTGGATGTTATGTCTAATGAGGTTGATGCCTAAACATATGATGAATAATTTGACAATAAAGCTATGAAGAAAGAATTAGATAGTAAGGTGTAATCTTGGATTAAAGGAGTATATGGATGGAGAAATAATGGTGTATGGATAGAGGTGGACAAACCCCAAAATAAGATGGAAAAATAAAAAGAGAGTTGACATTAGCTAAAATGAAGATAAGGACAATTACATCAAGCTAAAAGGATGATTTATGGTCTAATAAGTGGCTGAAAAATAATAAATAAAGTGAATGAAAAACTTTAGAGGTAATTATTCAAGTGGAAGGGCACACCATGGACTTAATTTTAGGGTCAAAAGGGTGGTTCTACCACTTAGTCATGTTTGTGAGCACCAAATTCACAAACCAACTCACTTGGGTAGTCTGATGCATGAACATCTGGGTGCTAAAAAAAATCTTGCATCAACAAAAAATATGTAGGGTTATGCCCTTGTGGACTAGTTAGTGCATTTGTAGTTTTGACATGGTAAAAGTTGATTCATAGGGATTCATGGGGAACATAAAAATTCAAACCCTTCAAAGACATAAAGAACTCTATTAGACTTCAAGAGAAAGTCAAAAGTAATGAGACAAATAAAAGCTGATGAATGGAAGTGTTGTTTATTACTACTATTGAAAAATACATCGTATACTTCATTAAGGTAAAATTTATAGTGTTTTTTTATCAAAATAAATTATGATATATATATTCTTCTTGAAAAGTTATATGCTTTTAGAAAAATAACATTTGATTTCAAGTTTATATGCTAAAGTTATGTCTTCTAAAACTTGTTGGATTTTTTTTCAATGATAAAATCATTGGTATACATTAATGGGTGGTTTTATAAACTTATAAGACAATTTTATAACTGCTATGATGGTTTTACAAGTTTTAAGGGTAGTTTTAAAACTGTGGATTTGTATTAAGTATAAATATCACACTTGTCAAAAGTAACAACCCACAATTATTGAATTTCTTGTCTAAGGAATTTCAAGATCCTTTGGACTTCAAGGGGACATCTCTAGGAGGAAATGGAAAATTGTTTTGGATAGAAGAAGAAATTTTTCAATGGGTTATCTCGTAAATAATTTAGTAGTGAGAGGTGGTCTCACTTAGAAGTTAGTTTACATAGTGTGTATCTCTTAGAAAGATAAAGGGATAGGTAAAAATAAGGAAAATGGATTGTCCATAGCTCAAGGGGAACATCTAAATTAGTTGCAGATAAAGGTTACAAGGAAGAAGGACAAGAGTGAAAGGGAGTGAATGATTCAACATCTGAGCATACTTATGAGAAGATCGAGATCATACTTATAATAGGTTGAAATCCATATTATAGATAATGATATCAAGATATTTTTTAAAATACTAAAGCATATATTCAAATCTAGGATTGAAAAAAATTATTGGTAAATTTACAAGTCATATTCCTTGTTTTTTAGTTTATTACAGAGACTGAGAAGATTGTTAACATTTTTTAATACTTTTCAATAAATGAATATTTTTGTACTATTGTAATGATTTAATGTATGTGATCTCAGTAAGTTAGTTATGAACCTAAATGGAGTCGGGATAGGCTGAAATTTTTGTTGAAATGTTATATGAGTCCTTTGTGGTTATAAAACATCACAAAGTAGTGTTGAATTATATTCAGATCTATGTTTTTGCATATTGAATAAGAAATAATCTCAAATTTTTATGCCATATCAACATGATCAAGTTAAATATAATTGATTTTATTGTATAACAAAAGATTCCCATAAGCCCCTATTATCAAAATTTCTATATTTTTGGTGGTGTTGGGTTTAGTTTGCAAGGATAATGTTTCCATTCATTTTTTGTTCTATCCTTGGTTGCATCATTATATCTCATGAAAATTTTACACTCCTTAAACTAACACAAAGGATGTAAAAATCAAAGAACTCAATGTTTCCATATAAGGGAACATTTATGCCATCGATTGGAAATACACCCAAGCCTTGTATAGATCATGGTGTTATGTGGTACATATAATTTCCTAACTGGAAGTCAATGTTGATGTCATGTAATGGTTGAGGGTGTCATGGATTCACATTGCTGATGTATTTTCCTCTAACTAATGCATCTAACTTGCTCTTTTTTATCTTAAGAGAAATGTTCTCTTGATATGAAGCATTCTAACCTATAATAAAATCTCTTTGTCACTACATTTACTATTATTTAAACAAGTGAATAATCATCATCACCTTAGTAAATGTCATAGAGGTATATATTAGCTATAACGGATGGGACCTTTATAGATTTAAATAATTTTTTAATTAGTTGATTTTACATGCTTTAAAATAAGAAAAAAAGAAATTACATCTCAAATAACTATCAAGTATACCCATTTAAGGTTTAATATCTTATAGAAGTTTATGAATTGTAAAAAAAAGTATGATCATTGCATGCATGTTGAAGTCACTAACATATCATGCTATGATGATATTATTATTTTCAATTTAAAATATACAAGTAAATTTCTTTTGTCACTCATTTTAGTCCATGTGACCATATTTGTTTCATAAATATTGTCCATTTCTTTACCTCTCTTATTTATGCTGCCACATTTTGTATTGGACTTATTGAAACTACAAGATACATGAAAAATATCTTCTTTAAATTATCTTTTGATGGTTTCAAACACCTTTATGTACCAACATTGAAATATTATGTAAAAAGTGTAGATCTTATAATTCAATTTCAATTGTAAAATGTGGCAGTATAGAAAAGGCACATGAATTGGTTGACAACATCAAAATCATTCATATTAAAATGAATTGAAAGTAACATTAAAAAATATAAAACTTAAAAAAAAAATTTGTAATTACATCTCAAAAAAATATTATGTACACACGTTTAAGGTATAATACACATTTAAGGGTTAAGTTCTTATAGAAGTTTATAAATTGTTATAAAAATATGATCTTTGCCATAATGCTTAAGTTACTAATATATCAAGTCATAATTCTAATATTATTGATTATTAAAAAACACAAGTAAATTTTCCAAATCCCTAATTGCAATCCATGTGATCACATTTCTTCCAAATATTTTTCCAATAATTCATGTGCCTCATATATGCTTTCCACATTTTTCATCAAGATATTTTCAACTATAACATATTTTGAATCTCAATTTCTTAAACTCCTATATATAAATCTCCTTATAAGACAAGAACCTACAAAAATATTTTAAAATTTAACATCACATTGTATTTGTGACATCATTACATAAATCAAGAATAAATAAATAACTCATAGATATTATTGCTACCTTAGATGATTGATTAGATTGTATATAATTATAAATAGGTCCTTGTCAAAGGTATTTGGAAGGTTCAATGGAAAAATGTACTAAACAAATAAAGATAATGAAAATATAAAATGAGTAATATTAAATATAAAAAAATAGTAATAATTATAACAATAAAAAATGTTACACACAAGTACCTCATAATTTTATTTTAGTGCTATGTGATTTCATATCAATAAAGTCCTCATTTCTTGACAACAAAATCTTGAAACTTGATAAAAAGTGGAAGCTAGAAGATGAGGGATGATGCCATAGGTGATTTATTGTTCCTTCAACCAAGTCTTCCATGACATCATATATATTTTACTTTAGTCAAAATACAATTCATCAATCTCCATAAATAAATATTCACATTCTTAGTAACATGTATCATATCAAACAAGTGTGTTATAGGAAGGTAATTATAGTATTCAAGATTATAAAATATGTAATATATATTCATTCCATTAAGAAAATAACCAAGTCATATTGACACTAGATTAAGAAAGAATGTGATCATTAAAAAAAAACATGAACCATATTATCATTATAATGATACAAAGAAACATAAGAATGAAATGATATCAATGCATGCATACCTTATCTTCTAAAATAATATATTTTCAATTGATTCAATGTTATTCTAAGTGGGCTTATTCTTTCTTCAATCTTATCATTGAAAGCATTTTTCATGTTGTAAAAAAATGATTATCTTTGGTAAAAATATCAATAATTATCAAACACATCATTATGCATAATTTTAGAGCATCTGCATGTTATTTTTCTTATATATGTTAGACATCCACATTTACACTTTGTTTAAATCCAAACAAATTTTAGTGAAAAAATAATTTAAATTTATATTAAGAGGGGTAAGTTTACTATAATTACAATATAATATAACAAATAAACCTTTTATTTTACATACCACAAAAATGTGTTAATTCATGGGCATTATGGATATCCAACATAGTATAATATGAAATGTAAATATCTTTGATCATTATGCTTATATATGTCATAGATATTGACATCAACTTAAAGCATATTAAACTCATAAATTATATGTTGTAGATACACACCTATGTTTTTAATTGGTGATTCCTTAAACATGCAATAAAAATATTTGATAAATTTAAAATATAAAATATAAAATATAAAATAAATTCAAAGTAAAGGTCAAAGAATTAATATTATATATTATGAGAAAATCATTCACTAGACATAACTATTGCCAACATTGAAAAATCTTTTTTTATAGATAGGTAAAGAGGTATATTATTATTGAAAATAATAACTAGCCAAACTAAATAAATTGAACTTAATTTTCCAAAAGGATCAACAATGTTAGATACCATTGAAAGTCACATATATCTTTAGGCTCATTGTTTAATTATTTCCATTTCTCCTTGATTTCCCTCTGTGATCTGCCATTTATCGATATTCGTTAAACACTATTCCATGCATCTATAACATTCATTGAAATATAGGATCTTGGAAAGATATTTACTTCTAAATGTATGTTGTATTTGAGAAATAATGGGCATATGACACACAATATTGAAATAAAATTTGATCATAATCTTATATTCTTGATATATATTTTTTCCACATTAAAGACATTCCTTCAACGATGCATTTTCATTGTAGTAAAAGATTTAATATTCAGCACCCACATTAATTGTGTTGTACATCAAACCTAACCTATTTGAAAATAATACGTATTTATCAATATGATTGGGAAAAATCATTGATTTAGGAAAAATCATGTCTCAAAAGGCCTTGGTAAAATTAATCAATTTAGTTTAATATTTATGTATAAATAAAGAATACATATAAGAAAATAAAAAAAGTTGTTGGAATTACCTAAAAATCTATGTATTTTTTTTCAACCATGAACAATCTTCAAGTTGGCCAACAAGAGAATTGTAGAAAGAAAGGATAACTTTTCTCTAGGATACAATTTTTTTAAGCATAATCATTAAGAGGAGTTTCAAACTTTTCATCATCATTGTGTTAATTTGTATACAAGCCATGAAAAAATGCATTTACTCTCTCCTTATTGACATACCATTTATTTGATTGCTTTTCCATTGTATCTACATTGCCACTACTCATATTTTCCCATGTCATTCATTTATGTGGTTCAATTTTTAAAATTTTTAAGGACATTCAACATAATTTATAGTGAATTAATTTTTATGAGATTTTATTTGTGTGTTTCTAAGATAAATTTTATGGGGACCAACACAAAATCATTATAAGTATTTGTTAGTAGGGTAAGGAATAGATGATTAACTTTTGACATCTCACCTTATAACCTTTTTCCAATTATATTTTTTGGGAGCATGTAATGATTTATAAATCACCCTTGTCTCAAAATTATTACCAATGAATGAGATTAACCAACTTAAAATTCAATCATATATTTATGTTAAGTTATGGAAGGATTCCATGAAAAATTTAGTTAGATTATTAATTTTGATGAGATGTTTTATAATTCAATAAAATTAATCATGTACGGCTTCAATTACTTAACATAAATACACAAATGAGATCTCACATTAATAATACTTGTGAGACAAAGGTGATGTATAAGACATAACATATTTTACAAGCTTTTCTAATAGAAAAATAGGATAGAAAGCAAGAAGCTCAAATGTGTGAATATTGTTATTCCCCCTAATAACAAATGCTTACATTATAACTATTTGTTAAGGTTACCTTGAGAGGAATTCACACACACTAGTAAAATATCATAATTTTGTTTGGTGGAAGCTTCAATTGCTTAATATAAATAATATATTTAATAATTTTGAAGTGGAACATTTTATAAATTTGAAATTTATATTTAAATGTAATTATCAATTATTTTACATGAAAACTTCAAAGATGGGCAATGTTTAGAATTGACAAGAATATTGGGGCTGGGGGAGGGGGAGGGGTGCACAAGTGAATACTATCAAAATCAAGGCTATGCCATTTTTGTTGTGTTGAAAATAAAAAGAATGAAATTAAATTCCTATTTGAAGGAATCCCTTTGGAAAAGGTAAAATATTACAAGTACATTGGTCTTGATTTTCACAACATGATAATTGGGAGACTTGTAGGAGAAAAAGAATATACGGGGTGTGTACTCACTAAAAAATAGGTGCATGAATGAAGATTTATGGGATTGGAAAACTACAAAGATATTTTTTGGGTTGATTTTAATGATTGATGGTGCTCTATGGATGTAAATTTTAGGACAATAATGTTTTATATTTGTAATGTATACATATAAAGATAATTAAAAGAAATATAATAACATGTAGCCCAAAAAATAAAACATAAAATACATATGATATTTGATTAGTGGAAATATGTATTTTCATATTGAAGCCATTAACTATGACTCAACTATTGAGTTACTTAAAGAATACAAAAAACACAAAGACTCCTTGTTAACCCAAAATGGCAGTCAAAAAAGAAATAAGAATAAGTGGATAAAAATAAAAATAAAACTTAGATGAGTAAATGAGGAATTGGTAAGCAAGAGTACCAAAATATCAATGAGAAAATAACAAGTTATGTAAGAGAAAAATTTAGGATAACCATATGGACAAAATAAACTGGTTAGAATAAAGAATACTATGTCAAATAATTTAAACCCACTTGTGATCATGGAAAACAAATCCTACATAGGAGTAGAAATCAAGTGGGAGGAAAAAATGTTGATGTATTAGTGAAGGACTATCTCATATCGACTTAGATGTGAAATTGGTAAGTGAAAAATGCATAGATAAGAATTCAGAAAGAGAACCTACCTATTTTTTACTCTAAGGTTGTCGGAGATAGAATGACCCTAAATCATGGAGTGCTCGACTTATAATGACACAATAATTAAATATATTAATAAATTGAAAGCTAAATTTCTAACTGATTTGTTTATATATGCTACAATGCATAAAAAAATAATTTGTTTGATCAAGATTCATATAAGAAGATACAACATAAAAAGGGGTTGGATATTTAAAAAATTTAATGGGGCAACCCTTTCTTCAAGAGGTTGTTTTCATAAAGATCACCTTTATTTTGGATTGTGGCCTCAAAAACTCCTTAGTATTGTAGATGTTAATCAAATATATTTTTTCATTTCATTTTAAACTAAATTTTTAATTTGAATTTTTATTAAAGAACGTATTTTTGGCCGATAGGCCTTTCATGGTTAAATTTCTTGGTAATGACATTTGTAATCTTTGTTGTCACACACACACACACACACACACACACACACACACACACACACACACACACACACACACACACACACACACACACACACACACACACATTGTGTGTGTGTGTGTCCTTTTATTTATTTTCTTGAGTCTATGAAAATATGTATTTTTTGCTCCTTAATATTATAGAATGAGTTTTTTTTCTATATTTCCTAACTACAATTAATGTTTGCATCCTAATGGTTTTATCCCTTCCTTTCATCCATGGATTTTTGGCAATTGATTTTATTTGAAATTGATATATTTCATTCTGAGTATGTGTGTGTATTCATGTACACATACACACATATTTATAATAAATTATATCAATTGCAAAGAAAATTAACAGAAAAGAATCCATGGATGGCAAGGAAGGCGTGGCACCCATTAGGGTGCAAAGATAAATTATAGTTAGAAATGTAGAAAATATGTCTTTCTACAAGTTTTAGGGAGTAGAAAAGACATTTTTGTAGATTTAAGAAAATGAACAAAGGCTAATTACATGAAATTGTGGGGCAAAAAAGGTGGTTTTAGGTGGACTTCTTTTTTTCTGAAAAATGGAAAACGTAATTTTGCACAAATTATTAGAGATGTCTACTCTCAAAATTTGAAGATGTTATAAAAATATGAATTGTAGCATTTTAAGTGTAGTTTCTAAACTACTATTATTTTTAAAAATGGTGAAGAATAAATAGATGAAGCAATTGAATTCAAATAGGTACTTATTTTTTAATAAAAATATAGTAAATAGTTAGCTGTACACCCCTTAACTTCACCAAAAATAATTTTAAATTGTTTTTTTAAATGTATATAGAATTAGACTTTATATGTAACCTATATATATATATATCTTTAATTTTTATTGTATATATAAGTATTTATGTATGATTTTAAAATTAAATATTTCTTGAAAATGATAAATAATAGATAGCTATAACTACCCAAAAAAATAGTTTTTTGTGTGAATTTATATAAAATTAGGCCTAGTTTGTCACCCTATATTGATTTTCAAATTTGGATGAATGAAACAAAAAATATATAAAAAAATATAAGACATTATAGCTATGACATATAGTGGCATATAAAAGCATGCTTAAAACTAAATAAATATAAAAATCTTATAAAAATAAAAATATTAAAACAATTACATATTTAGAAAGAAGAGAGGGTCTCAATGTCATAGTCATCTTTTAAATAAATCTCTTGATGAAATTCACAATGTTTATCATGGATGGAGTTGAATTTAATCATTTTAAATCTGATAAATGAATTCAATTGTATGTGTAGGTCTAGGCCCTAAGGTCAAGAATCCAAACCTAAGACACATAAACACTAAAATGCATATGCATTACCACTGATTTAAAATTTTTAAGGTTTCTAAATTTCACAAGATGAATATGTGAATGCAATAGTGTGTATTTACTAAAATAAAATTTAAGTATAATTTAAAGTTAGTTTATTAAATATAAAATATTAGGGCCACTCTACATCTTTTAGAATTGGTCTCATAGCTCTAGGAATTACCGTTTATAACATAATTCTTAAAAATTCAATACAGTCACTAAGTCATTTTCAAGATTTCAGTATTGACCTAAGGTTTTTAGGATGTAACTTTTATAACTGGTGTCTATTTTGGGCAACATATAGTCATTTTATAGGTTTTACAACTTCTTATATTTATTTCTAACATTCGTAGGAAATATAGGTGTGTCAAAATTAACTTTTACAAGTCTTCACTAAAATGCATATGCATTACCACTGATTTAAAAATTTTAAGGTTTCTAAATTTCACAAGATGAATATGTGAATGCCATAGTGTGTATTTACTAAAATAAAATTTAAGTATAATTTAAAGTTAGTTTATTATATATAAAATATTAGGGCCACTCTATATCTTTTAGAATTGGTCTCATAGCTCTAGGAATTACCGTTTATAACATAATTCTTAAAAATCCAATGCAGTCAGTAAGTCATTTTCAAGATTTCAGTATTGACCTAAGGTTTTTAGGATGTAACTTTTATAACTGGTGTCTATTTTGGGCAACATATAGTCATTTTATAGGTTTTACAACTTCCTATATTTATTTCTGACATTTGTAGGAAATATATGTGTGTCAAAATTAACTTTTACAAGTCTTCACTAAAATGCATATGCATTACCATTGATTTAAATTTTTTAAGGTTTCTAAATTTCACAAGATGAATATGTGAATGCAATAGTGTGTATTTACTAAAATAAAATTTAAGTATAATTTAAAGTTAGTTTATTAAATATAAAATATTAGGGCCACTCTATATCTTTTAGAATTGGTCTCATAGCTCTAGGAATTACCATCTATAACATAATTCTTAAAAATCCAATACAGTCAGTAAGTCATTTTCACGATTTCAGTATTGACCTAAGGTTTTTAGGATGTAACTTTTATAACTGGTGTCTATTTTGGGCAACATATAGTCATTTTATAGGTTTTACAACTTCCTATATTTATTTTTGACATTTGTAGGAAATATAGGTGTGTCAAAATTAAGTTTTACAAGTCTTCACTAAAATGCATATGCATTACCACTGATTTAAAATTTTTAAGGTTTCTAAATTTCACAAGATGAATATGTGAATGCAATAGTGTGTATTTACTAAAATAAAATTTAAGTATAATTTAAAGTTAGTTTATTAAATATAAAATATTAGGGCCACTCTATATCTTTTAGAATTGGTCTCATAGCTCTAGGAATTACCGTTTATAACATAATTCTTAAAAATCCAATACAGTCACTAAGTCATTTTCAAGATTTTAGTATTGACTTAAGGTTTTTAGGATGTAACTTTTATAACTGGTGTCTATTTTGGGCAACAAATAGTCATTTTATAGGTTTTACAACTTCCTATATTTATTTTTGACATTTGTAGGAAATATAGGTGTGTCAAAATTAACTTTTACAAGTCTTCACTAAAATGCATATGCATTACCATTGATTTAAAATTTTTAAGGTTTCTAAATTTCACAAGATGAATATGTGAATGCAATAGTGTGTATTTACTAAAATAAAATTTAAGTATAATTTAAAGTTAGTTTATTAAATATAAAATATTAGGGCCACTCTATATCTTTTAGAATTGGTCTCATAGCTCTAGGAATTACTGTTTATAACATAATTCTTAAAAATGCAATACAATCAGTAAGTCATTTTCAAGATTTCAGTATTGACCTAAGGTTTTTAGGATGTAACTTTTATAACTGGTGTCTATTATGGGCAACATATAGTCATTTTATAGGTTTTACAACTTCCTATATTTATTTCTGACATTTGTAGGAAATATAGGTGTGTCAAAATTAACTTTTACAAGTCTTCACTAAAATGCATATACATTACCACTGATTTAAAATTTTTAAGGTTTCTAAATTTCACAAGATGAATATGTGAATGCAATAATGTGTATTTACTAAAATAAAATTTAAGTATAATTTAAAGTTAGTTTATTAAATATAAAATATTAGGGCCACTCTATATCTTTTAGAATTGGTCTCATAGCTCTAGGAATTACCGTTTATAACATAATTCTTAAAAATCTAATACAGTCAGTAAGTCATTTTCAAGATTTCAGTATTGACCTAAGGTTTTTAGGATGTAACTTTTATAACTGGTGTCTATTTTGGGCAACATATAGTCATTTTATAGGTTTTACAACTTCCTATATTTATTTCTGACATTTGTAGGAAATATAGGTGTGTCAAAATTAACTTTTACAAGTCTTCACTAAAATGCATATGCATTACCACTGATTTAAAATTTTTAAGGTTTCTAAATTTCACAAGATGAATAAGTGAATGCAATAGTGTGTAATTACTAAAATAAAATTTAAGTATAATTTAAAGTTAGTTTATTAAATATAAAATATTAGGGCCACTCTATATCTTTTAGAATTGGTCTCATAGCTCTAGGAATTACTGTTTATAACATAATTCTTAAAAATTCAATACAGTCACTAAGTCATTTTCAAGATTTTAGTATTGACCTAAGGTTTTTAGGATGTAACTTTTATAACTGGTGTCTATTTTGGGCAACATATAGTCATTTTATAGGTTTTACAACTTCCTATATTTATTTCTGACATTTGTAGGAAATATAGGTGTGTCAAAATTAAGTTTTACAAGTCTTCACTAAAATGCATATGCATTACCACTGATTTAAAATTTTCAAGGTTTCTAAATTTCACAAGATGAATATGTGATTGCAATAGTGTGTATTTACTAAAATAAAATTTAAGTATAATTTAAAGTTAGTTTATTAAATATAAAATATTAGGGCCACTCTATATCTTTTAGAATTGGTCTCATAGCTCTAGGAATTACCGTTTATAACATAATTCTTAAAAATCCAATACAGTCAGTAAGTCATTTTCAAGATTTCAGTATTGACCTAAGGTTTTTAGGATGTAACTTTTATAACTGGTGTCTGTTATGGGCAACATATAGTCATTTTATAGGTTTTACAACTTCCTATATTTATTTTTGACATTTGTAGGAAATATAGGTGTGTCAAAATTAAATTTTACAAGTCTTCACTGAAATGCATATGCATTACCACTGATTTAAAATTTTTAAGGTTTCTAAATTTCACAAGATGAATATGTGAATGCAATAATGTGTATTTACTAAAATAAAATTTAAGTATAATTTAAAGTTAGTTTATTAAATATAAAATATTAGGGCCACTCTATATCTTTTAGAATTGGTCTCATAGCTCTAGGAATTACCATCTATAACATAATTCTTAAAAATCCAATACAGTCACTAAGTCATTTTCAAGATTTTAGTATTGACCTAAGGTTTTTAGGATGTAAATTTTATAATTGGTGTCTATTTTGGGCAACATATAGTCATTTTATAGGTTTTACAACTTCCTATATTTATTTGTGACATTTGTAGGAAATATATGTGTGTCAAAATTAACTTTTACAAACCTCACATATACCATATATGATGAGAGTTTCTTGATGATTTCCATATGAACCTAATTATTATTATATAACATGATTTGGGTTTCACTTGGATGCAATTAAGCTGATACCAATTACTTGATTAGATTAATCATAGATGTAATTTAGGCTAATTTGATCCCTATGAACCTAGTTACAATTATACAATGAGAATTGGAGCTCAATTGACACCAATTTTATCACTAATTGAACCAATTATATGGTTGGTTCAATCATGGACATAATTAGGGATAATGAACCTAATTACATATATAAGATATGATTTAGGGTTAAATTTACCCCATTTTCATCATTGCTTGAACTAACTACTTAATTTATTTAATCAAATATGTAATTTGGTATAATTTTATCCATGTGAACCTAATTATGATAATATGACATTATTTAGGGTTCAATTGGGCATAATTTCATAACTTATTGAACTAATTACTTAAGTGGTTCAATAAATGATGTATTTTGGGTCAATTGGAGCATTGTGAAATTAATTATGACCATAAAATGTGATTTAGGGCTCATTTTTTTGATCAGTGATTAAGGGTTATGGGTTACCTCACCCTTCCAATAAAAATTAAAAAAATCAAAGAAACCAATTTTTATTATGAACATGGAAAAACCATAAAAAACTAAGGCCACAAGGGAAACCAAATACCTAACTATATTGATGAACCTAAAACAAAAAGCAAAAATACCATAGAAATAACTAAGAAACCCCAAATCCATCATTGAGAGGAATGCCACCTAAGAGTGGAAAGCACACTTATAGCACTACATGACAGAAGAGCCTCCATTATCCATTGTGTTCCCTCACCAATAGAATTTAGAGCATCTAGTTAGAGTCTTTCCACCTTTGTATTTATTCCTCTTTGGATTTTATTTCCAAAATTTGGTCCTGATAATAAGGAATCTCTCTAAGAAATGGTGAGGATCTCTCCGCATCCAAAATTGACATCACCTATCCTAGAGTGAAGAAGCTTCTTACAAATCTTACTCAAGATGATGAGGAATAAATCAATATCATGGCCTATATGTTGTTGATCCACACTCACATTAATTATTATTTCAATTAAAACCAAGTTTGATTGGACCCTATTATACATAATCAATTGGGTTTTCTCTATCCTTTCCATGGATCTACTCTTCAAAACCATTGAATTTTTGAATCAAAACTCTTGACCACCATCAAATAACCTAGAATTAGTAAACCCAAACTTATACACACCTAATAGAGAACCTTAAAGAGGTGAAATCTATGGACTAGGATAAATAATAGGATTCTCCACAAGGAGAACAAACTCAACACACAAATGCATCTATAAAGAAGCCACTATATCACTTTTAGCTATATAATTTATCTAAAGACATAGAAAGATGCAAAGCATTAGGAGGTAATTGGTGATCATTCTATTGGAAGTTATATTTTTGGGACCAATATTGAAGCTAAAAAGAATGAAACCATAAATGGTGGTCAGAATGGAAATATGAAATCTTATGCCCTAGTTGATTGTACCATAATTAGGGAAAAGGCAAATCTTCAAAATTGAGAAATTAAGTCCAAACCCCCTATGTGGGATAATTTTTATTTTGTGAAAAATGGGTTTAGAGATATATATTAACATGAAACCCCTTTTAATCACTTATGAAATCTAAATAAAGATTAGTCTACATTGATAAAGACTCCCATGATACCAAGTAAACATTTTAACAATCCATGATTCCACATGACCAAGGGCAGATTGTATAGCCTAACCCAAATAGGCAAAAAATAAATATAAAAAGAGGAATCATGAAAAAAAATAATCTAGGGAAATAAAAGAAGTCCTTTATTATGGACATACTAGGGTCCATACTTGATCATAAAATCATAATATTTATCTAAAGGAAATTAAATAAGAAAAAACCTTTTACCAGTAGAGAGATGGAGGGAGGGTCATAGTTTTACCAAGAATATTTCACCCATAGGCATAACTCCTCAAGTGAAATATGAGTCCCTAAGAAATTGAAAATTAAGGACTTCAAACCTAGTTCTTTCTCTATAACAATGACACAATCCTCTTCAAGTTCCAACTCAGGGGTCAAATCCAAAAAGATTATTAGAACATATCCCATAAAAAGGTGTGGATCTAAGGGACCAAATTGAGCCCTATCTCTAAGGTCAATAGAGGTAGGTATAGTGCCTTGTTCTAGAGGCAATACAACCATTGAGCTAGCTAAGAAAAAAGAATGTGACATCAAATGCAGAGAAGAAATAAGAACTTTATGAATGATTTTTACCTTGAAAAAACCATTACAATGGTGGAAAGGATTGGAAATATTTAATCAATTTTAAAATACTAAGGTAGAGTTTGAAGAAGGATCCATAAATACTCTAGTGTCAATAGACACCTCTCTCATGATCTTTGACCATGTATTTTTCATAGACACACCCTTATCAAAGCCATTATCCTCAGATTCAAAATGATGATCAATAATTTTTGCTTTCTTGACACCCAATGCCCTCCCTTCTCCTTCCTGCACATCCTCACAATTGAACATCTCCCACTTTCCATCCTCCATAACCATGTGTTTTAGGGATCAATTCAACCCAGTTTCATCATTGATTAAACCAATAAATTGAATGGTTCATTCAATTTTTCAATGCTTTCTTATAGATTTCTCCTTATTTCTTATTTTAACTATTGTATGTGCTCTACAAATCCCTCTACATAATCACTTACCCATTCTAAAATTAGTAAATACACAAGTATACAGTAGGATTTCTATCATAAATAATTTAGAATGGTGATTTTCCTATTAACCTATTCACTAAACAATTATATGCAAACTCAAAAAGTAATAAAGCTAAGTCCCATTGATTGGGCTTGTCTCCAACAAGACATCTCAATTTTTTTTCCAAAATATAGTTCACTCCTCTATCCATCCATTTGTTTAAGGGTGGTATGCAAAAATAAATTTTAGTTTAGTTCCCAACTTCTTCCACAAAGTCCTCCAAAAATGAATTAGATTTTTTTTGTCCTTGTCTAAATTAATGGTTTTTAGAACACCATGCAGTCTAACAACTTATTTGAAAAATAGATCTACTACTCTAGAAACATCATTGGTTTTATTATATGTAATAAAATTAACCATATTAGAGAACCTATAATAATTAAAAAAATTGATTCATTACCACTCTATGTATTTTGTAACCCTAGTACAAAATTGATACTCAAATATGTCCATAATCCTCTTGGCACTGTTAATGGCATCGACATCCATATTTTTTATGCCTGACCTTTAGCCACTTGACATATCTTACATCTTGACACATACCTTGTTATGAATCTCTTCGTAATCAACCAAAAATACTTAGCTTCCACCAAAGTGATTGTCTTATTTTTACCAAAGTGTCCATCCAAACCACCAATATGTTATTCTCTTATAATATTGTCTCTCTTAGACCCAACTGTAATATGTAATTGCTTTATATTAAAGAGACAACCATCCTAAAAAAGACAATAATCATGAATAGTACTTGTCTTCCTTGCTAGTGGATTCTTGCGTTGTTAAAAAATATTTCCAAAATATAGATCAAAATCATATAATTCCTTAATATTCTAAAATCCAACTATTTCAGTTACCATAGTAGTTAATACTTCCACAATCTTACTCAAAGCATAAACTAGTTGATTATGATTACTTGATTTATGCTTCAAGACAAAACCATATCCTTGAAAGAATGAAACTCACGATGCATTTCTACTATTTAATTTCTTTTTAGTGTTAAAATACCTTAAGGCCTCATAGTTTGTAAATAAAATAAACTCCTCAAACACTAGGTAATGCCTCTCATGTCTTAGCGCTTGTACCATGACATACAATTTAACATCATATGTAGAATATTTATTTGTTACCTCATTCAACTTCTGATTATAATATTCTATTGGCCTTCCTTCTTGAATCAATATAACATTAATTCATAAATTTGAAGTCTGACAATCCACCTCAAACACATTATTAAAATATGATAATGCTAAAACATGTGATTTTGTCACCTTCTTCTTCAAAAATTGGAAACTTTTTATTACTGAACTTGTTCATACAAATTCTTTTCCTCTCATGCAGCCTATAATTGGTGAAAAAATACTAATAAAATTCTTTTCCCATCATGATTCTTAGAGTAGGCCACTCAATAATTGTGTTTACATTTTATTCATCCAACTAATTTAATTACCATAGTAGTTAATAATTCCACAATCTTACTCAAAGCATCAACTAATTAATTATGATTCCTTGATTTATGGTTTAAAAAAAAAACCATAGCCTTGAAATAATGAAACTCACTCTACTTTTAATTTATTTTTAGTGTTAAAATACCTCAAGGCCTCATAGTTATAAACTCCTCAAACACTTGAGGTAATGCCTCCAATGTCTTAATGCTTGTACCAGGACATACAATTCAACATCATATGTAGAATATTTATTTGTTACCTCATTCAAATTCTGATTATAATATATTATTGGCCTTCCTTCTTAAATCAATACAACACTAATTCATAAATGTGATGTATGACAATCCATCTCAAACACCGTGTTAAAATATGGTAATGCTAAAACAGGTGATTTTGTCACCTTCTTCTTCAAAAATTGGAAACCTTTTGTTATTGACCTTGTCCATATAAATTCTTTTCCCCTCATGCAATATATTATTGGTGCAAAAATACTATTAAAATTCTTTTCCCCTCATTATTATTAGAGTAGGCTACTTAACAATTACATTTACCTTTTATTCATCCTACTAATTTAGTTACCATAGTAGTTACTAATTCCACAATCTTACTCAATGCATCAAATAATTGATTATGATTCCTTGATTTACACTTTAAAACAAAAATATATCCTTGAAATAATGAAACTCATTATGCATTTATAATATTTAATTTATTTTTATTGTTAAAATACCTCAAGTCCTCATAGTTTGTAAGCAAAATAAACTCCTCAAAAACTAGAGGTAATGCCTCCAATGTCTTAATGCTTGTACCATGACATACAATTCAACATCATATGTAGAATATTTATTTGTTACCTCATTCAACTTCTGATTACAATATTTTATTGGCCTTCCTTCTTGACTCAATAGGATACTAATTCATAAATGTGAAGTATTAAAATCCACCTCAAACAACTTGTTAAAGTATGGTAATGCTAAAATAGGTGATTTTTTCACTTTCTTCTTCAAAAATTGGAAACGTTTTGTCACTAACCTTGTCCATACAAATTCTTTTCACCTAATGCAATCTGTTATTGGTGCAAAAATACTATTAAAATTATTTTCCCCTAATTATTATTAGAGTAGGCCACTCAAAAATTGAATTTACATTTTATTCATCCATTCCTACACTATATTTTGAAATTACAAATCCAAAAAATAACAAACTTTTTTGCATAAAATTACACTTCTTACAATTTTCATAAAACTTATCCTTTCTTAGTAGTTCTAATATAATTCTCAAATGTATTAAGTGATATTATTTATTATAACTTAATATAAAAATATTATCAAAATAAAGTACTAAAAACTTATCAATATAATCTAGTAGCACTCTATTCACCATCCTCACAAATTTACTGGGTGTATTAGATAATCTGAATGGCATCACCAACCACTCATATAGGCCATACCTTGTCTTGGATGCTATTTTCCATTCAAATCTTTCTCAAATCCTAATTTTATAGTATCCAATTTTTAGATAAATCTTAGTAAAGTATGAATCTCTCATGAGTATATCCATCATGGCATTTAGGTGGGGTATATGAAATTTTTATTTGATGGTGATCTTATTTATTACTCTTATATCTACACACATCCTCCATTTTTCACTATTATTTATATTTTAATAATATAAGAGTTTCACATGGACTCATGACCTCCTTGACTATACCTTTTCTCTCTAATTCAACTAATTTCCTATTCTATTCTATATGTTTTGTTCAACTTATCCTATTTGAACATAATATTTATCACTTTATCATTTATTGACACTTTCTCTTGTAGTGGCTTATTGACACATCAAGTTTCTTGAGTGCATGCCTTAAATGGTGCACTGGTAATGGGGTGGGAAAGGCTCATCATGCCTTGTAATATATGTTATTATTATATCTTGATTACATTATTATTATTATTATTATTATTATTATTATTATTATTATTATTATTATTATTATTATTATTATTATTATTATTATCAATTTGACCTATTCTAAGTGTTTACCTATTTATCTCTTGTCTAAATTTGCTAACTTCCTTATATCCTATGGTATAGACATAGATGATACCATATGTTTTATGCCTTTATCCTTTATGTACTATATAAACCAACCTGATACAATTATGATCCTGGATTATGACATTTGTATTGTATCGACCTAGCTAATACCACTCTTTATTAGTTGACATCTTTAAATTATATTCGTTGGGCTGATACTATTAGCTTAGTGTCTAGGGTTGGTTTTGGATATATATATATATATATATATATATATATATATATATATATATATATATATATATATATATAATATGATATGATATGAATGAAATATGACCCATATATATATATATATATATATATATATATATATATATATATATGGGTCATATTTCATTCATATCATATCATATACTATTTATTCACTCTTTTTTTTGCTCACACTTCTACCCTAAGTACATTTGAGAGAGTTAGTGACTTAGAACTCTATCTTGGGGAGTCTTATATTATGGTTTTATTGAAGCTCAATAGGATGAGTCATTGAGAGTTACTAGCTAAGGATATATTATGTATTCATACAACCATTTAACATTTTTAAAGTACATATATTTTAAAGCTTCATTTGAGCCAAGGGGGAGATTGAAGTATCGACAGGTCCACCCCAAGGCAAATATTTATATTCCTAGACTCTTTCATTTATTTACTTAGTAGATTGAATATTACTTGTTGCTTTATGGATGCATGTATGAGTATCCTTGTTTATGCCTTATCCACACTAAATAAACTAGTGGAGCTATATGATTGCTTAGAATTTTCATAAATCACTTTAGGTTTCATAGACTCCCATTTATTTTATCATTATACCTTACCCATTTTCAATCATTTTAATCCATCCTTTAGTTTTGTTAATACTTTGTACAATCATTTTATTTACAACCATAACATACATTTATTGAGGTATAGTAGGAGATACATCCTTGTGACATATCCCCTTTCCTATTGACAATAGGTTTATAGGTATCCCTATGCTATATCCACAAAATTCATTTGATCCTTACTTGATTGTCCAAGTATCATAGGTTCTATTTGATTGACCTTATTTGAGTCTTAGTCTATTGAGAGAAAGAGGATAGTTGTAGGTCATCCTATTCCGTGCATACACATATTGTGAGTTACTTGATTAGGTAGAGATAATCTTGAAATTAAATCAATAATATGTTGTAAATCTCTCTTTAGTTGTAAACCATATGATAAGTCATTAGGTTTTATTGAGTATGATGCCAATTTAGGCACTTAATTATTAGTGTTAGATTCAATTTAATTGGTTTTTTATGCAGTTAAGAAGTTTATTCAATTAATTTATGTCATAAATTAGTTGTTTGGTCAATATTGGACACTTTTTGAGAATTTCCTAAAAATAGATTGAACTGCCAGTTAAGTCCAATTCACTATCTGAGTAATCAAATGAGTTCCCAAGAGGTGGGGTGATTTTTTTAATTTTAGTTAAATGAGATTAAAATTTATTTAAGTCAATCATATTTTATAGGGAATTTGGGATGCCATAGTTTAGTTGGTTACATTGTTTGACTACTTGTTGAGCAAAGTTTCTTGCATGTTGACCTTATATTGAATGTAAGTCAACCTTATTTTCTTTAGTCTACTTTCAGTTGCCTTAGAGTATACTTTTAGATGTATAATTATAGATTAATTATTTATGAAGTGAATTTTTTTGTTTAGTTTTTTTTTTAAAATGTTTTTATTAAAATAACTTGTCATGTAAATTATCTTGTAATGGACTTATTTTAGCTTTATTTATTAATAAAAAATTGTGTAGAAAGTAGTGTGGGCAATTATTCATTTTGAAAATTTGTATTGCATACTGTTATATCTGATTTTTTATATAGGTATTCACAAATAAATACATAAAATCATATGTTATTTAATTTAAAGTTATTCAGTATAATTTTTGGTCAACAATATCACTTACAACATAATTAGTTTAGCAACTAGTGATTCTGAGAAATATTGGTTGATGCATAGCTTAAATTTTAAATAAAATAAAATATGATTTTGACTACATCCATACCTTAAAAACATCCATTTTGTATCAAAACCATGTTTAATAAAGATTCAAAATAGTTTTAGGCCATTATTTGAAGAAATGATGGCTTCAGTGAATTCTGCTTCCATGAATAATCTTTTTTTCAAAGATGACAACTTTGAGTATTGGAGAGATTATTTGAAGATAATTATTGTATGGAATGGAGTTTTGAATAATTTTATCCATAGTTACACACCATATAAATATTGAAACACATTGACACAAGATAAAAAAAGTACAAAAAGGGATGAAGAAAAGGTAGATGCACAAGATTTCTTATATCTTCAGAGTGCCATATACCCAAGCATTATCCAAGAATTACAGGATGAAAGAATGCCCATGAGGCATGGAATACTTTGGACACTTCATATCATATATAAATTAAGGTAAGATAAGCAAAACTTCAAACTCTTAAAATTAATTTTGAAACTTTGAGAACGTCAGATAGTGAGGGATTTGGAGAATATTAGATAAGGATAAATAAATTAGTGCATAGAATGAGTGTCTATGGATAAAATATAGAAAATAATGTTATACTAAGATTTTTTTCAATATATTTAAGTTAAAAATGGATACAGATTGTGATCAATCTTGAAGAGGGTAAGGACATGAACACTACTAGTGTTGATGAGTTATTGGGTTCTCTCTTATCCTAAAGGATAAGATGAGACTATATATAGGAGATCTAGAGAAAAAAATTGAAACTAAAGCAAATGTTTCAAAAACCAAAAATAAAAATAAAAATTAGAATCAAAGGAGTTATAAAAAATAAAATTCAAAGGGAAAATATAAAGCTAAATTTGCATGTAAGAGTAAGAAATACTTTACTTGTCATTACTAAAAAATTTTAGGACACATGATACAATATAATGATCACAATTTCATAAGTTATAATGATGAAATCAAAACATACAAGTTTTATAATCCTGCTAGTAAATCCACAATTATTTCTAAGGATTGTATTTTTTTTAAAAATGAGGTGTATGCTAATTATGATAATTTAGATGTATAATTAATAATTTAAGGTGGGTATCCTCTTAAATTTTATTTTTATGGATTAAAAATTCCTACACATGTTTCTAGTTCAACATGAAATAATAGTAGCTCTTTGCAAGAGACTAGTCATCCATCTTCATCAACTCCAAGCAAGCAAAAGAAGTTTTTGAATCCAAATATAGATAATTAAATGTTAGATTATAAATATTATATTAATATTAAAATTATTAAACATCAGTAAGGTAATTTCTTTTATATACTTATGATGAAAAGACTATGTTTGCATTATCAACAATGGCTAATGAACCTATAAGTTAAGTAGAAATTAGTCAAATAAAAGAATGGGTTGATGATATGAGATTAGAGATTGATTACATAGAGAGGAATGTATTTAAACATAAATTAAATAAATATTTCATAGGAACCAAGTGGATTTACAAGACCAAAGTCAAGAGTGATGGAATAGTTGACAAGCTAAAAGCTAGACTAGTAACAACATAACTTGCACAAATATATGGGGTGGAATATGAGGAAACCTATGCACCCGTGTCATGTAAAGATAATAAAAGACTAATTATTGATTTATCTAATCATAAATAATGAAAAATACATCAAATAGATATAAAAATTACTCTCTTAAATAAAGTGATTGAATAAGAAGTATATGTGGGGCAACCACAAGGTTTTAAGGTAAAGGGTAAAGAATTTTGGATATATAAGTTAGAGAAGGATATTTATGGGTTTAATAAATATATATGAGCTTGGTATTAAATAATTTACAGCTATTTATTGGATCAAATATTTATTATAAGTCAAAATGAACCAATTATTTACACACAAGCATTGGTTTCTATTTTTTAATATATATATATATATATATATATATATATATATATATATATATATATATATATATATGTGCTGAATAAATTCAAATAAGATATGAAATAATAATTTGAGATGATTGATCTTGGACTTATGAAGTAATTTCTTGGCGTGGAAGTCTATAAAAAGTGATGCAATAACATCCTAGAATTCGTGTAATCTTGCATATAAAAAAAGAGAGTAAAGTGTGTTTTATTTTATTTTTGGGTTGTGATGTATAGGGTTATCCCAAATATAAATTTCATGAAATAAATCACAAACACATTCATACACTACCTTTGATTCTATCTCCTGGCTCTAAAAGTTACTCAACTTGTCTTGAGTTCTTACACCTATAGTTATAAAAAACTCTTTATTTATCTTGAAATATTTATGATATTTTTAGTAAATTTATGAAATAATAATAAAAACCTTAATTTAATCTAGACCCCAATCCACACTTTATCACTCATTCTTATTTGCCTTTCAAAAGTAGTCTTTACACTACAACCTTAGTTCCATCTTGACCTTTCTTGACCATTTACTTGGTAACTTGACTAAAAAGTTGGTTCATGGATTTAAAAAGGTTTTTATATTATCTCACTAATTATTTTTATTATTTATTTCATCTTTGTTCCATCCTGAAGGTTATGCTATTCAGATCTTTACACCATACCCCACTGTTCACTTTTGATAATCATTCTTAGTAGCCCTTTTTAAAGGTTTTCCCCTTAGTACAGAGTAGTATGACAACCTTTTGATAACCTAATCATATTTTAAGGCAAAATTTATCCATTAACATCCGTTCACCAAGTTTTTTTCCTTAATTCAACTCCTAACCCACATTTCTAGGCCCTTTTGTTAACTGATTAGGCCTAATTCGATCTTTATCACCCTAGTTTACACACAAAATACAATTGTCCATAAAAAAGGTACATACCAACTCTAAATGACAAAAATATATTTATATACCTTGAAACCCATCTAAACACTAGTTTTTAGAATTTTTTTAGAGTTAATTCTCTCCAAATACTAATTTTTATATAAAAACCCTAGAAACATGGTTTACACAGTCTTTTGAACATGAGAAGGATGATTTATCAATATTAGATGGTTTAATAACTATAATATAATTATAATGAATGGTTTGAGTCTATATTATTTCTATTCCCCTTTAAAATATGTTAAACCTTCATTTAAGAGTCTTTGTAAGCAAATTCATTCATTGATTCACTTGACTGTGCTTATAGTTACATGAATGTATTAACTCAAGAAGGGATCTTGAAGGGTTTTAAGAATTAAATTGGGTTTAAAAATAACCTAAAGGTTAATTCACCTCTTCTCAAATGGTTCACACCACATCCAACCAACTTCTATTTCCTTTAACCTCTTTATTCAATATTTGTCATAAGATCTTGTTTGACTGTGTATACAAGTTCTTAGCTAGTCTATAGTTTAGTAAAGTGTCTTCACTACAAATTGCAATGAAAATAAGAAAATGTGTCAAGATACTTTCATGTAACTTGCCACATAATACTTATCATTTAATGAATAAAAAATTATAATTCTTTACACATTCTTTCTCAATAGCTAATCAACATAATCTTCATCTGATTGTCACACAAGGATCAAGGTCTGAGCATAGTACCTCAAAGAACATAGATTAAAATCACTTTAAGAAATTAAATGATATTAAAATGAAAAATTATCCACATGATTAGGTTATTATAAATTCTCATAGAAACTTCCACTGTGAAAAATACTTAATCATCTTCTTTAATGCAAAATACAAGAACACAGAGTTTCCAAATGGTCTGCACTCTCCCTTCAAGATTTGAATTTCCCTCTTTGTCCTTCTTGAGGCCTTTCTTAAATTTTCAACTTTAATAGAGTGTTCCAAACTTACCTACATCCTCATAAAATTTAGAAGAATCTTAGTTACAATCCTCCTACAATCTCAAATCAATCTGTGTATGATCCCACAATCATCAACAAAGGTTAACATGAATTCTTTTCAAGAAACATGAGAATCAATCAAGGAACACTAAAAATTATTTTTAACAATAGAAATAATATTTTCCTAAATCATACATGTAATCAAATACTTCTCTATGGATTCTTGATACACCCACAAAATCAAAACTCAGTCCTTGTTATTGCATTTGTACATGAATATAGAGTACTACAATATATAGTTTCAATAAAAAAAAATTATTCAACTCTTTTTTTGGGGTTCATCTACTTATCTCCTTTGAATATAACTCTAGTAAATTCTTTAATATCTCCAAAACAAAGACATGAATAAGCTTATATATGTTCATACCTACTTTTTAACGGTTCCTCTTAACAACAATAACAAAAATAAACTAATCAAACCTGACACACCTATCTAAAAGACTTATTGAATGACTTCAACATGTAATAAAGTGATATGGACCCATTTAAAGCCTCTAAAGAAACTAAAATACACTTTGGATATTTTTACAAAGGATTGAGGATCCAACTTGCTTTTTTTGAATTCAAAATTTTAAACTTACAAAATGATGGGAAAATCCCATATGAATTAGAATTCAAATTTTAAGTACATCTAAACCTATTAAATATTAAAAACACATCATAAATGACTTATTATACCTAAAACAACTCAAAATTTTGAGACCATGAAGATCTCATACATAATACTAGCAAGGGGTAAAGAAAAATTTCCCTAAAAGTTATAAACTATCTTTACTTTGATGTGCTTCACTTGATGACTTTGATATTGCTTGGCTTCCTAGATCCCAAGGCCTAATTAAAGATTGTATACCTTCTTACCTTTTGTCTAATACTACAACCAATTCCTCTTGTATATGTGCATTATCTCTTGAGCCACACTTGTATCATCTCTTGCCTCTTGCTATCTTCCTCCAAGCTATACTTGTAAGATACACCAACTCATTAAATAAAACATGTTATTTCTCATGACCTTGAGTCATTCTCCAACTCCATTATTTGATTGCATGTTGTTCTTACTCCCAAGCACCTTCATGTACTTTATATGTGTCACTCTTCTTCTTTGCATTAGCCATCATTTCACCTTTCTCTTCTCCTTACATGTGTTCTCCTTCATCTACAACCTGATCTCCAACCTCAACATCTATAACTTCACTTTTAAGAGTGACTTCATATGTTTGAATTATCCTAACCTTCAATAGTTCTCTTATTTTATCTTTCACTACTGCATGCCATAGATCTATATTCTTCTTTGTCAGTTCCTTAACCATTTCTCTATACATGTGATGAGGATCAAAACCATATTCTCTCTTCAAACATTCATACAAAGTTGAATATTCCTCATACCTTTCCTTATGCTACTATCTCATTGCTCCTTTGGCTTCATTTTTCATCCTCTTGAGTGAGGATCTCTTCATTCTTCATGATTTCTTGCTTTCAATATGGCTAACTTGCTTATTCTTGTTCCATCAACATGACTCTACATTGAGTCTCTTCTTCATCTTGGTGCCTTTAGAACACCACTTGGTCATATGATTATTCTTCTTGTTTTTTGAGCCAATGCATTATCCCAACTATCTCATTCTCCTCATCCACTCTCATATCTACATTCATAAATACCAAGGCATAATTAGATTGTATAACATGAGGCTTGATTGCCTCCTCCTTCTTCTTTGGTTGGTTGCTTAATGTTTTCAACTATCTCTTCACTTGGCACATTTTTATTTGTCTTTTTATCTTCATCAACATGTATTTGAGAGGCCATTTCACTCTTGTTCTAATCCCAACTAAAAACTTGGGTCTAAATACTACCAAAGCATGTTCTAACTCTATCAAAACTACCCTCAACTCAACAATCTCTCTCATATCCACTTATTCTTTCTTGTGGCAACCTTCTTATTTCAATCCATTCATCTTATTTTCATTATCTTCTCTATCTCTCTTTAAGGTATTTATCATGGACCTATCTCTCCTCTTGATAAGCCTTCTCACTTGTGTTATTGACCTTCAATTGGTCTCTTTCTTCTATTCTCAAGCTCTATTCTTGAGCTTTCTATTTAGAGCTCACTAGCTCTATTTCTCTCTCTTCAAGCCTTTTAGCTTAAGGGATTTACCAAAAAATTCTTACCTTTCTACCTCTCTCTCTTTGTTATACCTACAATATTATTAGCATCTTCACAACAATCTCAATGTAGCCTTTCCACATAATATCTTAGATAATCTCATCACAATATATACACAAACTAAATCAATATAAAACTAAAAACATACCTTTGTACATATAATGCTTTGGATCTGATACCAAATTATGCATAGGGTCATCCAAAATATAACTTTCATGAAATATATTACAAACACATTCATACACTACCTCTGCTTCTATTTCTTAGCTCTGAAAGTTACTGAACTTGTCTTGAGTTCTGACACCTATAGTTATACAAAACTCTTTATTTATTTTGAATTATTATGATATTTTTAGTGCACTTATTCAACACCAATACAAATCTTACTCAATTTCCTCTATACCCAAATCCACACTTTATCACTCATTCTTGTTTGCCTTTCAAAATTAGTCCTTACACTACAACCTTAGTTCCAACTTGCCCTTTCTTGATCATTTACTTGGTCATTTGACTCAAAATTTGGTTCATGGATTTCAAAAGGTTTTAATATTCTCTCACTAATTATTTTTATTATTTATTTCATATATGTTCCACCCCTAATGTTACGCTATTCAAATCTTTACACCCTACCCCACTGTTCACTTTTGACAGTCATTCTTAGTAGCCTTTTTTAAAGGTTTTTCCCTTAGTATGGAGTACTACGGAAACATTTTGATAACCTAATAATATTTTAAGGAACCATTTATCCATTAACATTTGTTCACCAAGTTTTGTGTCCTAATTCAACTCTTAACCCACATTTCTAGGCCCTTTTGTAAATTGATTAGGCCTAATTAGGTCTTTATCACCCTAGTTTACACACATGTTGCAATTTTCCATAAAAAAGGCACATACCAAATATAAAATCCAAAAATATCTTTATATACATTGAAACCCATCTAAACACCAGTTTTCAAATTTTTTTTATGGTTCGTTCTCTCTAAACATGGATTTTTATATAAAAACCCTAGAAATAGGGTTTACATAGACTTTTGAACCTGAGAAAGATGACTTATCAATATTGGATGGTTTAACAAATATTATATAATTATAATGAATTTTTTGAGTCTATATTAGTCCTATTCACATTTCCAATACATTAAATCTTCCTTTAAGAGTTTTTCTAGGCTAATTCATACATTGATTCACTTGACTATGCTTACAGTTACAAGAATGTATTGAACTGAGAAGGGCTCCTGAAGGGTTTTAAGCATTCAAGTGGGTTTAAAAACAACATAAATGTTAATTAACCTCTACTTATATGGTTCACACCACATCCAACTAAATTCTATTAACTTTAACCTCTCTATTCAATATTTGTCATAAGACCTTGTTTGACTGTGTATACAAGTTCTTAGCTACTCTACAGTTTAGTAAAGTTTATTCACTACAACTTGCAAAGAAACTAAGAAAAGGTGTCAAGAATAACTTCACATAACTTATCACTAACTATTTATCATTTAATGAATATCAAATTAGAATTCTTTACAAGTTCTTTTCTATATAACTAATCAACACAGTCTTCATTTGACTGTCATATAAAGATCTGGGTCTGAGCATAGTACCTCAAGAACATAGATTCAAATAACTTAAGACATTCAATAATATGCAAAGGAAAAATTATCCACATGGTTAGGTTATTAACAATTCTCATAGAAACTTCCACTGTGCAAAATACTTAATCAGTCATCTTCTTTAAAGCAAAATGCAAGAACACAAAGTTTCCAAATGGTCTACACTCTCCCTTCAAGATTTTAATCTCCCTCTTTGTCATTATTGAGGCCTTTATTAAATTTTAAAATTTACTAGAGTGGTACACACTTACCTAAGTCCTTATAAACTTTGGAATAATCTCAGTTACACTCCTACAATCTCAAATCAATCTGTGTATGATCCCACAGTCATCAACAGAGGTTAACATGAATTCTTTTCAAGAAACATGAGAATCAATTAAGAAACACTAAAACTTATTTTTAAAAATAGAAAGAAGATTTTCATAAATCACACATGTAATCAACTCCTCATGGATTCTTTCTACACCCACAAAATCAAAACTTAGTCCTTGTTATTGCATTTGTACATAAAAATAGAGTATTACAATCTTTAGTTTTAATCAAAAAAAGAAAATTTTTCAAATATTTTATTGGGGTTCATCTCTTTTTCTACTTTGAATCCAACCCCATTAAATTCTTTAATCTCTCCAAAACAAAGACATGAACAAGCTTATATATGTTCATAACTACTTTTCAATGATTCCTCTTAACAACAACAATAAGACTAAACTGATCAAACCTGTCACACCTATTTAAAAGACTTATTGAATGAATTTAACACATAATAATTTGATATGGACCCATTTAAAGCCTCCAAAGCAACTAAACTACACTTTGGAGCTTTTTACAAAGGATTGAGGATCCAACTTGCTTCTTTTGAATTCAACTTTTCAAACTTACAAAATGGTGGGAAAATCCCACATGAACTAGAATTCAAATTCTAAGGACCTCTAAACCTCCTAGCTAGTACAAACACCTCCTAAATGACTAATTCTACCTTAAACAACTCAAAATTTGGAGACCATGAAGATGCCCCTGCATCAAGTTGTGTCCTTGTTTGTGTGATATTATTGACCTCTTAGATTGATGTTTCAAAATTATTACTTTGCCACAAAAATCATAAAGATATTTTGACTATTTTTGTAAGTTTATAGGGACTATTAAGTCACATAAAATTTTCAGAAATGGTTCTTTAATTTTGGTAAGAATGAGATGATAATTTTTTTTGAGAACATAATAAATGAAACCTAAAACATCTATACCAAAATTTAGACCATTTGGAGTCACCATAGAAGTATACCCTATTACTTGTGGAAGGAATTGGGTGCTAAAACTTGGTGGGATCATATAATCTAAAACTCAAAACCACTACACAAAATTTTAGATCATTTGGAGTTGCCATGGAGCTATATTGACTATAGGATTTATTACATTTGGTAATTATTATAAAGTAATTAGATAATGAATACTTGTGAGTTCATATCAAAAGACACATAAAATATCTTTACAAAATTTCGAACAATGTAGAATTACCATGGAAAGTTGTGGTTGTTTATTTTAGACTATGCCTATGTCACTTGGTAGAAGGTTCATGACCTTGAAGAATACCTGCAGTAAGATTTAGGACACAAAATTTGGAGAGGTGATATTAATTATATATATATATATATATATATATATAATCTCAATTAGATAAGTGGTTCTAAATTTATGATAGTTTTTGTAACTATCATTCATCTAAAAAATTACATTGGCCTAGTTTACATAACATTCACGACATTATAGAATAGCTGTAGTAAGAGTTAGATCCAAAAATTTAAATTAGTGACATAAAATGTATTTTACAATGTGTGTTTCAAATTTAAGCTTAATTATATAAGTGGAGGAGAATTTATGATAGTTTTTGTGACTATCATTCAATAAGAAAATGCATCTATCTAGCCTAAAGTTTCATTACCTTGAAATAGAGATGAGTTAAGATTTATGTTACCAAATTTTGTGGGTTTATATAAAATTACGTTATCATGCTATATTTAAAATTATAAATTAATGTGAAAAACTAAGTTAAAATTGTTGAAGTTTTAGTAACTATCATGTAACCTAGAAATGTCATTTGTGTAGTGTGTGACATTTGGCAGGTTATTCTTCACTTGTAATGACCTAATATAACATGTGTTAAGAGTTAGATGGTGAAAAATATAGTATATAATATATGATTAAAATAAAATATCAATTGGATTAATGACATTGAATTTATGGTGTTTTTTTAACTATCATTCATCTTGACAACATCTAACAGTTTCTAACAGTTAGGTGTTGATATTGAAAATTGAAAACTTTCTGAATCTTATATGCTATGTATAGGTCATTGGATTTGAAGAGATACCATATAATGTTTTGGATGTTAATAGGAATACATGATTTATAGAAAGGGAGTTTTGGGAGAGAGCAGATAAGTTGGGAAGGAGCAAAAATCTATAAGAGGAGAACTGAGAGTTGTATCAGTTTAAGAGGAATTGTATGAGAGTCAAAAAATATTTCATATAATATAATAATCCTATGGAGCCCTATGTGAGTGTGTGAATATTTTTTATATTTTTAATTTATTTTACTATAATTTTTTTAAATTAATGCAATGAAAATATGTTAATTGTGCCAAGTCTGAGTAATGTGCTAATGTGTAACCATGAGTGAATGTTCAACCCTAGTAATATAAAGATAAAGGTATATATTAAATGGTCCCCATATCTTGTGCATTCACCAAAAATAAATAGGAAGTATTAAATTGTCAAGCCAAGTATGTCCAAGACATTAAAAAGTACAATCTTTAAGATTTGAAGCCCATAAACACTTAATTGCAAGTGAAGAAAAAATTATAAGAGAGAATGAGAGTCATTCAACCAATGAAAATAATTTTAAAATCATGGTGAGTGGTTTGATGTATCTCACTATGACAAGCCTGATATCAGTTATGGGGTTTCACTTATTTATATATTTATGGGAAAACTATCACTCAAGCATTTACAAGCAATAAAGAGAATTTTAAGATATGTAAAAGTTACTTATAATCATGACATTAATTTTAGACCAAAAATATATTTATGTCTCATTGGATACACAAATTTAGATTGGGGAGGATCTCTTGATGACATGAAGTAAACTTCAAATTTTTGCTTCACATTGAAAAGTGGGTTAATTTCTTAATTTTTAAAGAAACAAGATACAATTATATTATCCTCTATATGAATATACAAAACTTACATTAGCTTGCATATAAATATTATGGACGAGAAGAATCATAGATGATTTAGATAGGCTCAACTTGAGACAACACAAATATTTTTGTGATATGAATGGGGCAATACAATTATCCAATGATCAAGTTTTCCATGATAGAACCAAGCACATCAAACTTAAACATCATTTTATTAGAGACTTGGTTAATGATAAATAATTTTTAATTGAATATGTTATAAATACAGATTAATTTTTTGATGTTCTTACCAAGGGATTGCATAAGCAAATTCATGGAAGGCTTAAGGAGACGATATGCATCTCTCTTATTTGAATCAAAGGGGGGGAATGTTGAGTATGATATCAATTTAAGAACTTTATTATTACTTTTATATTTAGTTTAATTTAAAATTTATGAGTTTAAGAAGTTTATTGAATTCATTTATGTCCTAAATTAGTTACTTGGTCAATGTTAGACATTTTATGGGAATTTTTAAAAATAACTAAAACGTCTAGTTAAGTCTAGTTCACTATCTGAATACTCAATGAGTTACCAAGAGGCAAGAAATTTTTTTAGTGTTAGTTAATTAAAATTAAAATGTAATTAAATAAATTACTATTTTATTAGAAATTTTGGATGCCATAGTTGAATTGGTTGCATGGTTTGACTACTTGTTGAGCAAGGCTTATTGTATGTTAACCTTGTCTTAAATGTAAGTCAACCTTATTTATTTTAGTCTACTTTTAATTGTCTTAAAGTATAATTTTATAAGTCTAATTATAGATTACTTAGTTTTAAATTAAAGTTATTTATTTAATTTTTACTTTATGTTTTTCTTGAAATAACTTGTCATGCAAGTTATCATGCAATAGGCTTATTTTAGCTTTATTTATTAATACAAAATTATGCAAAAAGTAGTGTGCAAAATTATTATTTTTATAAATTTGTGTTGCATATTTTTATCTCTGATTTGTTTTAGGTATTCACAAAGGAATAAAAATAAGCATATGGTATTTAATTTGAAGTTATTCGGTAAAGTTTTTGGTCAACAATCTCACTTACTACACAACTAGTTTAACATATAGTGATTCTAAGATAGATTGGTGGATACATAAATTTAGTTTTAAATTAAATAAAATCTAATTTTACTCCATCCATATATTCAAAATATCTAGGTTTAACATGAATATACTCTTTTGACACATTTTATGCTTCTGTTGGTATTTGCATAACCTTAGTTTCTTAAATTACCATTGATTCATAACAAAAACCTATCATATTCATCTAATTGATAAATTATTTCTTGGAAAACATGATTCCCACTTGACCCTTTTAGATCAGAGGTAATAAAACAAATTTTGATCCATATTTAAATAAAATATATGTGTTCTTCTCTCCATCATAGATTAATTTCTTTTCATATTTCCATGTGTTGATGTGGGTTTTATGCATACTAGGGAACCTTACGAGTTAGAATATAAAATTTTAGGATCATTGAATAAATATTCAGTACAAAGCATGATTTTGGGTATTGATTTTTGTAAACAACTTATTGGTGCAATAACGATGAATATAGTAGTTGTTTACCTCTGATAGTTTAGATATGCTATGAATCTAGATCTAATTGAGATGGGTGAATTGATGATGGATCTAACCTAAGGTGGGAAGGATAAAAAATAAACTCAAAAAAAGAAGGAAAGTTAGGGAAGGAAAGAAGGTATATGGATCAAAAAAATGAAACCTTTCTAAACTAGCTCTTGAATTAAGGGTTGAACAAACACTCAGGGACCAATGTGTGCTGCAAGATATTGTAAGCATACCAACAATCACATATATATATAAGAGTGTAGGGGAAAAAGAATATAATGAAATTTGTATACACGTAATATTTTAAAACTTTTATTGATTACTGACACTTTGTATCTTGCATGAACCTGTCGAGTCTCAATCTCTCTGAGAGCATGTCTTAAGGAGTGTACTGGGAAAGGGGTGGGCAGAACATCAATGCTTCATAAGATTATTACTCCTTTTGACTCTTGACATACACACACTTGTCTCCTAAAACCTTGAACCCTAAGCTTATTTCTTTCTTTCTTAACCATTCCTATCATTTTCCATGCTTTATCACTCTTTTCCTTGTGTTATCTCCCTTCTTCCTATTTAGAAAACTAGGTCGACCACCATGGCTAACCTAGTACATTTTTAGGCTTCTTATTTAGCAAATTAGGTCAAACGAGTTGACCAGTATAGTTTAGGTACTCTTTATCTCTTTTGATTTGTTAGCCTTCTGGCCAACCTAGCACAAACCTAGTGAGTTAGCCCAAAAATATTCTAAATCAATCAGGTTGACCTATCACAACTAACATATCCAAATGATTTTAGGGTAAGATACTACTATATATACAAGGTCATTTGTCACCATTTTTAAGAGAAAATAATTAAACAAATAAGTGTGAATGAACATCTACCTATTGACCATTCTACTTGGGGAATAAAGCTTTAGGGTTTAATACTTTCTTTGGAGCTCTGATCTCATCTTATGGATGTCTTTTGGATGCTTGGATAGGTTTTGTAGCCTAGAAATAATATATCTTAGTTGTCCTTACATACCATAACAATATTTTAAGAATCACCTTGGCCAAGGGGGATATTGAGTCTCGATAGGTTCATCTTCAAAGGTAATTATTCCTAACTTTATTCCTCCTTTAAAAGAGTAGATAGATAGTGCATTTGTTTCTTCTGTTCCATGTATTAAGATTCCATATACATTAATGTGAGTATATATATTATATACATGTTTAGTTTAGTTGTTTATTTGTTTTTTTTTCTAACCCCCTTTGTGCCACAAGATTTGGTGCACACTAGATTAGATTTACTTTTCTTGTTATTATATTAGTGAAATATTAAATCATATGACTCTTTTAGGGTTGTTGTGCGATTGTGTTAGACTATAGGCTTTGGAAGCCTACCTCACATGGTGTGTTATGAAAAGTGATCCCCTAATTAGGTCTAATGGATCCTCACATTGGTCATGCTCCCACTTAACAATTGTATGCTTCCCAATTGAAAGTGTAGGTGTGCTCTATCCCATCTAATCTAGGATTGATTTATGGATATGATGCATTTTTGATTACATACAAAATTTAGCATATATAATCAAAAGTTGTTGTGATTGTGAGATTATAATTACACATTTACAAAGGGATATTATGATTATTACAAAAATACATTCAAATTAGCAATAGCATAATATGAATAACTATATTAAAAAAATACTCATGTACAAAAAGAAGACTAAGATACTAGTTTGATGGAACTTCTTGCAAGATTCATAAGTTTGGAGAAGAACAATAGTTACACATCAAGAGCAACTGTAAAATAATGCATTGAATTTCATATTAATATTAATAGCCAAAATTCTCCTGCTTTTGGGATTGGGAGGATAAAAATATCAATAGGCTTGGGGAGGGGATGACTCATCCTCCAATCAAAGTATAAATTTACATCTCTAAAAATAGAATAGGGTGTTAAATCATGTAGAACATGCATGCACTAAAGTGTATACATAAATATGACTCCTTAACCAAAATACAATATATATTATGCTAAATAACTTTAGAAACATTAGTCCAAACTTAAGTCAAACATGCAAATATATATACATACTTAAGGTGGTACTGATGTGACACTACTAGAAGAGGAAAATAATGTCGAGGCAAAAGTAGTCAATGTATCCCCCTGAGGGATCAAATCTAGCCTTGTTGGAGTATACATTATTACATATTTAGAAAATCTGGGACCCTATGACATCACTAAAAAACTTTTAGTTGATTTCACGCTTGATAATGACCTTAACATTCCATCTATGGCTCTAAGTTTTTCAAATAATGTGTGTTATCTCAAACTCATTATTAATAATATAAAAATTGAGTAGGCTATGCTTGAATATTTTAATAGCCTCGACCATCAACCTTGTGTGATATGATTTTGATATCTTAAATTCTACTCCAAGGGGTCTTTATCAAAATTGATTAGGTACAGAATCTCATAATTCATTTTGTAAATAGTTCCCTCAACTTCTTCATTAAATATATCTACAATTGTCTTAAGGAGTGTCTCAAAATTGGGCCTATCTACTAGCTCTCTAGTAGAGGTCATCACATTTATGAACCTCATATCTCTCAAATTTTTTAAGGCTTTCATTCTCATGGCTTAAAAAATGTTTTATCAAAGCCTTCATGTACGTATGTCAATTAAGGGCCTATTTTCACTTAGATCTTACACCTATTCATTCAATTAACTGATCTAATGGCAATAATAGGATCATCCCCAAGGTGTGAGACCTTGGCTCCTTAGGATGAACCTCTGGAGAAGGATAGTTCCTATCTAAACTAGATGCACCTAATTTAAGATCAACTGTAGGCCTAAAAATATGCTAAAAATACTTATGTATAGATAAGACTATGCTTTTATCAAGGAAAATGGGATGGAAATTAAACTAAAACTAAAAGAGGTGATGCATCAATATTCTAGAGATCTCTTCCAATCACTTTAAAAACATAATAAAACCCACAAAAATGATGATAAACTACATAAATCCTACAAAAATTGAAACTTTATCAACACTTGCATAAGTTATTTGCATGTAAGGTAGGTATCTACAAAACATATAACCTACAAATGGGGTGTAAAAAATGATAGGACAAGAATATAAGAGAAAGAAACATCCATAAATGAAGATCAACAATTCATATTTTACACAATGCTTAAGAAAATTGACAAGGTAGAAGTGGAAAACATTAATTTTATTGGATTCAATATATCAATCCAACATTACAAGTCTAAAAAAGAGTAGAGTCTTGTCATACCTAAGATGAGGAATCATGAACAAGTCATTTTTAGTCCTATATATAAAAAATAGAGATGAGAGAGAAGAGAAAAACACTTGAAGACCTCATAAATGCTAATGTAAACATGATTTAGTCCATACCAAAAAATAGATAAGGAAAAATAAGTATTAAAACTCCTCCAATGCATTATATTTTTCTTCATGATGATCTTCCATAGAAGTTGGCGTAGTAGTGGGAGAAGAGACCCCATTCCTTGCTATTTTTGTCCTTTTGGATGCTTGAAAATGATGAATGTGCTTCTTCAATGCTACTAAATTCTTGTAAAACTCCTATTTTTAGTCTTAATTTTCATATCTCCACCTCCCATTCATGCATGCTAGAGATAATAACTCAAGTTGACTTTCCATGACCACCATGCTTATGAAATATTTAACTTGGAGGAAGATCTCCCTGATCCATTTGGAATTTTGAGTTGTCTTTCCATGACCACTACTCCATGGATTGAGTCACACACTTTTAGGGGAAGTTTTCAACACCCTCATTCCTCTTTATACTCTTTATGACCATTAACTTCACCCATAGTCATGATTGAAAGGTTGTAAAAACATGGATGGTTTGAAATCAGTCTTGAAGTTCATGTGAAGGCTTCTTGGAGAGGCTAAAAAGCTAGTGTAATATCTTAATTTCACATGATAATTCTTGGAGAAGCTAAGAAACATGGATTTCATGATTAAATGCTCATTTTGTACCCTAAAAACCTGCAACAAGTTTCTTAGAGGCCCTTGCCTTCATGTCCTTATAGACCTTTAATCTCCTTAAATGCAACTTTCATGTCTTCATGTAAAATATTTCTATTAAGATCTCATAATGCTCGTGACCTATTTGAAACTTACTAAATCTGCCCTAAAAATAAGTTGTAGGCCTATAACTTTGAAACCATGATGTTGGTAGTCCTTTAATACCATAAAATCTCTCTTTTATCCTTTAGGAGATCTTCAAAATTACTCATACTTTCATGGTAGTATTTTATCCCATTTGATAGATGACTTAGCTCATCCTTGTTTAACACTATACCTTACCAAAGATCTTAATAACCTCTTTCCTATAGGTTCACTCATCATCACAACCTTATCTAATTGTAGATTATCTCAAATTTTTCCAAGAAGACCTACAACCTAGTCACAAACATCTTAAATATGCCCATGGGCTTGTATGCAAGATTATGGACCTATAGAGACTTTATTTGATGTTTAAAACCCTATAGACTACTCTTGAGAATCCTTGACATCTTAAAACATGCCTTGCAAGCTTGTAGATATGATTTATAACTCAAGAAATCAACCTTTCCTCTTTAAAACTATAGAGATCCTTTTTAAGATTTCTAGGCCTACAACTCTTTAGGTGTTTGAAATCTTGGTATTCTAGCACTATAGACATATTTCACTCTTGAAATCATGCTTGAAATTTCATTATTTCCATTGGTATATTTATAGATTTCAAAGAAGGTATGAAAAACTTAGTTTCACTTGTAACAACCATCATATTTATCTTGAAAGGCCATCTCAGGACTTTGAAGGAGGTTTGAGGATCTCTAGGAACATGTTTCAATACTATCTCATCATGAAGGGTTATAGAGACTCATTTTAACATTGCAAAAAGGGTTGCATACCTATAGAAAGTCTCTTGAAAAGGTTTGAGAACATGGTTTCACCTTGATCAATCAATAAACCTTCTCTAGAAACTATAGGCCTGCCTATAGACCTGTAGGTATATGTCTCTTACTTGATAACTACACTTCTCAAGCCTATAACATTGTAACTTATAAAATTATACCTACTATAGATCTACGACTTTCATGGAAATTCTGATTTGGGTTCACAAAATCTTGGTTTTGAAGCCATAGACCTTGTGAGAACATTGAGGCAACCTTGAATACTCTTGGACCTAATGAACATGTTCTTACTTTCTCCAACCCTATCCAACAATATTTTATTCTCAAAAATTCTTGTAGAACAAAACTCATAGCCTATAGATTTCATTTTCTCTCTTTCAAGGCATGCGACATTCTTAATAGTCTTTAGGATCTACTGGCCCTTATAAACTCTATTTTCTCTATCATAAGAATATGTAAATATGATTAATAACCCTTGTCTTCTTCTCAGTCTCATAAAATATTTTTGGTATACTTATAGATTGGTCTTGAGACCCATGGAAACCTTGACCTTGGTTACAAACTTATGCAAAGGTCTTAGAGACCCATGCTATCATGTTAGAACCCTAAACACTACACTAGCATGCCTGTAGGCATATTTATCATGTTTAGAACACATTATTTTTATTGACATTCCTATATGTTGTTTCGGATCTCAAAGGACTTATTTATACCTCATAGACCAGGTTGTACGCCTTTAACCTATCAAGTTTGATTCAAAACTTGCTCATTGTCAACTCATAGGCCTTCTACCTAAATAAAGACCTATGCAACTTGATTTAGACCTTTAGATGTATTTTTAATGTTTAATGAGTCCCAATTAAAACATGAAAACACTTTTTCAAACCTATAATATTATTTAATATGCTTTAGATCTTCTTGAGACCTAAAAATTTCTTTATGAGGGCTCTAGATTCAAATGAATACTTTCTAGGCAACATTTTAGACCTATAACATCATATCCTTGCTTTCATGAGCTTTTTGAGATCATTCAACTTCATGTTTCATGATTTTAAAAATCATGTTCCTTTACCAAGGAACATTTAGGATTACTATAGGCCCATTGGTGAGGTATTAGAGACCTTTAGAAACATGTTTAAACTCTTCTTAAAGACCTAAAAAACTAGGACTCTGGTTATAGACTTAAGGGCTCTTGGAGATGTCGAGAAACCTTGACACAGTTTCATGATATTCTCAAGGGTTATTGATAGTTTATTTTGATCTTTTCAACACCAAAAAACTTGATGTTAGTCCCATGTAAGTGTATGCTTTTTAGATATCTTGAAATCTTTATCTACTAGCCTATAGCCAAATTAAAGACCTTGAGAATCTTAAAACCTACCTTGGTGATCTTAAGACCTTATGCTTCTTGCTTATAGGATTATAGGTACCAAAGGATGTGTATATGCTTGAAATATGTTCTTTGAATTCAAAACCACTATAAATGTGCCACTAAATTATTGATACCATGTTTTGGACTTCACATATAATATACAGGCCCATAACTTGGTTTTGAATAACCTAGATTGTTATGTACATCTCCAAGAAGTCTGTAGACCTATTGGTGAGTACTTGATGATTTGGGAACCTTAAAAAACATTTTCAACCATTGACACTTTCTTGAAAACATTATTTAAGATCTATGATATGATATTTTCATGCTTCACTATTACCTTCATGAAATACCAAGATAGCATTTGTAAATTCATTTGGTGTTCTACAAACTTGAAACTGTTCAACAAGTGAAGACATAGTCCTAGGGTTTTAGAGGGGTTTTAGATTGTATTCACTCTTCTTGTTGAAATGACGTGATTTTATCCTTATCCATTGCTATAAACACCACTAATAGGACATTATTGTTAGAGGTATAATCACTAGGAGGGGGGCCGGGGTGAATTAGTGATGCAAGATAATCCAAATCAATTCCCAACTCTTAAACATTCAACACATACAATCATGATGCATACAAATTAACCATTGCAATGAACAAGGAAGATATAACAAGATCAATCACATAACACATGATATATGTGGGAAACCCTATTAGGGGATAAAACCCAATGAACCCTACAAGATGGATTAAAATCTTATAAAACAAGATCCAACATTTATACCAGCACCAATTGATCAAGGAACACCCATCCCTTAGTTTAGTGAGACACCAACCATAAAGAGCTACTACCCCTATTTATTTGAGCACCCATAACAACTAGACCTTTAACAAGTTTTATCTTACAAAGAGGAACCAACCCCCTAGGTAAATAATCACCCACTTAGATACCTTGAATAGATCATCTTAAACACTTGTTTCTACTCTTCAACTGATGATGACCACCTTTGTTTTCACTCTTCACCTCCAATCTCTCTCAAGCTGCCTCTAAGACTAACTCGCTCAAGCTACCTCTTCTAGGCTTATTAGGTCCAATGACCTATGTGTCCTCCTACATCAACTTGATTAGACAAGCATGAATTATCCTCTTCACTCTTTATTGTTCCTTAATGACATGTACCTTATCTATCAAAGGTTCTCTCCTTCGCTTGAATCATCACACACATAACTTGCACAAATAGGTCAATAATGCCTTTTATTTATACCACTATCTTGGTATAACCCATCTTGGTTGGCCAAGATGCTTACCACACTTGTTCTACCTTTGAAATATGTCCTCATAAATTTTACATGTAAGAACCACACACTCCTTATGTTGGCCAATGCCTCATTAGCCCCAAACCACCATTAGGTCTTGGTGAGACCTAAAATAATTAAGCCTTCATATTCACACATTACATGTTCAATTACTTGAACCAATTTCAACTTATACCAATTATTTAAACACATAAAGCCTATCTCCAATATACCCTTTATAAATCTCTCATGGTTCTATGCCACCTGGAACACCAACTCAACACTTGAACCTACCAATTAGGTCTCCTCACTCTTTAGGCCTTCAAACACAAAAAACACAGTCTCAAACTTATAAAGAAAAAAAATCAAATATTTCACATATAAATATGATTATATCACATGGGTGAAACCTTAAAGACCTCTTCTACACCTCCATGTGCTTTAAACACTTCAACATATGCTCTAAGCACTGAAAACAACTGTTTCAAAATGACCACTCAGACTAGTCATATAGAGTCAAAATACAATTATACTATTTTGACTCTCCATATATGATCATGGGTAAACTATGGAAATAAATGCCTGATTATAATAATTTTAGACTTATGCAAAATCTACATACTTATTTTCTTCTTAAATTCTACTTAGAACACCATCAACTCATACCTGTAACATGGTCACTCAATTTGCCAGTGCATTAAACAAACATAGTCAACTTATAAGCAATTGTTCACATTGAAGATGTATTGGTAAAACATCTAGTATACACATAAATTGTCCTCATGGAGTTTATAACACTCTCCAATATATATTTCATCTTGAGACATCAAAATAATATCAATAACAACTCAATTATCCTTCTCGGGTTATATGCAAAACATGGTCAAACACATAGTCAAATTTGAAGATCAATATATACAACTTTACAAACTTTTAGATATTATAATTGAATTTCATGGATGCACCTTGAAGTCCTCTTCAACTCTTATTTTTACTCCATTAGAAAATTCTATCATATGCTCAAGATATAGATCAAAAACCTCTTAATAGTTTTCTTTCACAGATTTGAATATTTAAGTTCCAACGATCACTGTGTAAATACAAAACATCAAACACTTTGTAATCATATCATGATCCCTTGAAAATTTAAACAAATATGTACCATAAATTTCATTATAAGTCTCCTAAATTTAACCTATAATCACTCACCATTGATCTTAGATCATTGCTTCCGTGATCATACCACTTGGTAGCTTTGCGTGGCTTCTGTGTACATTGACTATTTGACTCAATGTGCTCCATTGATCTCCATGTGTACAAACACTCATCTATCACTGATATTATATAAAATAATCAAGATTGGGACACATTTTTCTTACACATGTAATCTTAGGAACCTTTTATAAATTAACTTTACACACATTATTGATCTTTATCTAACAAGATCATGCACTCTGTTAGATCCTTATCTAGTCAGATTAATTGCTCAATGTAGATCTTCATTTCTTGATTAATCATTCATCATAGATATTCGATAATTCAAATTTGGATAAGTATGAGAACCACTAAAATCTACTTGGAGGGCCAAATTTTCACCTTAATAACTTTTACTATGTTCAACATCATTACCTAAAACTTGAACCACATGATCACCTTTTATAGGGGAATCCATTCATGTATCAAAATACTCCTAAAAATTTCACACATGTGAATTATGACATCATCAATTTTCTCACTCAAATTTATCTATCAAGATGACTGATTGAGCTTAGACATTCATATGACTATTCTGATGAATTCCATTCACCTTCATAAGCATTCTAAGTAGTCATAACATCTCATAGGGTCTTTTCAACATGTCAATACCATCAATATCATCCATCAATTTATTAACTAAACAAACACTCTCCAAACCATCAATCTAATCACTTTATCATTAATGTACTCTGAATCATGCTCTTTTTGACATCAATGACAACCTAACATCAATTACCATGATCAATAAACTCCCCCTTTGTCATTGATGGAAAAGCACCCTCGTAATGACTTCTTACTCATTTGAAGTCCTTCATTCTGATCTTTCTACCCTTTGACATTAATGACAAAGGGTATCTTCCTCAATATTCTAACTTGCTTATTGACCAAACAAACTACTTACATAGCTTTAGAAATATCCCCCTAAACTCAAGATCCATCTCATGTCATCTATTCTTTGATACACACTAATCTGAACTTGGGATTCTCTGATCCTTGGACCTCTCTACCTACATAACTCACAAAATCTCTTTATTCATGTAAGAAAATTCAACACCTTGTCAAAACATATGACTTGGTTTGATCAAGTCATTATATCAATCTTCTTGAATTCATAACTATAATAGACTTCTTCATATCTCCACCATGACTGAAACATCTCACATATGTTCCCCTTCACATCATGCATGGCTCTTCAAGCCTTTCAAACTATATGAGTTAGTTATCCCTAAGCCAAACATATATTAAAATGATATTCTTGTCTTGCAACATCAACCAAATCTCAACTGGAATCCACCATGCTTCTTCTTGCTTTTCAAGTGTCTCCTTGAAGCTTAGATAGAGAAACCTTAACCCACAATATCCTAGAACAATGTGAAAAAGGAGTTTCCCACAAATCCTCATATTCATTCTCTTCCTTGGTAATTTGATACTGATAGTTATTCTTCTTCTTCTTAGGCTTAAGAAAAGCAACATGTTCATCCACTACAATATTATCCTTTTATTCTAAGATTGGATTAACAACATATGGAGACAACAAAGATTCATGACATACCTTTTCAACTAAATGAAGAACCTCATCAATGGACATTGAAAACTGGTGTTCTTTGCATGAAATTGGCTTAATAATAATAGGATATTCTCTTGGATCCATACATACCTTAAAACTAGCCTCAATAGCACTTTGGTCTTACTTGAACTATCTTTGATTTTCCTTTTCTATCTAGATAAATGACACATTCTCTTGGCATTCCTAAACCTTCCTCATATATGATTCCTCTTTTGCTTTATTAGGTAGTCTACCTTGATCTTTCAACTCAATTAAATTAGTTTTCTTGGTCTTGGGTTTCCATACCAAGTATTGACCTTTATTGAGCACTCCAGGATGTCCATGCATCTTCTTATGACTTGAGATCTTGATTTTACAATATCTTGCAATATGACCAATTTTATTACAAGTGAAACAAATAACATCATTCATACCTTCTGCTTGATAAATATTATGAATCTTAGCAAACATACCATCTTGTCTCTTAGGTTCATTATGCTCAAGGTTAACTGTCTTAAGTCTCCATACATGGATTAGTATTTTCCCATACATTCTAGGGAAGAATCTAGCAATATGTCCCATTTCATGATAATTATAGTAAACTACATTAATACTCTAGCTAACCAACTTCTCTTCCTTCTATATTTTCTTTCCTTATGACCAAAAAGCTTGCATGCAAAGTAATGACCATGAAATGCACTTTCATACCTTATAGCATTTGGTTGCCTGATAGGTCTTCTTATGTTACAATTGGTGATTACATCCTTATTGTCTTGAGATGACCTCTCTTTCTCTTTCTTAGTTTTATTTACCTTGATAATAGATTGTTCATTTTCATCCTTTAATGAATCTATCTTGGTTTTCAATTGAACAATCTCATCCTCTTTAGCTCTTATACTTGAACTTGCAGCCTCTAACTAAATTCTAAGAACTTGGATAGTCTCCTTATCCCTCTTAGCTTCTTTAGCTATGTCATCTTTCAATCTACATGCTTGCTCTTGAATAATATTTATAGAATCAAAATTGGATTTCAACTCATCATGCTCACCTTGCTTTGAACTTAACTTGGCATTTGTCTCTTCTAACTGAGTCTTTAGATGTTCTTCTTATTTTAAACTTAGATTCATATTTTTAACCCTTAATTGATCCTCAAGAATTTTGATATTATCTTTATCATATTTTTATCTTGAGCTTACCTTCAAGGATTCTAGATCCTTATTCAGATTGGTGCACTCATCCTTAATAGCCTTATAACTTGAGGCCATGATCTTATTCTGATCATACTCACTCAATTTACCTCTGTACTTATCAAAAAGTGCCTTGAGATGATTAAAATTTTATTCACTTGATTTTAGACATGAATAAGTAACCTCCACTCGAACCTTCAACTCTTGATTCTAATTCTTCAATTGCTTAGCCATATTATACCTTGGATCACCTTTAAGTGGTTAAACTTGCAAAGAAGGTCCTACTCTGATACCAATTATTAGAGGTACAACAACTAAGAGGGGGGGGTGAATTAGTGATGAAAGATAATCTAATTCAATTCCCAACTCTTAAACATTCAGGACATACAATCATGATGCATACAAATTAACCAATGTAATAAACAAGGAAGATATAACAAGATCAAATACATAACATATGATATACATGGGAAACCTTCTTGAGGAATAAAACCTAATGAACCCTACAAGATGGACTATAGTCCTATAAAACAAGATCCAACATTTAGACTAGCACCAACTAATCAAGGAACACCCATTTCTTAGTTTAGTGAGACACTAATCCCATAAGGAGCCACTACCCCTGTCTAGCTAAGCACCCACAACAACTAGACCTTTAGCAAGATTTATCTTGCAATGAGGAACCAAACCCATATGAAACTAAGCACCCACTTAACTACCTTGATTATATCATCTTAAACACTTATTTTTTCTCTTTAACTAATGATGACCATCTTTGTTTATACTTTTCACCTCCAATCTCTCTCAAGCTGCCTCTTGGACTAACTCACTCAAGTTGCCTCTTCTAGGCTTATTAGGTCTAATGACCTATGTTTCCTCCTATATAAAATTGATCAAAAAATCATGAATGATCTTATTTACTCTCTATTGGTCCTAAATGATCTATACCTTCTCTTTAAAAGCTTCTCTCCTTCACTTGAATCCACACACACATAACTTGCACAAATAGGCCAACGATGCCTTATATTTATACCACTCTCTTAGTATAACCCATCATGGCCAGCCAAGATGCTTACCATATTTGTTATACATTTGAAATAGGTCCTCATATATGTTACATGTAAGAACCACACACTCCTTAGGTCAGCCAATACTTCATTATCCCAAAACCACTATTAGGTCTTGGTAGACCTAAAACAATTAGGCCTTCATACTCACATGTTACATGTTCAAATTCTTGGGCCACTTTCAGCTTCTACCAATGATTTAAACACATCAAACCTATATCCAATATATTTTTTATATCTCCCTCATGGGTCCATGCCACCTAAAAAACTAGCTCAACACTTGAACCTACAAATTAGGTCTCCTTGTTCTTTAAGCCTTCAAACACAAAAAATACAATCTCAAACTTTTGAAGCAACAACTCAAATATTTCACATATCCATCTAATTAGATCACATGGGTGAAACCTTAAATACCTATGATACACCTCCATGTGATTTATACACTTCAACATAAGCTCTAAGTACTCAAAATAACTCTGTCAAAATGACCACTTAGACTGGTCATATATAGTCAAAATATACTTAATCTATTTTGATTCTCCATATCTAATTAGGGGTAAAATATACAACCAATTATTTATTAAATTTTTTTGATACTTATAAAACATCTCCATACTCATTTTCTTCTTCAATTCTACTCTAAACATCTTCAAATCATTCCTGTAACATGGTCACTCAATCTGTTAGTACATTCAACAAACATAGTCAACTTCTTAGAAATTATTCACTCTGAAGATGGATAAATCCAAAAAAATGGTCATCATATAGTCTAGAACACTCTCCAATAGATATTTCATCTTTAAACATCAAAATACTATCAATAACAACTTAATTATCCTTCCTGGGTCACATGCAAAACATGGTCAAACACATAATCAATTTTGAAGCTTAATATCTACAACTTTAAAAACATCCAGGTCTTATAATAAACTTTGATGGATGAACCTTGAAGTCCTCTTCAACTTTTATTTTTACTCCATCAATAAATTCTTTCATATGCTCAAGATATAGATCAAAAACCCATCTCTAGTTTTCTTTCACAAATTTGAATATTTAGATTCCAATGGTCACTATGTAAATACAAAACATCAGACACTTTGTCATCATCTTTTGATCCCTATAAACCTTGAACAAATATGCACCATCGATCTCCTCATAAGTCTACTGACTTTAACCTACAATCACTCAACATTGATCTTAGATCCTCACTTTCAAGATCATGCCACTTGGCATATCTACGTGCCTTTTATGCACATTGACTATTTGACTCAATGCACTCCATCGATCTCCATCTATATGAACACTCACATGCTATTGATATTTTGTCAAATCATTGATATTGAGACACATGTTGCTTGTGTGTACAATCTTAGGAACCTTTGATAAATTGGCTTTATGCATGCCATTGATCTCTATCTGATAAGATCACATGCTATATTAGATCCTTATCTAGTCATATTAATTTATCACTATATATATTTATCACCTAATTAAATTCTCACCATAGATCTTCAATAATGCAAATTTGGCTAAGTATGGGAATCACTATAATCTACTTGGAAGGCCAACTTTTGACCTTAATAAATTTTGTTACATTCAACTTCATGACCTAAAATTTGAATCACATGATCAACTTTCATAGGAGAATCCATTCATGTATCAAACTAATCCTAAAAATTTCATGTGTGAAATATGACATCATCAATATACTCACTCAACTTTATTTGTCAATATGACTACTTGAGCTTAGACATTCATATGACTATTTTGATAAATTCCATTCACTTCCATAAGCATTATAAGCACTCATAACATCCCATAGGGTCTTTTCAACATGTCCATACCATCAATATCATCTATCAATTACTTAACTAAGAGAATACTCTCCAAACCATCAATTTGATCATTTTATCATTAATGTACTATGAATCATACTCTCTTTGACATAAATGACAACCTAACGTCAATGACCATGCTCAACACTTTAAAATAATCTTAACTTTACCCAAGACTTGCCTTGAGCCATGCATATATAGAATGAACCTAGGACGTGACTAGTTTTACAATAAATCCTTACAAATTTTATCTGTTTAGTCTTTAGGCTTGTGTGAAGGTTTTAAAAGCCTTAAACCATTGATGGATGATATGTTTGAATATATTTATATACAAAGGAAAGTTTAGATGACCTATTAATCAGTCCTAGATTGAAGAAGATAAATCCTACTTACACTTTTTATTGTTGACACATTAGATATTCAGGGTCACAGCAAAGATAAATCCTCTATACCTAACCAAGAGATGTCTTACTACAGTAAAGTCACTAGAGAGGGTTCCAAAGCCTCTAATAAATAAACACTATGCAATAACCCTAGATAGGTCCTATATTTTCATATTCACAAAGTAAATGCAAATTAAATTAAAATCTAATCTAGTGCTCAACAAATCTTATGACACAAAGTGGGGGTAATAAATATGAAAAGTAAACATGCATAAGAGAATTATAATTAATATATGTATATATAAAAACCTAGTGCATGGAGAGAGTAATATATTTAAAATATATTACTTATTCTACTTCTATCTACTAAAATAGAGGAGTAAAGTTAGAGATACCTTAAAGATGAACCTGCTGAGACTCAATCTCTCTCTTGGCTAATAATGATTTAAAAGTGGTTATTGTGGTTTGTAAGGATCACTAAAAAAGACCTAAGCATCTAAGAATTTTCCACAAGATAAGATTATTCTCTAAATATAAAACCTAAATAATAAATCCTCAGTAGAATGGTCGAAGATTAAATTATAAAAGTGCAAATGAATAATTAACTCTTCTCTCTCTCTCTCTCTCAAAAATATTGAGATGAATGTGTATATATAGTTTAATCTAACCCTAAACCTTTTTGAAAGTTTAGATGATATGATTGACCTAATTATACTATATATTATTATTTTATGAAACTAAGTTAGGTCCCAGTCTATGTTGGCCAAGGTTGACCTAGACTCATAACATGTTTAAAAAAAATTAAATACAGGGTTAGCCTAGGATGATAATGTATGTTAAATGTCAAAAAGGGGTTTTAGGCTTAGGAAGGGGATAATTAAGGTGTTGAATTACATGGATGAGTGTGTATGAGAAGATGTAAAAGCTTAAGTGTATAAGAGAAGGTTGTGTAGATAGAAAGTGGTAGTATAAGGGACAAAAATCCTATAAAACACCAATGGTCTACCCGCCCCTTTCCTATTGCACCCTTTAAGGCATGTACTTAGAGAGATTGAGACTCTATGGGTTTTTTTAAGAGATAAATCATCAAAAATTGATAAAGTTTAAAAATATTATGTGTCTACATATGTCCAAATAAAAAAATATCACATGCCACTCAAGTGCAACAGGGGATGGTGCTTCAAGAAAAGAACATAACAACACAAAACACTAAATTTGAATAAATTATAGTATTTTAAATCATAAAATAAATAAAAGTAAAATGATAAATAAAATAACTAAAAATAAAATTAATGTATGCATACCTTGACTTACCTTTATCACTGGATGGCTATCTACTATGTTTGTAGTTTTGATTGTGGAGGGTGCAAAGACTGCTTTGGGTAAAGCCAAGGATACATAACTAAAGAGCAAAAATAAACAAACGTACAAAAGCCAAGATAATTGATGTGGTGTAGGTATGATGTACTTGGAAATTTGGTAAGATGGGGTGACAAATGCTAAGTTAGGACCAAATGACCACATCAAAATTTAAAAAAAATTAGGTAACTAAAAGGCCAAAGCTCTAGATGACCAAAAAACTCAAACAAGTAAACCTTAAGTAAGAAAGGTAAACAAACCAAATCAAACAAATGATACAAGTCAAAATGGTAATCAAACATCAATGTAAAATCCATAACAATCCTTACTTAAACAAATATGGAAAAGCAATGGCAAAAAAACATTAATGAGTGAGCAGTAACAATCCTTATTCAATCATCAATGAAAAAATGCATAAAAGGCAAAATAACATTGGTGAGTGATAAATAACAAGCCAACTTCACTACATAATGGAAAAAGTACATGAAAGTAGAAATGGATGTAGTTGTCCAAAAAAGGAGGTACAATAATGGAAAATTTGCAAATAAAACAAAGGTAATTCTTGAAATGTAAAGTAATGGTGTAAATAAAGTAATCCATAGTCACTCAAGCATAATATTTTATTTTAAAGATAGATAAAATTGAAATAAATCAGTGCTAGCATGTTTTTAAGATGTGAAGAAGAGGCAATACATAAGTGGGAAAATAGATTTAGAATCAAACTTGCCTGTCAAGGGGGGAAATGAATTGAGTAGTGGGAAAATGAAGGAAAAATCAAGGTAGATAAACTCTTTATTGAAGTCAAGACACTTAAATTAGGTTTGTAAAAGCAAGAGGACTTTTGACATTAAAGAATCTGAAGAAATTTTCATAGCCACAAAAATCTTAGGTCAAAAAATGAAGTATGAATATCATCCCATAAAGGCTTTATGCATGAAAATTAAAATGGTCCTACCTTCCCAAAATGTGTTCCCCATTCTTCATGACCCCTTACAAATCTGTCGATCTATTATGGAGATTGGGTATATGTATGAGAAAGTAAGTAACATAATGGATTTTTTTTGAATTATTTTATCGTAATCTACTATCCTATCACACCCCAATGGACCTTGTCTCTATCATGAGGCCAACTATGGAGTTTTAGCTTTGACTAGGGATAGGAGATGTGTTATGAATAATCTCTTTTGGTGTGATTTTGACTTTGTATGTTTGTTTTTGGTCATTGAATTTTATTTAAATGATTTGGATTTTAAATTTTGATGGATTTTTCTATTCCTCCTCCATACAGATTCAAAGAATCAAACATGGGTGCTAAAAATGACTATCATTTGAAAATTTTGGACTTAGTTTCAAAGAAAAATAACTTAGAGAGCATGGTGTCTAAGAGTCTTATTTATTCATGTGAAATAAAAGTGATATCTTGAATTTAACCTTGTTTAATCTAAAGTGGAATTAAAGGAAAATAAATCAAGGGGAATGAAACATGAAATAATTTGAATTAATTCAAATCACAAAAAAATGTGACAAAGGTGAAAGATAGATACAGTGACATGTAAGTATGATTCCTTATCATAAGAATGTTGTAACTGTAGGGAAACATGCTAGCATAATTTGTTGTGCAAGTTTTATCTACAAAGGAAACAAAAAACAAAGTTGAGAATATGGGATCACAAAATTGTCATCATTTTTTAACATTATAGAAAAGGGACAGTTGGTTGAAAAAAGGTGGTTTTTAAAACAAAATGGTTATTTTATGAGGAGAGCCTGGTCCAATCCATGGTCTTACACTACAACTCATAAAATAAAAACCCAAGAGGGTAGAATAAAAGAAAAAAATGGTATTTGTGAGGAGGGTTTGGTCCTATGCATGGTCTTACATTGAAACTCATAAAAGAGAAATTCAAAAGAGTGAACAAAGCATGTGAAAAAAAGGAAAAATGGTATTTGTGAGGAAGGCCTAGTCTTATCCATGGTCTTACACTACAAATCACAAAATAAAAACCCAAGAGGGTGAAAAAAAATTGGAAAATAACAAATCGAATAAAAGTGAAAGGAATTCATGAAGAATACTAGGTCCTATCCATGGTATTACAATATAACTCATGAAAAAAGGAAACCAAAGGACCGAGAAAAGGAACTAGGGTTTAAAAAAGAGAAATTGCTATAGAGGGTGAGACCTATGTATAAATATTGCAAAAAGTGTTAGTAGGATAACATATAGAAAGTATGATAAGAAGGGAAATATATAAGTAAAGTATTTATTTAAGAATTATGCATTGGTGGGATCTTTGAAAACATGGACTTCATTAGTTTGGAGATGATAGGTGTTAAGACCAAGAATATCTTTCACTAAATAAGGGACCCACCAATTTTTAACATATCTGCCTTCTTTATCATGGGTATAGTCTAATTTAAGGACTAGATCACTAACATTGAAAGTGTGGACTTTAACCCTTTTGTTCTATTGTTTAGAGATACAAGCCTTATATTGACGATTATGTTGTAGAGAGGCTAGACAATGTTCATTAAGAAGATCAAGAGCATGAAGGTAAGTTTCATGTAATTCTTCATTAGGAATGATACCTTGAAGATATATATGTAAGGAGGGAAGCTCAAATTTTAATGGTAGGATTGTTACAAAACCATAGACTAGAGAGAATGATGTTTCCCCAGTGGTAGTACATATGCTAGTATGATAGGCCCAAAATACATGATATAAATGAAGATGCCAATTCTTGTGGGTTTCATAGATGGTATTTTGAAGGATTTTATTGAGATTTTTCTTAGTGGCCTCAACTTGACCATTACATTGTGGATGATAAGGTGTGAAAAATGTTGGATATTTTTAATTTAACACATAACTACTTCACATCCTTATTTTTGAAATTGATACCATTATCAGAGATGATAGTATTAAGAAATATAAAACAATAAATGATTTGGTTAAGGATAGACTTTGAAATAGTAGTTCCTATGATGTTAATAAGAGGCATAGATTCTACCCATTTGGTCAAATATTTAGTAGTCGTGATGATAAAAACATGCCCATCTTATGATTTAGGTAGTTTTCTAATGAGATCTAATCCTGAAATGGAAAATAGCCAAGGAGATTCCATAGTTTAGAATTTAGCTGGTGGTGAATGGATTAGATCATCATGGAGTTGGTAAGGACTACAATTTTTACTAAACTTGATAGCATCCTTTTTGAGATTAGACCAAAAGTATCCTATACGTAAACATTTACATTATGTATTTGTATGCTACAATGACCACCACAAATTCCCCCTTGTGCTTGTTTGAGGAGAGGAGGGACCTCTTATTTCATTACATAGTAGAACAAGGTACCTTCATCATTGTGATAATAAAGGGTGTTATAACTAAATACATATTTGAAGGATTGTTTGTGAAATTCAATTCTTTTCACAATAATACATATTTATAGGATAATTTTGATGTTTGAGGAATTAAATAATGTCTTTATACCATGGGATTTATCGAATGGTGATAGCCTCAATATGATAGATAAGTGACTCTTGCAGTTGATAAAAGATGGGGACTTTCTTATTTGAATAAGAAATTGAGAATCATTGAGAACTTGATGTAGCTAAAATAAGGATGCTTAAAAAGTAAGAGAATTAGTGATGGAGTTTTGATCTCTTGGAATGGGATCGATGGTAAAAAAAATTAATTCTTTGGTGAGGGTAATGGCCTTTTGATTATAAGTGATAATATTTTCACTCTTACATTGATAATCACAATTAACCTGATGACAAATGTGTTGGGAATCACCTAAAGTGTGCAAATACGTAATATATAAGTCAAGTGCTACTCTAATGCCTAAGATTAATGATTCATATTCTAACATGTTATTAGTGAAATCAAAGGTAAGCTTGAATGCCAAAGAAATAATTTTACCTTGAGGAATAGTTATAATATAACCTATCCCATCTCCTTGAAGGCATTTGGTGCCATCAAAATGAAAGGTCCAAGTGTCTTCATGCAAATCAAAATTGATTTGGGGAAGTTCTTTGATAACTACTTTGGATTTGGTAGTATTGGGAATGACATAGGAATCTTCTTGATTACTTGCTTCTAAGTCATTAGTGAAGTTGTGAAAGTAATATGTAAGATAGATAGATTGATTGAGACCTTCAATATAGAGAATGTTATCTTTGGGGAGACTATATTGAAGATGATTGGTAGTGGGTATAGATACTACTACAAGTTAGTTGGTAATGACTTTCCCTCTGACATATGTTTTCATGATGACATGGAGGTTAAATTTCATTAAGAGAACCATCCAATTGACAATTCTATCTCCAGGTAGAAAGGCTTTGGAGAAAAAGTGATGATGTGAGTCAGAATGAACTATGATATAAGTTGTTTGATAGATCATGTAGTGATGAAGATTTTTAACTGTAAAATATATAGTGAGGCAATCATGCTCTACTTTAGTTTAATGTTTTTTTTTTTATCGATGAGGCCTTGACTAATATAGTATATAACATACTCTCTTCTAGTATAATCTTGTTGGGAAAGCATTGCCTCAATTGACATGGGTGTAGAATAAGTGTACAACATTAAAATATAGTCATTAGAAAGTGGACGAAGGGTAGGTATATGTAGCAATGATTCTTTTATGTTATTAAATGCCTTCTGAAAAGGATTGATCTATTTTAAATAATTACTTTTTTTAATAAGGGAATTAATAGAGTAAATGCAATAAGACATTTTGGGGACGAATCATTATATTACCTCAATCTTGTCAAGGTAAGTATGAATGTCTAGAATGGAATGAGGAATATGAATGCTAACTATGGCATTGATTTTAATGGGATGGACATCAATACCACAAAGAAATAATAAGAACCCTATCAGTTTACTATATGTAATGCAAAAAACTCATATTTAGGGATTGAGTATAAATTTATATTTAATTAGTTGATTAAATATGATGACAAGATCAGAAAGATGAGTTTTGTGGATTTTGGATTTGGAAATGAGATCTCCCACACTAGATTCCAAAATCTTATGAATAAGGTTATGAAAAATGTGGGTCATAACCCACTGATAGGTAACTCCAAAATTTATAAGGCCAAAGGGAATTTTAACATAAAAATAAGTGCCCCATTCCATGGTGAAAGTTGTCTTGTTTTGGTCTTCAGGGGTGATATGAATTTGATTGTAGCCCAAAAAACCATCTATGAGAGATAATATTTCATATCCAACAAGGGAATTAATGATGACATCTATCAAAGATAATGGAAAATTTGCCTTGGGACAAGTACCATTGAGGTTATAGAAGTTGATGCAAATGTGAATAACCATGGTAACATTTTTGTGAATGGGAACAATGTTTGACACCTGTTTAGAGTAGTCTACCAGTTTAATAAACTTGGCATTTAATAGTTTAATAATTTCTTTTAAATAGGGTGGAAAAATTGTGGGGAAATTTTTATTGTTTTTGTCAAATGGGTTTGGCATAGAGGTATGTGATTATGTTGTGCACCATGATAATAAGATTGATGTAAGGCATGTCCTCATATGACCAAGTGAAAGTCTCATGATATTTATTGAAGAATAGACTAAAGTTATCATGTTTAGTTGATATGAGTTCTCAAGAAACTATTATAGGTTGAGGACATGAGGGTATGCCATATTTTATTCTCATAGTGTCCTCAATAAATATAGCATTCCATCTTGAAAATGATATGGCACATTGGGAAGAGAGGAAATAGGGTTGGTTTTAGGATTGATGCTAGCAATGAAGTTGTTAAAATGAGTCTTTTCACTTTAAATGCTTGAGTTTATGATGTTGCCAAAGAAGTTGGGGTTCTTGAGAATGGAGAAATTCAAGGGTAGCTTCATTGATAAGTAATAGAGGTAGAGGTCCATAATATTACACATCTAATTTAGGATCAATGATTTTGTTACCATGGCAATCCTATTCATAATGTATCTGGTGTACATCTATGGCTTTGGCATCGAGAGTGATCTTGAGAGGTGTAACTATAAGAGAAGGTTGGTCAGATTCAATTGGTTTATCTTTGTAATCATTGATAGGGAGAGGATATGGTAGAGTAAATATTATGATAGGAGGTATGTAAGGTCCCAAATTTTTTGAATATACAAAAGGTAAGATTTGTTCAACCACCTAAGGAGTATTGAGAAGTGGATAATTAACTGGAGGTACATGACCTTCAGGTTATAAATCAAAATCCTTGGAAATGGTATGAACATCATAGTTGAAATCATTTATTTTAGCTAAGGCTTTCTAATAATGTTGAACATCTAAATCTCTTGATTGAGCTTGGGCCATAATGTAGTTATCATCATAGCTTGGATAAATAGTACATGATTGTGACTTTGAAGGAATTTTTTAGGGGGATACACCTATATCATTAAATTTATGTGGTGACATAATTAAAGGGTATTGAAATATCTTAGCCACTCCATAATCATTACAACTAAAATCATCTTATATATAAGATGCTTCATGTGTATTACATGGAGAATGGAAATTGGTGATCTCATCAATAAGAGGGATGGTACAATCATGAGGTAAAATGGAAGGAGGAAATGTAAGGAGGTATCTTGGTAGTATTGCATGTGTTTTAAAAATAATTTGGCTCATCATCATTAGAATTGACAAGAGTGACTTGTAAATTAAGATTCATATTAACTAATTCAAGTAAAGGTGCACTATTAATTTTTGGAATAGTGGGAATTTGTTATTGAGGTTTAAGATTGGGTAGTTGAATACTCCATGGGTTAGGATTGGCCTTTTGTTTATATTTTTTAACATTATGAATGAAATTGATACATTAGATTTTGAAAGAGGCAATAGCCCTCATGCAATGAGTCTATGGGTGTCATAGAAGTATATTGTAAGATAATAGAAAATCAAGGACCATAAGTTTAGTATATATAATTTTGGGTCCAATAGTAAAAGGGAGAAAAATAAAACCAAGATACTTTTGATTGGTCTTGATGAATCCATGACATGTTAAATGAGTTTGCTTGAGATGATCTTTATTATATCTAAGTTGTTGAATGAGCTAGAGAGATATCACATTAATTATTGACCCTTCATCTACTAATATGATTGAGGGTGATATTAATGGTTATTTTGATAAAGAGAGGTGGATTATTGGTTAAAAAGAGAGTTTCATCATTGATCATGTCTTCTTCAAGGAACTCTATGGAAGGTTTTGAAGAAGGAGAAATAGATTCAATGGTATGGACTTCTGTTGGTTGACGATCATGAGAAGGTGGTTCCTCTTCTAAGGAAGATGGTTCTTCAATTTATTGGATTTATTGCATTAGGAATTTATGATGATAGGGAGAGGTGTGAACTAACTCCATGAGAGCATTTTTGCAAGGCATAAATTTGATTTCCTCTAAGAAGTTCTAATTAGTTTTGTAATAGGAATAACTAGCATGAGGATTGGAGGATAAAATATGTTTAGGAGGAAGAGAAGTGCTTAGAGGTATGGATTGAGGAGGTGGTTCCTCATTGGTTTCTAAAGGTAAGTTGTTAGTAGTAGTATCTTTGAGAAGTTGCTCTTCTAGTGATGTTTTTTTTGGTTTGGTGACAAGATCTTTATGGGTTAGTTTGCATCAATAATTGACCTTAGTCATGTTTACGTATTGGGAATTGGTATAGTATTGATCATAATCGATGTCAATTACACACATATCTTTATTTGTTTGTTGAGGGTTAGATGTAGATAAATATTTTGGATTATTAGAGGAAGAATATTTAGAAGATTGTTTATTTTGAAAATCATTAACAAAATCTTTATGACAGATCTTGATCATGGAACCATGATTGAATGAATCTCCTAGCATAAAATAAATGTAAAATTTTGTAAGCCCTCAACATGTTTCATGGGAATAACTGATATTAGTGTGAAAATATATATATTTTAATTAGGATCATAATGTTTAGGGAGATTGTTGGAATATATGAATGGTTTAGAAGGAGATAAAAGTTGTTTCATTTATTTCATGGTTAATGGCATATGGGAAGGTTGGGGATTTTATTCTTTAGCTACTCCTACTTTGGGTTGAGGAGGATTGCTAGTTATCACATTGGTTGAATGTTGGAAAGATCCCTTGATGATTTTAGTGTTATGTTTAAACTATTTCATTAGGAAGTCTTGACACTTAACTTGATCAAGAGCATCATTTAAAATTTGGGGAGAAAATTTTTGAACCTTGTATTGGAGTGAAGGTGTTAAGGCTGTTATGAAAATTTTAAACAATTTGTCATCAGTCATGTTGTGATTAGCTTTGTGAGACAAATATTTCAATCATTTGATAAAATCATGAGCTAAGTCGGTAAGAGATTACTTAACATTATGAAATGACTAATATAATTTTTAGGAAGATCATTGTGTTGGAATTATTTAGCTAAAGGATTGACTAAATCCTCTAGTTGCCCTATAAAATGTTGGGGAAGCTAGTTATACCATTATAATACATCACCAGTGAAGGTTTTAACTAAAAGTTTAGCTATGGTGAAGGTATTAGTTTGGATCCACTCTTTATAAATATTATCGAATGACTTAAGAAAATATGCATGGTATTTAGTCCCATCATATTTAATAGTTGGAGATATATTATCAATATCAATAGAAATAATGAAAGGGGCTAGAATATCATGTTAAAAATGTTTAAGCATCTTATTATGCATGATAGGTTGAGGAATGATATTTATTGTGACATATCTAAGAGGTAGAGGTATACAATTTTGATTATTTTGGGGGTGAAGAATGGGAGGTTGATTAGCCATGTTAATCAAATGATGTTGTATTTGAATCATTTGGGAGGTGTTAAATGTTTGCATGATGTTAATTTGTTGCATTATTTGTGTAAGAATTTGAGTTGTATCAATTTGTGGGTTGGTGTTGGTAGGAGGATTACCTGAATTGTATTAGGGGGAGGGTTACTAAGTGGTGGAGTTATTATGGGGTTATTGGATAGGCTTGTATCAATAAACCCCATGTTATGGTGAGATGTTTGAAGTGTTGGAAATATGATTGTCATTGATGTCAAAAGGGACATTATAAACATGTCATTGATGTTCAAGATTGTATATGATGATTAGAGGATATGCAAAGGATCTTATTAGAGGTCAAGAATGATTAGAATGCTTGTGTGCATGATTTAAATTCATTCAATTATTCACATTGATCATCTAGACATGTTGAATCTATGATAGAAAAGATGAGAAGGCATTTTGATGACATCACCATTACCATGTGCGAATGAGTATGGAGAAGTTGGTCATATAGGTATGATCACATTAGTACTTAATAGTTATGCACCAAATTTGAAGCCATGAGATGAAGCACATTTAAAGATATGGGAATGCAAAGTTGGCTACTTGGAAAAAATTCACTAAGTTTCAACACTTAGCCAAATTTTCAAAAAGGGCCAAACAGAGCCAAGTAAGCATATTGATGAAGTAAACATTTGCACACATGGAGGTGTTAGGATAAAATGATCACATGGGTCTATTAATTTTTATGACTAGTTTATATGCACTAAATCTCAGGTCACACGATGTAGCAAGATAAAATATATGCTTGAGAAAAGTAGGGTTCCAAGGTATTTTGATAGTGTTTTCCAACACAGTCAAATTTGTAGGTTGTAAGAAAAAGTTGAGAAGGCATTTTTATGATGTCATATATTTCATGTATGAAGGCTTCAGGAGGATATATATATATATATATATATATATATATATATATATATATATATATATATATATACACACACACACACACACACACACATATATATATATATGTAATCCCATATGTAAGAGTATCATATGCACTAAATTATAGGGCATGAGACTAAGCGTGACAAGAGTTATGCAAGGACAAAGTTGGCCTTCTAGGCAAGTTTGAGGCATAACTAGTCTATGATAGAATAAGCTTAGTAAGAAGATTAATGGCACTATATATCACACATGTGAAATATTCAAGAAGAAATGAACATATGGGTTTGTTCATTGTCATTCTTAGTTTATATGGTCAAAATTTTAGACCAAGCAATTGAGTGAAGCAGAAGTTATGTAGGTGAAAAGATAACCTTCTAGGCATATTGAAATGGTCTCCATACTTAGTCAAATATGTATAAGGTAAAGTTTGATCTAGTTGGAATATCAAAAGTTCACTCTTAATAAGATATTGGAGATCCAATGAGTGTGATGAAGTCAAATTATTAAAAGTATCTCTGAGTTAACATGCAAGTGACAAGTGTCACAATCATAGAGCTTAGATAGTTAATCTATGGTGCACCTTAAAGTCAAAAGGTCAAAAAGAAATGCAAGGATGCCAAATGTCTCAATAGTAGGAACTGATAACTATGTATAAAAGACACACACTTATGCTAAGTGTCATATCCTTGAGGGTTATACAAATATAAAGATTGAGCTTGTCAAAAGATCTAATGGTATGTGGGTGATCATGCAAAGGAGATCCAATAGAGTGAATGGAATCAAATGCTATAAAATGCTCGATTTCTATCAATATAATATAATGTTAAATATCAAATAGGTTTAAGATGATCGATAGAGTAAAATAGATCCAAAGATATAGGATGTAATGAGATGAGGTCAAAGTGTCAAAGTTTAATTACCAAGTGAAGGTAAAGATCATGCATCTTTGAAGATCCAACTGCACATAGAATATTGGATGAGAAAGATTAATAGATGCATTTTAAATTTTACAAAGATAAAGTTTGAAATCATACAAAGATCTAATGGATATCATGAGCATGTCAAATATTGATTGAATGGACATGTTTTAAAGCTAATCGAATTAAATAGAGACCATCGAATCATGGTGCCGAAGGCAAGATCAATGACCAACATTTAAAGTCATGTTCAGATAAATAGTTAGTTATAAAAACATGTAGATACTTACATATAAGATATATATTTTGACACAAACAATGATATTTATCAATTTTACTGATCAAATATACATTAAAGAGCTTGTGCATCAAAACTTGAGTCTAATAGATGCTATAAATAGTAAAGAGACCTTAAATTACAACATGATGCATGGAATTAAGATGTGGGAGACTTATATTTTATGTCATAATGAACTAGAGTCCAAAATTAGCATGATGTGTTAATAGTCCAAGTGTGAACATAGATAAGAAGTAAACTGTAGATCTAAGTCAAATACAAATAGAGGCAATGCAGTAGGTATAATTGCATTCGCTATTAATTCAAGTCTAATACAAATAAAGGTAGAGAGAAAAAGTCAATAAAGTGTGTCAAATATAAAATCATAAAGACATAGAACCAGAGGGGGAAGAGAAGAGCAAAGAGGTAGAAAGGCACAAAGAGAATGTGCAAAGTATGACCAGTTGTAGATTAGACCTATAATAAAGATAGAGATCTAAATTCATGTATGAATCTAATTTGTAAATGGGAATTGTATCTCCATAGAAAATTTTGATAGGTTGGTTCCATCAGATAAGATGAGTGGGTTCTTAGATTAGGGAGTGGGTGCTTCCTTAGAGTTGGTGCTCTTAAATTGGGGGATTGGTGTCTCCTTAGGATTAGTGTCCTTAAACCTCATAACTAGTGAAGTTTTGCCAAGTGAGGCTAGATTAGAATAGTAGTTTCTATTAGCTATTCTCATTGTGGTTTTTTCCTTTGGGTTTTACATGTATAAATTTAGTGTCATGAGTATTTATGTGTGTATGATCTTTGCATATTTGATTTGATCTACATATATATATTTTAATCTACATTGAAAGTATTTAAAGAACTAGTTTTAATTGATATACTGATTCATACCCCCTCTCAGTATCTAGTTGTGTTACAATAATTAGTGTCAGAGCCTAGGGTTCTTTGAAAGAATCTTAATCATCTTAGGTAGATATTGGAATAATGAACATAACGGCTAGTCAATAAAGATCTTCATCAAATAAAGCACCTCTCTTTGATGGATCTAACTATGCATTCTAGATTATAATAATGGAAGCATACTTATCCTCATTAGGGTTTGATGTATGGATGTCTGTAGTAAATAGATATACAAGCCTTGCTACAACTCCTACTAATCAGGCTACCAAGAAGGCATATGAGACTAATGCTAAGGTAAATAATGCTATTCTTTGTGGACTATCAAACTTAGAGTTTGTCAAAGTGATGTAGTGTCAAAATGCTTAAGATATCTTAAATAATTTAAAGAACATCTATGAAGGAGATGACAAGGTAAAGCAAGCCAAGCTACAAACTTACAAAGGCAAGTTTGAGTGTCTTAATATGAATGAAGAGGAAAAAATTGCAGACTACCTCCTTAGGGTAGATGAAATAGTCAATGTAATCATAGGCCTTGGAAAAGAAATGCAAAAGTCAATCATTTTCAAAAAGGTTTTAAGATCTTTGTCATCAAGATACGATTCAAAAATCTCTGTAATAGAATAAGCAAGAGATCTAGATAAACTCACTATTAATGAGTTATATGGGACCTTCACAGATTATGAGATGAGAATGGGGGAGATAGTTACCTTCAAAATAGAAGTTGCATTAAAAGTAACCAAGAAAGTAAAGGAAGAAACATCAACATCTGAATCTGAGGAGACTGATGAAGAAGAAGCTAACTTTATCAAAAGACTAAAGAGAGGATCTAAAAATATAGAGGTAGGTTATCCTTCAAATGCTTTAACTATGGTAAAGTAGGACATTTTTTTGCTAAATACCCTCATAATAAAAAACATAAATCTAAGTAGAGATTAGAAAAAAGGTAAAAGCCTATTATCCCAAGAAGAACTTCTTCAAAAATAAGAAAGGTGTATACACAAAAGAAGACAATGACTCTATGGAAGAAAGTGATAGTTTAAATGATGATCATGACTGTGATTTTTTGGCTAAGGGAAATGAATCCATATTCATGATAGTAGGATCAACTTCTATAAATATAGATCAAGATGAAGTTGAAGACTTGGATGAATAAGAAGAAGGAGAAGTGGATCTAGAAAGTGAGCTCATATGTGTTCTAGATAAGATTGACAAGCCGAGAAAAGAGAACTCAAAACAAAATAAGCTTGGATAAAAGAAAATTGAGAAAATGTTTAAAAGTATTGAGAAATCTGATCAGATGGTAATTAGCCTAAAGACACAAGTTGAAGAGGCTAAAAAAATAGAAGATGTAGTCAAAATAGAACTACAATCTAAATATAATGAATGTGTGAACTTTGAGGTAGAAATAGTGGCTTTAAGAAAAGAACTTGAAAAAGCCAAAGGTCAACTAAATAAAATTTTGAAGTTGATAGAAGGATTAGACATTCTTGATGAATTTATAAACTCTCAAAAGCCTTCAAAAGAAAGATCAGGTCTTGGTTATGAGAAGGGAAAAAGTTCCTCAACTAGTACAACTGCTAGCCTATATGAAAAATTCAAAGTAGAAGGAGAATTAGGAGCAAAGAAAGAGAAAGCTTGCAAGGATATAAAGATAAAATCAAACACAATTGATGTGAAGAAATATAAACCTAAAAAGAAGCTTGAAGAGAAAAAGAAGACAAAGGTAGCTGATGTTAATAGATACACCAAGGTGAGAAACTTGAAGAAGCCATAACTTAGAAGAATTCCTCATTCTACACCAAGAAATGCTATGATTAGGTATTCCTCATCTTTTTATGGTTATTTTTATAGCTATAGTAATTTTGTTCATAAGGTTAGTAAATGTAGAGTTATAACTACAAGGACAACCAGTTTTATAAGCAAAAGTTCATTTGCACCTTTGGTAGATACACATATAATGTAATATAATTATAATAACTTTGGTTACATAGCTAAACATTGTATAACTAGATTTGTAATATAAAATGTACACAATGTAAAGAAAGACATGCCTCATAGTGTGAAGAAAGGTTCACAAGTTTTTGAAAAGAAGCTAAATAAGAAACTAAGGATTTGTGGAGAGTGAAAAATCAATCCATTGCTTAGACTGCACTCCATGATAGATAGTGGATGCTCAAAGCATATGGCGGGTGACAAGAGCAAGTTCACCAAATTGAAAAAATGTAAGGAAGGATCTATCAGCTTGAGAGACAACATAATAGTAAAGATCAAAGGTAAAGGAACCTTGAACATAAATGGTGAACTACCTACACATGATGTCCTTTATGTTGAAGGACTAAACCATAATCTACTAAGTGTCAGCCAAATGTGTGATAATGGATATAAGGTCACATTTGATGTATAAGGCTACAAGCTAAATAGATCTAGAAAAATAGTTACAAAAGTGAAAAAGATTGAGAGTAATATCTACAATCTTATTGAAGTGAATAGTAATAGTTGTTTGATGGGAAATATTTATGAGAGTTGCTTGTGGCATAGGAGAATGGGTCATGTCAACTTTGATAATCTAATCAAAGTGAGCTCAAATAAGTGTGTAAGACACATGCCTAAGATAACTAAACCTATAGATACTACTTGTAAGGAATGTCAATTAGGCAAGCAGATAAGGGTCAGATTTCTAACAAAGGAGTATGCAACTATAAAACCTCTACAATTAGTTCATACTAATCTTTATGGTCCTACCAAAACAAGAGGATTTAAATGAGATCAGTACTTCATGTTATTTGAAAATGACTACTCAAGAATGACATGAGTAACCTTTTAGAAGGATAAATCTCAAGCCTTTAAGAGATTTAAGATCTTTAGAGCCATTGTTGAAAATGAGATTAGAAGAAAAATCAAATGCTTAAGATCTAATAAAGGTGGATAATTCACCTTAAATGAATTCATAGAGTATTGTGAGAAGCATGGGATCAAAAGGCACTACTTTTTAGCAAGGACACCACAAAAAAATGGAGTTATTGAAAGAAAGAACATAACAATGAAGGAAATGGCTAGAACAATGCTAAAGGAGGCCAAGTTACGTGATGGATATTAGAGAGAAGTAGTCCAAACAATAGAATACATATTGAATAGAGTTTAACTAAGCGTAAATAGTGACAAAAATCCCTATGAGATATGGTATGGAAAGCCTACCTCTATTAAGTACTTTAGAGTGTTTGGAAGCAAATGCTACATCAAAATAAAGGAGGACAAACTAGGAAGTTTTGAATCAAGATGTGTTGAAGGAATATTTCTTGGTTATTCCACTCAAAGCAAAGCCTATGTATGTTATAATAAGAGGCTGCACAAGATGGTGGAGAACATAAATTTCAAGTTTGAAGAAGGCATAAAACATGTTGAACCTGACAAGGAAACTGGTAATGAAGAGATATATCTTAAAGAAGAAGTAGATAGTGAAGATGCTAAGGAAAAGAGTGAAAACACACCTCCAAGATTTGTTAAAAAATATAATCTTAAAGAGTAGATTATTGGCAATAAGAATGAAGGAGTTTAGACAAGGGGAAGAGCTGTAATTAATAAAGAATAAGTAAGTTTTGCTCTAATGTCTAAAATTGAGCCTAAGAGATATGTTGAAGCCAACAAGGATGAGAATTGGCTAAAATCTATGGAAGAAGAATTGAACTAAATAGAAAAGAACAAAACTTGATAGTTAGTTCCAAGACCCTCAAACAAGAATGTGATAGAAAAAATGGGTCTATAAAAACAAGCTCAATGAAGATGAAGCTGTTATAAAAAATAAAGTGAGATTGGTGTGCAAGGGATATGCACAAGTAGAAGGCCTATGATTTGAGGAAACATTTACTCCAATTTATAGATTGGAAGCTATAATAATGTTTCTAGCATTCTCTATTTATAAGAATTTTAAAGTCTATCAAATGGATGTAAATTCTGATTTCTTGAATGGGAACCTAGAAGAGGAAGTCTATATTGAAAAAACAAAAGGTTTTCAATTTTCAGATGAAGAATATTATGTGTGTAGATTGAAGAAAGCATTGTATGGTCTAAAATAGGCACTGAGAGCATAATATTCAAGATTAGACCAATACCTGTAGCAACAAGGTTTCAACAAAAGATGTGCAGACAATAATCTATAATTCAAATTAGAAGTTGAGCATTTATTGATTGTGGTTGTTTATGTAAATGCCATCATCTTTGGTGGTAGCAATAACAAAATGTGCAAAGAATTTTCTACACAAATTCAAAGTGAATTTGAGATGTCTATGCTAGGATAATTTTCGTTCTTCCTTGGTCTACAAATATCCCAATTTGATGAAGGGATATTCATATCCCAAGCCAAGTTTGTAAAGGAGATGCTTAAGAAATTTGGAATGGAAGATAGTAAACTAGTTAGTATTCACATGATAACAGATTGAAATTTGAGCAAAGAGGATGAGTCTCTTGATGAAAATTAGACCATGTATAGATCAATAATAGGTAGCTTGTTATACCTAACTACATCAAGACTAGATATCATGCAAGTAGTGTACATGGTTATTAGATTTTAGGCTGATCTTAAGGAGTCACATGCCAATGTAGTGAAAAGAATCATTAGATACATTAAGAGCACAATTGACTATGGCCTCTAGTACCCTACAAGTGAATATTTCACTTTGACAACATATATAAATGCTAATTATGAAAGAAATGTGGATGACAGAAGAAGCACTAGTGGTGGTGCATTTTTCCTTGAAAACATAATTATTTCATGTTTAAGCAAAAATCATGAGTCAGTTACTCTTTCTAAAGTAGAATCAAAGTTTGTAGCAATAGTGGCATGTTGCACTTAAGTCTTGTGGATGAAACAAACACTCAATGGCATCAAGGCTGAGTACAAATCACCTATTTCTATTCTTTGTGATAATTAAAGTGCAATAAATATATCAAAGAATATAATGATGCATTCAAGAAATAAACACATATCAATCAAGTATCACTTCCTTAAGAGAAAGGGTTGCAGATCAAGAGGTCACAATGGAATATGTGCCAACTAAGGACCAGATTATAGACATATTCACCAAACCTCTTCGCAAAGAACAATTTGAATATTTGAGACATAAATTGGGAATAGTGGCTCCTAAACCACATCACTAAATCACTAGTGATAGGGTATGAGTGTAGGGAGAGTCTCATGGAATTTTTATTAATCCCTGAAAGAAGAGAAAAAGTCAACTTAGGTATGTATACTTTTGAAAATTACTAATGAGTTGAAAGTTATAGATTCTTAGACAAACTCCTTTATCTAATAAAGGGTGAGAAATATTTGGAAAAATAGTGAGGAGTCCCTTTTCCATTGATATCAAAGGGGGATAAAAAGTGCAAATGCTCTCTGTGGGGGAAGAAGAGAAAAATGCTCTCTGCAAAAGTTTAAAAAAAAAGTGCAAATTTCAAAGAAAAAGCAGAGCAAGTGTCCAAGTTGAGTATTAGGCAAATGTGCCATTTCCTAAGGGGGAACATGTATGGTATGACTAACTTTAGTTTATAATTATTAGAATCTAATGCAGGCAATGCCAAAGAAGGATCAGAATATTATAAGATCAGAGCATTTAGTTTTCCATTAATGACAAAGGGGGAGATTGTTACAAATATGATTGTCATTGATGTCAAAAGGGACATTATGAGCAAGTCATTGATGTTTATGATTGCATATGGTGATTAAAGAATATGTAAAAAAACCTATCAAAGGTCAAGAATGATTGGAATGCTTGTGTGCATGATTAGAATTAATTTGGTTCTTCACATTGATCATCTAGACATTTTGGGTCTATGATAGAAAAGATGAGAAGGCATTTTGCTATCATCACCATTACAATGTGTGAATGAGTATGGGGGAGCTGGTCACATGGTTATGATCAAATCAGTCCCTAGTAGTTATGTACCATATTTAAAGCTATGAGATGAAGTGTATTTGAAGATATGGGGATGCAAAGTTGGCTACTTGGACATAATTTACTAAGTTCCAATACTTAGCCAAATTTTCAAAAAGGGCCAAAAAGAGACAAGTAAGCATATTGATGAGGTCAACATTTGCACACATGGAGGTGTTAGGATAAAATGATTACATGGGTCTATTTATTTTTATGCCTAGTTTATATGCAATAAATATTAGGTCACACGATGTATCACAATAAAAGATATGATTGAGCAAAGTAGGGCTCTAAGGCATTTTGATAGTATTTTTCAACACAATCAAATTTGCAGGTTGTAAGAAAAATATAAGAAGGCATTTTTATGATGTCATATCTTGCACATATAAAGGATTCAGGAGTAAATGGATATATGGATGGAATACCCTATGTAAGAGGATAATATGCACTAAATTATAGAGCATACGACTAAGTATGACAAGAGCTATACAAAGACAAAGTTGGCCTTCCAAGCAAGTTCAAGGCATATCTAGCTCTATGATAGAATAAAATAAGTAAGAATATTAATGGCACTATATCTCACATGCATGAAATATTCAGGAAGAAATGAGCATATGGGTTTGTTCATTGTCATGCCTAGTTTTTATCGTCAAAATTTTAGACCAGGTGGTTGACAGAAGTAGAAGTTATGTAAGTGTAAAGATAGCCTTCCAGGCATATTGAAATGGTCTCCATAGTCAAATATTCACAAGGTAAAGTTCAAGCTAGTTAGAAGATCAGTGGTCTGTTCTTAATCAAACATTATAGATCCAATGGATCATAATGAAGTTAAATTATCAAAAAGACCTCTGAGTTAACATGCAAGTGACAAGTGTCACAATCACAAAGCCTAGATAGTTAATCTATGGTGTGGCTTAAAGTTAAAAGGTCAACAAGCAATGTGAGGATGTAAAATGTATCAATAGTAAGAACTACCAATTATGTATAGAAGGCATGCACTTTTTCCAAGTGTCATATCCTTGAGGGTTAGACATATATAAAGATCGAGCTTATCAGAAGATCTGATGGTACATAGGTGATCATGCAAAGGAGATATAATAGAATTAATGGACTCAAATGCTATAAATTTCTCAATTTGTATCGACACAGTGGCAAGTTAAAGACCGAGTAGGTTCAAGTAGATTGATAGAGTGAATTAAATAAAGATATAGGAAGCAATGAGATGAGGTCAAAGTATCAAATTTTAGCAACCAAGTTAAGGTAAAGATCATGCATCTTTGAAGATCCAATGACATGTATAATCTTGGATGATAAATATCAATGGATGTATTTTAAAGTTAAGAAAGCTAAAGTTTGAAAGCATACAAAGATCTAACAGATAGCATGAACTTGTTAGAGATGGATTGAATGGATGCATTTTAAAGCTGAGCCAATTAAATAAAGACCATTGGATCATGGAACGAAAGGCAATATCAATGACTAAAATTTAAAGTCATGTCCAAATAAATGGTTAGTTATAAGAACATGCAAAAACTTGCATATAAACTCTATATCTTGACATAGATAATGAGATTGATCAATCTAACTGATCAAATTTATATTAAAGAGCTTATGCATCAAAAATTGAGTCTAAAAGATGCTATAGATAATAAAAAGACCTAAAATTATGGCATGATGCATGGAATTGAGATTCAAAAAACTTATAGTTCATGTCATAATGAACTAGAGTCTAGAATTGGCATGATGTGTTAATAGCCCAATTATGAATATAGAGAAGAAGTAAACCTTAGATCAATTATTTATATATATAATATATATGAAAAATAAATTTAGTTGGTACAATTTCATTTTATATTAAGCCAAGTCAAATACAGATAAAGGTAGAGAGCAAAAGCCATTGAAGTGTGTCAAATAGAAAATTATAAAGACACAAAACCAGAGGGGGAAAAGAAGAGTAGAGAGGAATAAAGGCACAAAGAGAATGTGTAGAGTATGATTAGTTATATATTATGCCTATAACAATGAATAAAGATATGTATTCATATATGAATCTAATTTGTAAATGGGAGTTGTAGCTCCATAGAAAAGTCTAATAGGTTGGTGCCATCAGATAAGCTGTGTGGGTACTTAGATTAGGGAGTGGGTGATTTTTTAGAGTTGGTGATATTAAATCAAGGGATTGGTGTCTCATTAAGATTTGTGTCATTAAACCTTATAACTAATTAGGTTTGGCTAAGTGAGGCTTTGAATTGTGAGGCTAGATTATAACAATAGTTTCTAGTAGCTATTCTCACTGTGGTTTTTCCTTTTGGGTTTTCCATGTATAAATCTAGTGTCATGAGTATTTATGTGTGTGTGATATTTGAATATTTTACTTGATCTACATATATATTTTAATCTACATTTAAAGTATTTAAAGATATAGTTTTAATTGATATATTGATTCACCCCCTCTTAGTATCTAGTTGTGTTCCAACATGAAGATGGGAATTATCTTGATAAGTGTTTGTCTAAGTGATTTGAACCATGTTGCAATAAAAATATGAGGGAGGAGAAGAGGTGATAAAAGAGTGAGTATCCTCTTGGGAAGTGAAGGTAGGCAAAAAATAACATCCCATATAACATCTACATGGATTTAAGTTATCCAAAAATATTTTGATAGTTGACTTCATGATGCTAGAGGGAAGAATCAAAGATCAGGAAGTAAGGAGGAAAAATAGAAACAAAATTGTCCACACACAAAATAATATAAACCAATAGGTAAAGATTCAACTAAGTGGATGGAGTATGTGAGAAAGTTCCATAGAATAGGATGCAACAAGACATAGTCAAGCTGGTTGACTATGTTCTATAAAGGATAAGACTAAAAAAAGCTGGAGGGATACATAATAATTGGGTTGATTATGTACTATAAATGAAGAAATTAAACATATGAGAAAGATACATTGTCATATTGATTGAATATGTAATTAAAAAGGGGAAATTGATTAGGATGATAAGGATACACAATCAGATAGAGTGACTATCTACTGAAAAAAATAAGATGAATAGTCATGACAATGTTTTGCAAATAGATAAAGATTTTTCAAGATAATATCTAAACAAATAAAATGAAGCACATAAGTAATTGGTTCAATGTGATTAATGCAATTGGAACACATAACACAAACCTTACACTAATATTGGCTAATGCAAGTTTTATAATATAAATATAATGATCAAAGAGCAAGTAAAAACTTGAAAGTAAATGCTAAATAATTGGTCATTATTAAGTGTTGTTAAGTTATAATAAAGTTTTAAATTACTATGATGGGTATTTGGATGTAAGAAGGAACTAGAAATAAATATAAGGATGGTTTCAAGAATTTTAGGTTAAAAAGGATATATATTGGTGATGGTACTAGCTTGGTATTGGAGCGTACTCCCTCACTTCACAATCCCATAGTGAGAAGGGTGTTAGGTGCTTTGAAAGTATATACCATCAACCATGTATTTATACTTGGATACAAAACTAAGTCGGCTTCCCCCTTGGTGATGAAATCTAAGTATGCATACCTTGGGAAGATAAATGTTTAATGCTTTTTTTATATAAAGTGATTTGGAAGTGTATTCAAAAGAGAAATATAATGTGACTAAATTGGTAAGTTGAAAAACCACCTAATTAGTCTAACTTTGTTACTCTAAGCATACAAGCAATTGAAATGTTAGGTGAGCTAATTAGTAACAAAAATAGGTTAATTCATTACTATGAAGAGTAAAAAATAAATTCAAGTAATATTGTATGCAAATAATGCATAACAAAGTCAACTAGATCGCTACTATAATAAAAAATTAAGATATAGAAGAACACAATTGAATAATTCAATTATATTTTCTAGATAGAAAATAGGATATAGAATTGTGCCAAGCTAGTCAACCTAGTTTGTTGTAGGGCTATAGTTTTATAGACTATAAACTTGTGAAAAATAGTACTAGAAATGAAAAAATGAAATGTTAGAGAGAGTAATAATGAACATTGGTGGGTTTGAAGATGCTCAGATTGCAAAATTTTATGATGTGATGCTCAAGTGATGATTCAAATATTATGTGAATAAAGTCCACTAGGTTGATGAAGTTTGTAGAACCTATATGCTGAAAAGAAGTTGCGAATAGAGTCAACTAGCTTGACTATGTTTTCAAACTTGTATGATGAAAAATAAGAACTATGAATAGAGTTTATTGGTTGAATATGTATGTAATCATATGATTGAAGAAGAAGACTATGTCAATTTGATTGATCCAATCACTGGTATTTGGATAAGACCTACACAAATCAAATAGAGTCATTTTGGAGTGACTTATGTGTTAAACCTACACATAGACTATTATAACTATACTGACACATTCGATATAATAATGTAAAAATATAAATATATGATATGATGACAAAAATGAATGCATGAAGGAAAAATTACAAGGGTTTGATTCACATCAGGTTCACCATAATGCATACAAAGGAAAATACATCTAACTTATTAATAAATCCTAGCTCAAAGAAGATAAATCTTACTTATAATTTTGATTGTTGATACATTAGATATTTAGGGTTATTACCTAGATAGATCCACTAGACCTAACCAAGGGATCTCTTACCAATAAAACATCACTAGAGAGGGTTCCAAAACATTTAGTCAAACAACACTATGAAATAACCTAGCTAGGTCCTATGTTTTCATATTCAAAAAGTAAATACAAATTAAAATCTAATCTAATGCTCACCAAATCTTACGGCACAATGTGGGGAAATAAACATGAAAAGTAAACATGCATAGGATAATTATAATTAAGTTATGTATATATAAAACCTTAATGCATGGAAATATCAATATATTCAAAAGCCATTACATATGATATTTATATCTACTAAAATAGAGGAGTGAAGTTAGAGATACTTACCTTGAAGATGAACCCATTGAGACTCAATATCTCCCTTGACCAAAGGTACTTTGCAAGAGGTTGTTGTAGTTTGTAAGGATCATTAAGAAAGGCCTAAGCATACAAGACTTTTCCACAAGAAAATATTCTTCCCCAAGTACAAACCCTAAGAAATAATTACTTAAGTAGAATAATGGAAAAAGAGATTGTAAAAAAGTGCAAATGAATAATTAAATCTTGTCTCTCTAAGAAATGGAAAATTGAATGTGTATATAGCTAAATCTAAGCCTAAAACTTTCTAAAAGTTTAGTTGATAGGGTCATATTAATTTAACTCTATATCATTATTTTATAAAATCAAGTTAGGTCCTATTCTAGGTCATCCAAGGTTGACCTAGACAAATTACCTAGGATGATAGTGTATGCTAATTGTCAAAATGGGGTTTTAGGCTTAGGAAGGGGCTAAGTAAGGTGATAAATTTATTAGAGGAGTGTGTAAGATAGGAGGAAAAGATTATTTAAGTGTATACGAGAAGGTTGTGTAGATAAAAAGTGGTAGTATAGGAGACAATAATATTATAAAGCACCAATGGTTTGCCCACCCCTTTCCTGGTGCACCTTTTAAGGTGTGCACTTAGAGAGATTAAGACTCGATGGGTTCTTGTAAGAGAGAAATCATTAGTAACTGATAAGGTTTGAAAATATTATGTGTATACACTCTTCAACATTTATAATTATTCCTTAGGATTTAAACCATCAATGGATGGTTTTATAAACTACTTGTTCTTGGTTTTTGACCTGTAACATAGGTATAGACTTTCATTATTTCTTATATACAATATAAACTTTCAAATTTTTATTCACACTAAAACCATAAAAATATTATTTTTAGAGCTTGAGGAATTTCTTGAAGATGTATTTTCAATCTTGTTAAAGCCATACACCGAGGGAACAAGAGAATAACAAGGTTGTTTGCTTGAAAATCTTACAACTCTCATGCACTCAGGTCTGTAAGCCTATAGGTTGAATCCACATGATTTTTTGGTCTTTTATGCATCTAAATACCATGATGAATTTCCTTAAGACCCTAAAAAACCTTCACAAACTTTTCAATAACCATGCACTTACAAAACAAGACTAGGACGTGATGAGGAATCTCCAAATTTCAACATCAATCTTGGAACTCCTTGTATTCCTATTTTTGGCATCTATGGAGGTTATTTGAAGTATATAGGAAATGTATAATTCCAATAAAATTATGAAAATGATCTATAAATAATTTTTAGGTCTAACGAATCTAATACTCAAATCTTCTAATCCTTGAAAATAATGTAAATACTATCAACCTGTAACTCAATATTTTTGTCTTCGTAAACATGTTTTCATTGGAAACCTCAAGAATATATACAATATGCATTGGGTATTCAATAAATCCTTATAATACCTACCTTTTGATCTTAAAATGGACTTGTAAGATTTATAAAACCTTTAATTACATTCCTTATCTTGTAACCTACATGTTCTTGATCCATGTATCATGTAGAATCATTGTATGAGACCTATAAACCTACACAATGGTCTTAAAACCATGATGTTATCATCATCAAAATGTTAATAAATATGAATATATATATATATATATATATATATATATATATATATATATATATATATATATAGGATTAATGCAGGTTTTTATGGATGAGGGCTTGAAGATAGGTAACAAATCAATCATGTCCTATATGCACTCTTCCCATGTTGAGGGAATTAAAGTTCACTATGAGGCAAGAATGGAGAGAAGGCCACTAAGTCAAATGCACCCCTAGTCAATGTGTATGAAATTGAGGGGTTGTAGATAGGTTTTAAATCTCAAAGTGACTTTATGAAACCTCATATAATTTCTCCACCCTTTTTGTGATCTAGTGACTTCAAATAGTAATCTTTGATGTATTTATGACCTTATGAGTGCTATTAAGACCCCTTGACCCTTTTATAAACTCATAATTACTTTTTTAGACCCTTTATCCTATCTAACTTTGAATGAAGAGATATTTATAAGGCTAAAATGACACTAATTAATGAGTTTAGGACTCTCCTAATGTTGATATCAGGCCTAAAAGGAATGATAGTCAATAGGGCCCATGCAACATGTTGGCTAGACATGAGGTTCAGGTGATTAAATATGCTAGTTATTATACATTGAAATAGGAATGAATCCTCTTTTAAAATTATTTTAATAGGTGCTAGAGTTTATTACTTTTTCCTCTCAAGTTTAATTTCACCCCTAGATGCTGAAATATTATTCAAAATGTTGTATAAGTTTATGGTTGCACTCTGCACACTATATACAATTTCTCGAGGGGCATGGATGATCTGTATCTACAATATATACTAATGTGATTCTTCCATACACATATAAATCTCCTTCATCATAAAAGATAAAAAATCCTCTATATAATTTGTAGGGTCATTTGGATTCTTTTTGGCCTTCTTTGCCAAGGGAAATAAGTTTTCACTTTGTTCAAACTCTATCTCTTCCCTTGTACTTGTGTTCACTACCTTCCTCTTTCCCACACTTTAAATTATGCCATTTTTTTTTAAAAATATTTTATAAACCATAGGTATCTTGACGAAGACCAATTTTTGTCTTTCATCCTTTTGGTCATGTAGCTCTTTGACCATTGGGAGACTTATTATCCCCCTTATTCTTTAGTTTGACTTGGGTCTTTGGAGGTAGAGGGTGGAGTGATCATTGGAGGGGGAGTTATCACTAGAGGTGTTAATGAATCACTTATTTGAATAGGGAATTGGAGGGGTGGTTGAATAATTCTCTGCCATCCTAATATTTCCCTTTGAGGAGTGACTTCAACCACATATTTGGTTAAGCCTAGAGTTTTCACAACTATCATTGTGACTGAATCTATAGGTGTAGATTTTGGCAATTGTAGTTCCAATTCAGATAAATATTTTATGGGTATTGATGGCCCTTTTGGATCAAAAATGGAAACTAAAAACCAAAATTTTAAAATAAACTCTCTTCTTTGGATCCATTATTTGGGTTGATGACAAAAGAATAGAAGAATAAATTGAAATAGATAATGGTGGTCTTGGAATGGTAGTTGTAAAATTTGTAACCAAAGTATATACAATAGTAAAGGAAGAACCAAAAGAATAAACTACCTTATTTATATTCTATCTTTCCTCTGTAATGAGGATTTCCTGGCCTAATGTCCTATCTAGAGTTTCTTCTTGCAAGCTTCTTAGGCTAATTGATTTGGCCCTTTATAACTCTACCTCCTCCTCTATTTCATACTGGGACCTTTTCTCACTTAACCTTTTCTCATGTCCATTCATTATTTATGCATATCCTTCCTCCTCATCCATAAGATAATCCACTAGTGATATCACATGTCCATGCTCTTCTTCTTCTGCTTATTCATCAAGGGATCCCACTAGAGTATTAAAACCTAAGGATGGTATTTATTCCAGCTATTGAACTTTGACTGAGGCATGGAAGAATATGGATTTCCTTTGGTAGGTGACTATGGGGGAAATAGGAGGTGAGGGATAAGGTGAAACTTATGAAAGAACCACAATAGTAGATATTATCATTGTAGGTGGTGGTGAAGGAATGTTAAGTGGAATAATAATGGTGGAAGAAGAATAGATGGGAAGGGGACTATTATATTATGGAATACTTGAAGAGATATCTCCTCACTGGTGGTGATGGATCTTATTGAGGTAATTGAGGGGATGAAGGAGTAAATAGAAGAGATGATAAGGAAGCTTGAAAAAGCTCTAAGAGACTTACCCATGTAGGTGTTGTAAATGGAGAGAGAGGTGCCAAAGATAACATGATCATTCATCTATCCTAAGGAGGTGTAGTACTCTCCACTATAGTAGATGTGCCCATGATAGTCATAACTAAATGGGTGGAGGGTATATTGGGATTAGGAATACCTCTAATAATTTCTTTTTTAATTTTGAGGTTCTTCTCACATTAAATACTAGATTCTCCCTCTTATAGATTGGTATCTCCTTCTGTAAGAGAGGGATGTTGGTCATGTGGCTATGTTGGAGGCCACTGATAACTCTAGGCTTATTCTACCTACCTGACCATTTCATTTTCTTATTCTTTGGTAATTTTTGGGTCATATTGAATGGCCTGGACAAAAATCATTTACATTTATTTTTCCCTCATTCAGGTACAAAATTTAGAATCATCTAAGGCATTTAAAAAGATAACATCATGTTCATACTATTGGTGGCCATATCTAATGGTCACCCCCTTCTTCTCCTTGAGGCATTGAAGATATTTTGTAATTTTTCCTTTGGGGTCCCATTCCCTGAATTAGGCCATCTTTAAATTGTAATGGGATCTTACTTTCCACACCTAATTGAAAGGTTACTTACCACAAACTAATGCTTCTGATGCTTAAAGGGGCCTTATAGTTATAATCTTGATTTTTGAGCCCTAGATCCTCATCTACACTATTTTATAACTGGGGGGTAAACTCTTATTCAACCACCTTATCTAGGATGTGGCATGGTAAAAATAGTGTGGGTGCTCTTGTTCCTTCAATTATGATTATGGTATAGTTTGGAAAATACCATTAATCCCCTATTTTGGCTATGCTTCTTCTCAAATTCTTAGATATTTTGGCCATCTGAGTGCCCTAAATGGATTGGTAGACTTGAGGATAAGTTTATTCATAAATTATTGTAATCTTATTCCTAAATATATAGACAAACATGAAAGAATAATCCGTACAGATCCTATTATCCACATATTCTACAAAAAACTACCATAGTTCTCCATGGGTTCTATGGAATATCCCAAGGTATGCATCTAATAGATATGACATCATATAAAAATTTCCATTAGTTATCATTTGTTCATGTTTGAACATATGTGCCTTCAATATGATACTAATAATCTCTCCTAGGGCAATGAATTTGTTGAGATTTAGGAGAATGTCCAACAATGGAGCCCATTTCACCTGCACATAAGTAATGTTAGAAAACCCATACAATCTATTTAGAAGGGTCATGGATATTATAATACTAGGCTTGATTTTGATGATGCTGTTAGAGGAAATACTTCCCTTTGGGTTTAACCTATGCCACTTTAATTACCACTATTTCCATTTTCCTTATACAATGTTGTGTTTGAGCCATACATTAGCTGAGACTTGGTTATATGAAACCTCAGGCCTTGGAAGCTTAAGGTACCTCTTAAATATCCTTTTAAAAACATATGAAATTACATTTTTCCCTTTTCTAAGATGTAGATAGTCCCTACAAAAATTACTATTGAAGGGCAAATCAGAAAGTACATCAATACATGGCATTACCTTTGTTTTCATGACTGCTTGATTGTACCCCATGGTTTTTGACTGGAAGCAAGTCATCAATGTAATACTTATCCTTCTTGGGATAGATTATATTGTAAAGAGTACAATGATATTTAATCTAATACATTCTAGATGGCTGAATAATATGAAAATTTTAAATCTAGGGCATTTTTATCGAATACATTGTCTTTGTATTTGATGTTTCTAGTAATGGAATATATATAAAGAGCTTGGATGCATGGTGGTTTTGGAGATGTCATTTTATTAATCTAAGACAATGTATTTAATTTTTAAACTATCTGAATGCTCTTATAGATTCATGGAAAAAGCTATGACTTTTGGTCACTTGAAAGATCAATATTACAACATTAGATTAATTGTGAAGTGAATTTTCTTTGCTTTGATTTTGCATATATTGCCAAAACCTATGCATTGAATGCATAATTCATGTGACATAAATTTGAATAATATCCTTTTTATTTTATTCCCATTTGTATATAAATTTTCTAGTTAGCTTTGGTAGTTTCTCTTATTTGCCAAATGGCAACTTTTCATCAATTCATGTGTGTCTAGTCATCCCGTTTAATAAAAATGTCAATTTATTGCTTACCAACCTTTTGCCTGGCTATTGAAATCATTTTTTGTGTACTCTAGATATGAATATCTTTGGTCATGACACTTGTCTATTTATAATTCACCTAGGATCTTCAAAATTATGGTCTTGCTTTATATGCTTTGGGGTTACAAGTTGACATAATTGAGCCATGCAGAGCTATCTCAAAGTTATAAGAACTCAAAGACTCAGGGCCATGATTGTTTGAACTTTGAGTCATGTACATATTTTAGGAGGTCTCTATATATTAAAATATTGATGCATGGCATGATATTATAGTTATGGAGACTTGAAGACTCAGGACCACAGAGCCATGGGGCCATTAATTTGATATTTCCCCTTTAAAACTCTAGGTGAACAAAATTATGCCAACTGTCAAACCCTTAGAGTTTAGAACCTTAGGGTAATTATATTGTGGGGCCATGGGATGATTAGGATTTTATTTGACCTTCTAGGTTCCATGTTAATAGAATTATGCCTCGTGGCATGGTCTCAAGGCCGGCCTAAAAAACATGGAGGACTCATAATTTTTGTGAAACAGACTTTGTCTTGGTTAATGTGTGATAAGAATTAGTGGAGAGATGAATAGGTTTGATTCATACATAATACATAGATAAATAACTTTAGCATAATAATATATTTCACACTTCTATTCTCTAAATTCTCTGATTCACATTACAAATACATCTAAGATATGCTACATATATATAGGAATAATGTTTCCTATAATATCTTTGGTATTCTCTCACTTAAATCCTACAACTAAGCAAACCTAAATATGATATATTTTTATACCAAATAATAATATATCTCAACCATAATATAATACTATCATATTAACCATATGGTTACAAATAATTATTTACTATTTACCATCTCGTAAATATTAAATATTACTATTTACCATCTCGATAGATATCCCATGTAAACATTATCCATAACATTCACCCCCCTAATATTGACATGGTACAACATAACTCCTTTTTCTACTATAATGTGATACACTAGCTTGCCTCATAATCTGGATCAAAGAAAGGCATGTAAACTTCCAACTAGATAACTATCTTATTGCACATGACCACAACTATGTGAAGGAACACATCTCACATTTGCTCCATGAAAAGAACACACTCAACATTCTACTGGTGGATTATCTTCATAAAGAAGGAAGGTAGTCAGAGGATCGCTACACTAGTAAAGTTTATCAAACTTTTTACGTTTGTGGTTTTCTGGATTGACCACCAACCCTTTCCAAATCTATGAGTGTTACAATAAAATTAGAGATACATTCTACAATGTTTTCTATTAGGAGTTAAAACATCAGGATTTATTTACATCTTTTGCACACCAAACTAGAACTGAAAGAAAACATACATTAAATGCCATATTTGACCTTGTAAAAAATCAATTTCTTACTTGTAGCCATTGTGTATGATCTTGCCACTCAATCTCACATAGCAAAGAAGATTTCCATTTCCACCTTGACTTTAACCAGTTTGGTTCTAAATGGAAAATGGAACATTGCTCTATGTTCCCCTCCCACAATGTGAACATTTCCGAAAAACAAATACATTGAAAAAACTAAAATCCACACCATGTTGAAAATAAATACACACCACACACATCACCAAAATATGATGTGACCCCATCATTCACAACTTACAAGAGGTCATTATAAGACCTCTTTCCTCTATGTAGCCTCCTGCTTTCAGTTGGTTCACTGCTTACTCAACACATATGTCATTTAAGCTTTGATGGTTCATGAATTTTTTGAGGGAAATCCCCCTCATTTTTTAGATGAATTTGCATTTGTAAGGCAATTTTTTATTTTTTTATAATTTGAACTTTTTGACTAATGATGACATGACTAGACATAAAACTAATTATTAACACTTGACTCAAAAAATGACTTGATTCTAACTAAAGACACTTTGAATATTACAAAAGACTATACTTTTGATGATTAAAATGACTATGACAACAAGCCATTTATAACCTTTAAATAATGTTATAAATACTATCAACATTAGACATTTGACACTAAAAAATGAATGAACCCATTCTAAATAGATCTTGACTCATAGTTTTAAAAGACCCTTAAATAAAACTAAAAGCATACGATGAAAATATTTTGATATAACTATATGATTTAGATTAAATTCCAATAAATAATTCAATCTAGACTAAAGACCAAACTATGATTTAATGACCACCTAAAAAATCTAACAAATAAAAACTATACTAGAAATCTAATAACTCAACACTAACATCTACTAAAACCAAAAGATATAAAACTATATCTTTGACAAAAAACAAATCATAAACTCATACAAAATGACTTACTATGCATTATGAGCATGCACATGATTTAGTGTGAGAGGATGGATTGATGTGACTTGTAGTCAATTCCATCAACATCAAACTTGCTATTGGATATGTTGGTCAAAGATCTAGATGATGGTGACTTGGAGTGCCTATTGATAATTGGATTTATACGCATAACATGCATGTGGATGGTCGATTGAAAGAAAAAAAGAACTTATGCATGGATCAAACAAGCATAAGAATTACATTGAAATGCATGGAGAATACTAAAATGATGAATAACTAAACTTAGACCTCATTATTTGTGAAGAATCAACAAAAACCATACACTATATGATGTAGACTATTATTTGATGAATTTTGCAAGTTATACATTTGTAGATTATGCTACACTTATTTGATGCAATTGCATTATCTATCAACAAATCTGTGATTCACTTTATGCCATTCTCATAATAGATCTTGGATGCAATATGATAAAATGTGCATAGAGGTCTTCAACAATCTTGTGATCTATATTTGAACAAATGTATGGGTCATCTGTGTCAGATTATGAAAATGAACTAACACCATATCTATTAAAGTCACTGATGAAGACAATCTGCCAGATAGATTTATATTTATATGAGAAGTCATTGTTACTACATATCTAAATGAGTGATAGTGAACTTAGTCTACAAATTAATACAAACACTAAATGGAAACACAAAAAATATTTTTGATGACCCAAATTCTGTTGAATGTCTTCAGTTTGATGGAGATATTTTACTTGAAATTGAGCCAAAACACCAAACCAAAATTCCAAACACTAAAGATATTTCAATTATTTCTCATAACAAGTAGCAACAAATAATGGTGACTTCCTCTTACAAACTCTCACAGTCCCACAACCATAGTTGATCTGATACCAATGATAAGAATTGGTGGAGAGCTGAGTAGATTTAATTCATGTAGAATACATAGATAAATAATTTCAACACAATAATATATTTCACACTTCTATTCTCTAAATTCTCTGATTCATATTACAAAGACATTTGGGACATGCTACATATATATAGGAATAATGTTTCCTATAATATCTTTGATATTCTCTCACCCAAATCCTATAACTAAGCAAACCTAAATATGATATATTATTATACCAAATAACAATATATGTCAACCATAATATAATATTACCATATTAACCATATGGTTTCAAATAACTATTTACTATTTACCATCTATTAAATATCAATTATTACTACTTACCATCCTGGTAAATATCCCATGTAAACATTATCCATAACAATGTGGTCTTGCTATATAGATAGCTTAAAATAACTCTACTATCGATAAGGTACAAAACTTTTGTTAAACTATGGTGAGTTATGAGTAACATGATAGTTCCATCTATCCCATAAATTTAAAATACTTGAAACCTTTTGTGAAGGCCAATTTTTTTTTTGAGTAATGTGATAGTACCACTTGTCCAAATCTTGGAGCTCTGAGAGTTTATAGAATCCGAACATAAATAATTTATAAGTATTTTTAGATAGTCCTATATATATTAAAAAAACCAAAGAAATACTAGGACATGAAATATTAGCTTTTTTATTTAAAAAATCATATAGTAAATTTCCAATAAACATTATGAAATTCCAAGGTTTAAAATTAATCATAATTGATGCCAAAAATTTGATTTTCAAAATTCAAAATTTTGTAAATTTAGACATTTAAGGATAACCTTAGCCTTTTGCATATTAAAACTAATATCAAGGACATATTAGGTTTATAAGACCTTAAATATGGATATTCAAATAGTGGTGGGTCCCTATTTGAATTTAGAAAATGGGATATGTGTGTTAGCACACAATAAATGGTGACTCAGTGAGGAAATACTCTTGAATATTTTATAACCCATAATTTTGGTAATGTATCATAATGAAATTTCATTTCTAATAATAAAAAAAAAGATTAAAAGACTTATTCTTCCCCATGTAACATACTATGTGTGTGATTTTATGAGATTTATTTTTTCCTTATTATGAGAGTTTTAACAAAGTCCTAGATAAAAATTGTAGGTTTCATTTTGACTTTAGATTTTATAACAAAATAATAAGGGAAACTTGGGCATTGTTTTGACGTTGGCCAGGTGTCCATATCCCCAATAGAGATACCTCTGATTCTATTCTAAATCTTGTTCTATTACCATTTAGGCATCCATAGCCCTGGTAGAGATTACTTGAATCATCCATCTTCTATAATTTTTCATGATGATTTTTTTGAAACATAGATAAAATAAGGGTTGAGAATAACCATTGACTAGGTGTATGTATAATAACTTATTTTAATCAACATGTCCCTATTAGTGTGCATCCATTTCTATGTTTATTATCTCCCATCCAAGTTTTAACATGCAATACTATAGTTGATCTTTAGATATGGAAAGTATATTTAAAATTTTCACAAGTATATTAGAGTAAAACCCAAAGGTATAATCATAACACATACCCCAATCACATAAACTCAAGCACTACAATAAAAAATCCTTGTGAGTATCAGTTTTACTTCCTTTTATATCATCCCCTTATTTTGGCAAGTCTTTTGTAATTCTAGCATAAGAAGTTAGTCAATCTATTTTATAATTTTAGAAAAATTAATATAGAAAGCATAAAAACTAATCTATCCAGAGCAAAATGTCGAAAGTAGGACACACTTATCTAGAAAGCAAGAAAGATTAATCTAGAAAGTAGGAAATATATTCTAGAAATCAAAAAATCTAATCTAATCCTATGTCTACATCTTCACTTACAATCATTTAGAAGCATTTTTAGTTGGAACAACCTTGAAATAATGTTTCAAAATATATCCATTAATTGAAAAAGTGAATTCATTACCTTGGAGGTCATTCAAATGGAAATCATTGTTACCTAATATCTCAAATATTTGATATGGGTCAATACAAAAAGGAATGAACTTATCATGATGTACCTTATTCTCATGTGTTTTATCCCATAAAATCACTATGTCTAAAATCTTGAAAGCCTTAATCATAGATCTTTTGTCAAACCATATTTTAACAAAGTCTTGATGTTTCCTGAAGCTATGCAGTGCTTCAATTCATACATCCTCCATTTGAACTATATCAAGTAGTCTATATTGGATTTTTTCATCACCCCCCATATATTCTTTCATGAATTGGTACATTGAAATTTTAAGAATGATGGGGAAAATTGTTGGCTATCCATACAATATTAGAAAAGGTGAAGTTTTGAGGGCTTGCTTATATCTTGTTTTGTCTATCCATAGTGCATACTTCATTAGTAGATTCCATTCTCTTGGTTTATTTGTGTTGACATCTTGATGGCATACATCAGATTATTATTTGGAGATTAAGTTACCCCATTACTTTGTGGATAATAATTTGAAGAAAATTTGAGGTGATTTGGTTGTTGTAGGACCACTTAGTAAATTTAGTAGTTTGTAAATCTGAACCATTATCACAAATTAGTAAGATTGGAGTACTAAACCTGGTTAGTAAGTTCTCTTCCAAAAAATTGATAACATCTATTTCTTTAGAATTCTTAGTGGCCACAAGTTCTATCCATCTGGTGAAATAGTCAGTAGTGGTTAGGAAAAATTTGTGCCATGTTGAAGAATTTGGGTTTACCACCCCATTGAAGTAAAGACACCATTGAGAAAAAAGATGTCCTTTAATGACTAGTTGTAGAGGCATATTAGCATCCGCTTCTATTTTTCCAAAGACCTAACATTCATAGCAAGTTCTGACATGGTTGTGGGTATATTTGAAGATTATAGGCCAATAATATCCCATATTCAAAATTTTATGGGATATTACGCTACTTGAGGGATATTACATACCTATCTTATGATATATATTGTTTAATATGTTTGTAGATTATTCTTTTGAAACACACCTCAAGTAGATTCCTTCATAGTTATTCTAGTATAGGACTCCTTTCTTTATCATATAATGGGCTGATTTGAGCCTAAGGGATTATCTTTTCTCTTTGTTTAGCTCAGGGGGACATGTACCCATGACTAAATAGTGGATGATTTGAGCATACCATTTACCATAACTACTTGAATCTCATTGATTTTTTCAATATAAATGCATGGATCAGTCTGAGTCATGAGCTAGATGATTCCTTGGACTCTCACCATCTTGGATGGCATATTTTCAAGATCAAACTCCTATATTTTTTCCATCCACTTGCATCTTCTTTTACCCAATTTTTTTATAGCCAAGTGTGAGATTGATAGATGGGTTAGGAATGACGGCATACATGTTGCTCCTCATAATATAATGCTTGAACTTATTCATAATTTTACTCAGTGCATATAACTATTTATCTATTATTTAATATTTCAACTCTACATTTTTTAGGTTGGTGCTCATGAAGGCAATTGAATGTTCATTCTCGTCTACCTTTTATATAAGTACAAATTCTATAGTATACTCTAATCAGAATGAATAAAGGTAGAAATATTTAGTGAAATTTGGGCTGATTAGAATTAGATTTAGTTTTGATGTCTTGGATTTTGTTGTCAATTTTATTTTAGCATCTTGATTCAACATGGCATTGAATGGCTTGATAATATATGCAAATCTAGAAATGAATTTTATTACAAAGTTTATCTTACCAAAGAAACACTTCAATTCTTTCTTACTTTTAGGGGGTGTTAGCTTGGAAATGGCTTGGATCTATTCTGAGTCAATGGAGATCTTGTCCTTAGTGATGACATGGCCTAACAATTTTTTTTAGTCACTTCAAAGATGTTAATCTTTAGATTGAGTGATACTCCATATATTATACATCTATCAAACACTCTCTATATATGGCCTACATGATCATCTCTATCATTTGAAAACACTGTTAAGTTATACATATAGATGATGATGCATTTTACAATGGGTCCTTAAAAAGAAAAGTCTATATCTCACTAGAAGGTTGCTTATACATTGATTAGGCCAAAAGGCATCCTTTTGTATGAAAAATTTCCCCACTTACTGGTAAAGGTAGTCTTCATTCTATCTTGTGATTCCACCAACACTTAATTATAACCTAAGAATCCATCCAAGAAGGACATCATCTCATATCCACTAACCATTTTAATTACCTCATCTAGGAAGGGAAATGGATAGTTTTATTTATATGATACTTAGTTCAAATTTTTGAAGTCCACATAGAGCTTGATTTCTCCACTCTTATTCCTAACTGACACTAAGTTGGATACAAAGGTGGAATGCTTGATTGGAAAGATAATCTTTGCATCTAATAACTTTTATACTTAAATTTAGATGAGAGGTTATAGAATTGGATTCATTGGCTCTGTCTCTGTTTAAAGGGCTTATGTTTTGGCTTTAGTGGGATGGTATGTGTGATGACCCCTGGGATCGAAGACCTTTAGATCTTCATATGTCTAAGTGATCACATCTTTGTATTTAGTCAATAGCCCCCTCAACTTTCATTTCTCACTTTCAATGCAACTCAATCCAATTTTTACATACTAGGGATTCTATCAGTCTCGAGATTCTCATCGATAAAATTAGACACAATTATTTTTAATTAGTTTTGATTTTGAGCTGGTGGATATACATCAAAATATCACTCTAGAGAAACCATACCCATGGGGATGTAGTTATATTTTAATTTCAAGACACCATTGGCTCTTAGATATTATATGCTCATAGATTCAACATTCTTCTCATCTATTACCTAAGATTTAAAGGCTCCAAAACTATTCATAATTTGTCCAATTTGCTGATCATCCTAAAATACATGAAAGTCATATACATTATTTATAACCGAGGGAAAATAACCATATCCATAGAGAATTTATGCATTTTAGATTCTTAGAGTGGGCCAGATTGGTAGTTGAAGCTTCTAGTGAATCTACCATCTAGTTTCATTCCCTTGAGATGACCTTGATGTTGCATGCTTCAAAGGATTCTATCAGATCCCATGCTCAGGGTTTGTAATTCTTCAAGTAAATGAGTTTTCATTGACATTTATTTTTGATCTAGTTAAAAAACAACTTTTTATCACTGAATTTTTTTTAACTACTTGTAATTATGCTTCAATGTGAATTGTAGGCCTAAGATAATGTCTTCATTAATCAACTCAATTATTAGTGAAAGGGAACTAAAATATATAAGTAGTTATATATTATTTCTTGTTTGGATCAATCAAAGCTATGCCAACATTAGAACCTTAATTTGTTCAGGCTCTGTCAAAATAGAGAGTCAATAACTAATAAGGACCTTCAAATTATTGTTCATGAGGTTATTATTTGGTAGTGAAAGTGTACACACCTACATGTGAGGATAAAAAGTTGACCTTTTCATTCTTGGTGTTGTACTCTATAATTAGATGTTTCATATTTAGTTCTTAGTCTACTAAGATCTAGTTAGCTACTCCTTTCCAAGGCAACCACATATGTGAGAAATCTGTGGCCATGTACCCATTCAGTGTCTTTGACCAATCACAAATAAACAAGCCATAGGCTTCTAGAATGTCAATGACCAAAATATATATATTTTATTGTATATGTGGTTTAGATGCAAGCTAGATGTGCACATTTGCTATATCTCTAACACATGGGATTTAAGACTTGTCTAGTTGTAGGACCACTCTTTTTGACTTTTCTAAGGTGAAACCTAGTTTCTTACATACAACTATAGACATCACATTGTTTAAGGCACTTGAGTCAACCAAAAAATTATGCACATTCTTCTAAATTTTTTGATGGTTAACAGAAAAAGGTATTAATTTAGGCTTATCCTTATAAACAACCACATTTCCATTTGTAACTTTTGATTTATTAGTAGATGATATCCTAATCAAGGATTTAAGTAAAAAATATCTCTATTCGATGATCGGGGCTAGCTTGTGAAGAATGATATTAGCCTTGATCTTCTTCATATATTAAATAATATTTTACCCTCCTTTGCTCTGTGGCTCTATATTCTATAACTAGTTGTTCCCTTTTGGAGGGGGTAGGATGTTGTTGGACTTAGGATCTAGAGGAGTGGTAGCGCTATTATTTTGGATTGTGGAAGTAGTAGTAGGTTGATTGGTCCTCAAATTGTAATTTTTTTGATGGAACTGATAGAAAACATGGATCTCATTTGTATTGTCCTTTAGTTCATTCTTTTCCTCCATTCAGATTGGGAAGCCATATGTCTTAAAGACCATGGTTATGTTGGGAGGACCTAGAGTGGTAGAAGATGATGGCTCTGGCTAATTTATAAAACCTTCCTATATGTCCATTTATTTTTGAAAGATCTGAAAGGTAGTAACAAATTCTATACAGTCTAGCTCACCATGCTACGTTATGTTATGGAATCAACACCAATTAGGAAGGGCTACTTCGAAGATGTTTATCTCTGGTATCTTTTTAGGTGGATGATGCTTGTATTATTTCTAAGTCTATTGAAAGGCCGATTATACCTTTGAAATGTAAAATTATGATTTTAATTATATCCCATGGTGTTTCCCATTTGCTTCTACATGCTCAAGAATTCATTGCTCAACTTATATACCATTCATTGGATGACATCCAATTCTAATTTTACATAATCAATAATAATACCCTGTGTAGCAGTAATATTTAACTAGTATCAAGGATTTTTTAAGAATTTGTTCGTTGGTTGTAGACATAGGATTATTTAGGAAGCTAAGGTGTTATCTAGGTGGAGCATGGACTAAAGGTAATTGAGTGTACACCTGGTTCTAATTTTGAGACACAACATTCTAATTATAATTTAGAATTGGGTTGAGGGATGGAGAATTATGGCTAATATGAAGTGGGGCCAAAGCTTGTGACTGAGGATTTAGTTGTCTATAAATGTTAATCGATTCAACATAGGTTAGTGACAATGAGGTAATATTAGGAGATATATAGAGAAAGAAATTAGTCATAGGGTCTAGGGTGTTATTTTAACTTTCAAGGGCTTGAAACTTAGTGGGTTTATAGACAACCTCAAATTTGCCATATATATTTTGAAATATTTCATTAAAAGCTTGAATTAGTTCATTCAATTCTTTACTCATGCTTGTAAGGTGTTGGTATATGACACTTGGGATGGTGACTTATCTAAGCTATGACATAAAAGCATTTTGACATTGATTCTAAGATGTAATTGAATCTTTTGGGACATTAAATAACTAATCATAAGCAGCATATTATAGTGTGAAAGGAAAGAGTATACAGACTCCTTCTTCATGGGTTACATTTAGTATCCCTAAAGTAGTATTGAAAGCCTTTATGTGTTATTAAACATCCATACCTCCTAAGGGAGGGAAGGAATGAAGATACTTCTTAGGGTTTCTAGGTAGATCATGCACATATCCAAGGATGAAAATAGCAAAAATGGTTAGCCAAGCTTGGGCCATTGGGTGTAAAGGAAGACAAGATCATTTATTTGGGGAATATGATTGTGCCTAGGGTCCTCTCAATATGCCTTCATTTGATATAACTTTTCTATGGATTTATAAAGGTGGATATATAAATTTAGTATATGAGGTAGAATTTGTTAATCTTCTGGGTATATCTAGTGCAACTCAAGTGATCTATATGACTCTATCTGGTTGGTACATTCTAATTGATATATGAGACATTGATATTAGCCTAATGCTTGATCTTAGCTAACTATTTATTGTAAATAATTAGATTTTTTAGACATTATACTTTGACACCATGTTTATTGGCTATGTTTTGGACCATTATTGTTGTAGGTGATTATACAAATTTAGTTGTATCATGCTTTTATTTTGTTTAATTCATAATTATGTTACTATCTGATATTGATTTTTTATTGTCCAAATGATGTTGATGCCATATTTGGTGATTACAGGGATAGGTTCATGAGTTAGGCTTGATGGTGGATGTTTGGTAGGTAAGGGAAATAATAGTCTGAAGAGATCTTGACATGTAAATAATTCATGCAAAAGTCTTAAGCCATCACTATTTTACATCTTTAATATTTATTGATTAACTTAATGAATGTTTCACTTTTATTTGTGTGTTTTAATGTTGTGTGGGATTGCCTATATTATCATCATGTATGCAATAATTTGTGGCTTGTCTTTATCTTTCTTATTTTTTAATCACTTCAGCTATTATTTTGATCTTATTGGCAATGCTAATTTTTATATGATAATCCTTGTGGGTGTCATGAATGCAAGTGTCATTGTTGAACCTTGGTATTATTATTTTACTAAATTAATATGAATTAATTGATATTGTGAGCTAATTGTTATTATTTGGACTTGGAGATTTTGGTTGTGGTCTTGGTGACTTATAATCCACATAAACCTTGACTTAACCATGGTGATAAAGGTTTCATGTTGGGGTCATGATTATTTTACCCTACATGGGTTAATTTAATTCATTATGTATAATTGTTATGCTAGGATCTTTGCAAAAGGGTTGATAATTAAAATATTCATTTTTGGATCTTCTTCCCACTCCACCATCTCGAATTGTATCTGTTGAGATTCGTACATTATTTTGGTGGGTGTATGGCATAAAAATCTTGGAAAGGATTGGAAGACATTGAGTAATTTGAAGAGGGGTTGGTGGGTGAGTTAGAGTTAGGGTGACAGTTTTTGGGAGGCCACAGTGGGGGTAAATTACTAGGGGCATCTCATTAAAAGAGGCAAAACAATATAAGTGAAGAGGAGCATATAAGTGATGACTGTCATGTAGATTATTCTTTTGATCCTTGCTATTAGTATTATGCCATAGAATTATGATAGACCCAAAACCCTATTAAAGCATTATTATTCCAATTTATTTTGACTATGGGTTTCATTATTGAGTCATATTTACCTAAGTCAATTTGGGGGTTTTCATTTTTGAGCCATGGGAGATGTATATGGACATTAGAGGTCCATGATGAAGTCTCATGACTTCACGATGGACCTGTAATGTATTAAAATTTGAATTTCCTCCCTTATGGATTTGTTGGGTTTAATTTTTAATTGCTACTGACCATCATGATTTGGGGATTTTGTAAATTTTTTGTGAATATAATTTTGGTCAAGTTTAAATAAATGAGGATTATGAAAATAAGAGACAATGTAGGATTTACATGGAATGGATTTATGTTGAGGTTGAATTCTACAACAAAAGAGGCAAATTGAATTTCTCCCTTAACCCTTGTAAGGGCAAATCAGGGTAGTAATTGTTCAAATTTCCTTACAACCTATTGAATACTTGTTTTGGCTATGTTACCTATCTTTTAGGCAAATCAAATTTATCCTGTATATTTTTGTTGGGGTGATGCTCAAGTACCTTGATGGGCATGACAACCTTTGGTTCATTGATTAGTTTCTTGTCATGATATTATTTTCTAATGGAAAGCTTTCAAGGTTTAATCCAATCAACTATGATGTTTTTACATGGAGCTTTATCTTAATTCTCTTCTAACATAAATATTTATATTTATGCTTGACAAGATTGACCCCACTATATATATGTATGTATGATTGTTAGGGTGTGGAGCTAAAAGCTTCACCAAGGAGCACACTATGATAGTTTCAGGTCTACACAGACACCGGCATCGGTCAGGAGTGACCGACGTTGGTCAGGAGCAACCGACGTCGGTCAGGTGCAGTTGCAGAGGCACCGGCGTCGGTAGTGGGTTGGCCGATGGCAGTCACAGGCAAGCAGCAGGAACCGGTGTCGGTTATCTATTCGTCTAGAAAGCTATTTCTGAGGACAGAAGCGAGTGTTTGCATGATGATTGTAAGTTGTAGTCTTAAGCTTGCGTCTCTATTATTAGTAATATTATTTTTAGAGCCCTTGTTCAAGAGGCTTAACTGTTTGTTGCAAGTGCATGCTCAAGTTTCCTAATTCTATATGTAGAATTGGTATGTTGAAGAACAATACATAATTGAATCAATCCAGGTTTTTTTGGAGTTGATTGTTCTTGAGAGAGAGAGCTCTTGAGGAATAGAGATCTAGTGAGAGATCTATACATCTAAGAGAGGTGTGGAAGAAAGAAGTTTCTTCAATTGTATTCCTTTTGTAAAGAGTTTGTTAATACAAGTTTTTAGGGTGGTTTCTTGTATCTCTTATTCTTGCTGTTTATCATTCTAGTTACTTGTCTATCTGATTTATTTTTGCATTTATTGCTTTCACAAGTGTAATCTATTGTTGGTTGATCCCCAACAAGTGGTATCAGAACCTTGGTTGCAGGTTCAAGAGTTGATACCAACAAGTGGTATCAGAGCCTTGGTTGTAGGTTCAAGAGCTGATACCAACAAGTGGTATCAGAGGTCAGGTTCACTAACAGGTGGTTCAGATCTGTGTAGTGTGTATTGATTATAGGTTCTCACAGGAGTTTCTACAGGGATTTTTGTTTGAGTGGGAGAAGCAATGGTAGATGAAAGTAAACTGAGAATGGAAAAGTTCAATGGCAAAAATTACCAACATTGGAGAATGCAGATAGAGGATTATCTGTATCAGAAAGTTCTCTACTTACTGTTAGGTGGTGTTGCAAAGAAGCCCAAAGACATGGAGGATGAAGAATGGGAAGTTCTTGATAGAAAGGCTCTGGGGTCTATAAGACTGAGTCTAGCATCCACTGTGATATCTAATTTATCACAGGAAAAGTCTACGGTAGAGTTGATGACTACGTTAGCAAATTTGTATGAAAAACCCTCAGCTTCTAATAAGGTATATCTTATGAAGCAGTGATTTAATTTGCATATGAATGAAGGTGGATCTGTTTCTACTCATCTGAATGATTTCAATAAAATTGTGAATCAATTAAGTTTAGTCAATATAGTGTTTGATGATGAAATAAAATCTCTTTTAATATTATGTTCTTTGCCTGAAAGCTGGCATGGCTTAGTAATGGCAGTAAGTAATACTACATCTGCATCAAATATTTTGAAAGTAGAGGATGTTGTTAGTGTTATCTTGAATGAGGAAATTCACAGGAAAAGCACAAAAGAGACATCTGGGAATGCTTTAAGTTTTGAGAGTAGGGGGAGGTAGAAAGAGAAGAGCAAGAAAGGTAGATCAAGATCCAAATCTAAGGGGAAAGGCAGATCTAAATCCAGAAATGGTAGAAGGCCACAATGCTGGAATTGTGGAAAGATGGGGCACATAAGCACAGATTGTTGGTCAAATCCTAAGGAGGATAATCAACACGAAGGAAAGGAAGAAGCCAAGGTTGCAGGTATTGCACAAGATGCTTTAATTTTCTCTTTGCATAATAATATAGAATCTTGGGTGTTAGATTCTGGTGTATCTTTTCATGCTACCCCTAATAGGGAATATTTTAGTGACTATATCCATGGAGATTTTGGAATAGTGTATCTAGGGGATGATGAGCCCTGTAAAATAATTGGCAAAGGTAAAGTGCAGCTGAAGATGTAGAATAGCAACACATGGGTGTTGAGAGATGTGATGCATGTTTCTAGCTTGAAGAGAAATTTGATTTCTGTAGGAAAGTTAGGGGATGAGAGTTGTACAGTAACTCTCACAGCAGAATCTTGGAAGGTGACCAAGGGTGCACTTGTTATGGCCAGAGGTAAGAGAGAAGGTACTCTCTATTTGTGTAATTGTGTTACTAACAAATCTCCTTCTGTATTATCTACTTCAGATGTGGATGCTAAATTGTGGCACTCAAGGCTTGGCCACATGAGTGAGAAGGGGATGTCAATTCTTAAGTCCAAAGGTATGCTTTCAAATTTAAAAGGCATAGATCTAGAGTTTTGTGAGCACTGTGTATTTGGAAAACAGAAAAGGGTTAGTTTTCTCAAGACTGGGTCTACTAAGAAGAGGCATAAGTTGTAGCTTGTTCACACAGACGTGTGGGGACTGGCTCAGGTTACTTCCATTGGAGGATCACAGTACTATGTATCTTTCATAGATGATGCTACAAGGAAGGTATGGATCTATTGTATTAGAAGAAAATCTGATGTATTTGAGGCTTTTAAGATTTGGAAAGCTATGGTTGAGAATGAAATAGGTAAAATATTGAAGTGCCTGAGATCTGACAATGGCGTTGAGTTTTGCAGTTATAAGTTCAGAGATTATTGTTATATGCATGGAATCCATAGGCAAAGGATGGTTCCAAGGACACCTCAGTAGAATGGAATTGCTGAAAGGATGAACATGATAATAATGGAGCATGCAAGATGTATGAGATTGCATGCTGGTTTGCCCTTACAGTTTTGGGCACAAGCTGTTGACACTGTAGTATACCTGATTAACAGAGGACCCTCTACAGCTCTGGATGGTGGTATTCTAGAAGAGGCATGGACAGGTAAAAAGGTTGATCTCTCATATCTCACAGTTTTTGGTTGTGAAGCCTTTGTGCACATAGATAAAGAAAATAGAAAGAAGCTTGATGCTAAGTCTATGAGGTGCACGTTTATTGGCTATGGCTCAGATGATTTTGGTTACAAATTATGGAATCTAGAAACTAACAAGGTAATTAGGAGCCGTGATGTTGTTTTCAATGAAAGAGTGATGTATTGTGATCAGCTAAGGAAGCTGAATCAATATGAGTAGAGCAATGGTGAATTGGACGAGGTGAAGGTTCAACATGAGCTCGTGGGAAAAAGAAATAATCACTTGCAGGAAAACATAGAGACCAACGTCGACAGATTAGGAACTGGCGTCGATAGAATAGAAATCAAGGTCGGCCATACAGAGACCGATGTCGATAGGACAGGCACCGGTGTCGATCAACCAGAACCGGCGTCAGCCAGTAATAGGTCTGGAGGTGACCGAGGTCGGTCACTGTCAGAGAATTTGGGTGGACAGCGTGTTGTGAACAAGTCTTAGACACCTGTTAGGAGGTCAAAAAGGGTGAGTAAGCCTCCAATTAGATATTCTCTTTCTTTATTTTATCTATTGCTAACTGATGGTGGAGAACCAGAGAGTTTTGAAGAAACAATACAGGTGGAGTCCAAGAGTCAGTGGGAGCGTGGCATGGTTGAGGAGTTGGAGTCCTTAAGAGAGAACCAAACATGGGATTTGGTTGAATTGCCAGCTGGTAAGAGAACACTCAAGAACAGATGGACCTACAGGTTGAAAGAAGGTGAGAATGGATAGATGAGATATAAGGCCAGATTGGTGGTAAAAGGATTTGCACAAAAGCTAGGTATTGACTTTGGTGAGATTTTTTCTCCTGTTGTTAAAATGACTTCTATAAGGGTTGTATTGTCTTTGGTTGCTGTTGAGTATTTGCATCTTGAGCAGCTAGATGTTAAGACAGCATTTCTTCATGGAGATTTGGATGAGGAAATTTATATGGAATAACCAGAAGGATTTGAGGTCAAAGGTAAGGAGAAGTTTGTGTGCAGATTGAAGAAAAGCTTGTATGGGCTCAAGCAAGCTCCTAGGCAATGGTACTTAAAATTTGACAGGTTTATGATTGAGCATGGCTACAATAGGTGTCAATCTGACCATTGCGTGTATTTCAAGAGATTTGATAATGGTAGATATATTATTCTATTGTTGTATGTAGATGATATGTTGGTTTCAGGATCTCACATGCAGGATATCTCTGAGCTTAAGGTGATATTAGCTCAAACGTTTGCCATGAAGGATTTGGGAGCAGCAAAGAAAATCCTTGGCATGAGCATTAAGAGAGACAGGAAAAATCATAGGTTGATATTGTCTCAAGAAGATTATGTAGACAAGGTGTTGAAATGGTTCAATATGAAGGATGCTAAACCAGTAAGCACACCTTTGGATGGACATTTTAAGTTGAGTAAAGAACAATGTCCTAACTCATATGAAGAGGTAGAGTACATGAGTAAGGTTCCATATTCTTCCACAGTAGGGAGTTTGATGTATGCAATGGTGTGTACTAGACCGGACATTGCCCAAGCAGTGGGAGTGGTAAGTAAGTATATGGCCAATCCAGGTAAGGAACATTGGAAAGCAGTTCAGTGGATCCTTAGATATCTGAGAGGAACCAACAGTAGGCACTTGTGCTATGGAGGTTCAGATACTTCTTTACATGGTTATGTAGATTCAGATATGGTAGGTGATTTGGATGGCAGGAGGAGCACTACAGGTTATGTTTTCACTGTAGGTGGAACGACGGTTAGCTAGATATCTAAGTTACAGAAGGTTGTTGCCTTGTCAACTACAAAAGCAGAGTATATTGCAGCCACAGAGGCTAGCAAAGAGATGATATGGATGACACGGTTCATGGATGAGCTTGGTAGGGAGCATGAGAGTTGCAGATTGTATAGTGATAGTCAGAGTGCAATCCATTTGGCTAAGAATTCAGCCTTTCATTCAAGAACAAAGCACATACAGCTAAGGTACCATTTCATATGACAGGTATTGGAAGATGGTGAGTTGAAGCTGGAGAAGATCCATACGAATAGGAATCCTTATGATATGTTAACCAAGCTGGTTACAAAGGAGAATTTGAATATTCATTCAACTTCTGTTGGTATTTATGATTGAGTTGAAGATGGAGGAGCTAGAAGATGTTGCTGTATAGGTACTGGTGCAGCTGTTTATCTCCAAGTGGGAGATTGTTAGGGTGTGGAGCTAAAAGCTTCACCAAGGAGCACACTATGATAGTTTTAGGTCTACACAGACACCGGTGTCGGTCAGGCGCAACTAACGTTGGTCAGGTGTAGTTGCAGAGGTGCCAACATTGGCAGTGGGTCGGTCGACGGCGGTCATAGGCAAGCAGCAAGAACCGGCGTCGATTACCTGTGCGTCTAGAAAGCTATTTCTGAGGACAGAAGCGAGTGTTTGGATGATGAGTTTAAGTTGTAGTCTTAGGCTCACATCTCTATTATTAGTAATATTATTTTTAGAGCCCTTGTTCAAGAGGCTTAACTGTTTGTTGCAAGTGCATGCTCAAGTTTCCTAATTCTATATGTAGAATTAGATCTTCTTAGCTTTATGTGAATTATTGTAGAATTGGTATGTTGAAGAACAGTACAAAATTGAATCAATCCAGGTTTTGTTGGAGTTGATTGTTCTTGAGAGAGAGAGCTCTTGAGGAATAGGGATCTAGTGAGAGATCTATACATCTAGGAGAGGTGTGGAAGAAAGAAGTTTCTTCAATTGTATTCCTTTTGTAAAGAGTTTGTTAATACAAGTTTTTCGAGTGGTTTCTTGTATCTCTTGTTCTTGCTGTTTATCATTCTAGTTACTTGTCTATCTGATTTATTTCCGTGTTTATTGCTTTCACAAGTGTAATCTATTGTTGGTTGATCCCCAACAATGTATTTATATATGGTTGAGTCTTATTGTTTTCACTTGAATTAATGATAGTATGGCTAGGTGATATGAAAACATTTGCTACATTCCATGATTTTTATATAGGCTGTAGGTTGTTATATTCTTGAAATATGTTGTGTTTAAACCTCAATGGTAGTAAGATGTGAATGGGTGGTTTGAATATGGAACCACTATGTATTTATATGATTGCTTCATTGATAATGGAAAATTGTTTTAGACTGAGTCCAATTATCCTCAAAATAACTAGTTGAATCATGTATACTCCCTTGATTGAAGATGATATAGATCATGCTTTTCTAAAAAACTCAACTTAGTTGTTTTGGTATTATTTTTTGTTCAAAACTTGATTCATTGTTAAACTAGTAATATTTTAGATGAATTCATCATTGAGTATTGATTGATTACGATGGCCTTCATGAAATTGTATTATTGCCTTAGGTTAATAGGAGTCATTGCCTTATGTATGAACATTATAATTTTATAGCACTATGGGCATTTGCGCCTTGTGAATAATTTTTGGTTTCATGGTTATGATGGGCTATGTCATTAAGTGATGTTGTATAATTATACAAATAGTTGAGTACCTCTTAGCATGATATAAACCTCTCTTGAGCACCTAATTATTAAACTTTGCCATTTGAATGATGGATGGGGTGGCTAGGACCACCAAATGGTTGGGCTCATTAGACTAGTTTCATGGGTTTTACCTTGCTATACGAGTGTTCCTCCTTCTCACAAACCTTTATAACTTTAATCATGTTGGTGACATCTATTGTGCATACATTATCTCCACATGTTCTTTTTGAATTCAGCTACAACAGTTATACATGTTATTTAATTTTCCTTTCTGTTGATATTTTGAAATCTTGTATCCTCTATTTGACTTGGGTAGGAATTATAATATACTCAGTAGTTGTTTATTTATGAGTATGATGATTCCCTCTCAAATGGAGATGGAAATATGGTATTTAGGTATCAAATAATTATGGCATTTACGTCTTTCACTGATGATAATTAATTATGCACTATTTATGGTGATTGGAGTTAAAGTTTCTTAGATGTTCTTTCGAGTTATTATCTGCAACCATAGCATAATGATTATTCCTCTTTTTGTGGATTTTTTTCAAATGTTCACTATAGTGTTGGGAAAATAACATTAAATACCCATTATTACTATGTTATTGTGAATACTACTTTATTGAGGCCAACCTTATCATTACTATGAATTATTGGTTTATGGTGATTAAAAGGAATAGTGAAATTGTTGTACAAATGAGTTACTATTCCTAAATATGTGAAGATGTAAACTGCTAAGTGTGCATTATTAAGATGTGTATGTCATTCTTGGATGATGGATAATATAAAATTTCATTATAATTTTGTTAGTTGAATATTTCTCCATTGCTTCTGTCTATTCATGCTAAACATGGGCATCTTACTTAGCCTAACTGGCTATATTCAATGTTGGAAAATTTAATGCATAAATGACCCTTGGCATAACTAAAAACTTACTTGGCCCATGGGTGGAATTAATATAAAGTTATATTTTTGGTAATGTTAAACTCTTTGTTACTGATCTATGGTTATTACTAATTTTTGATATTAGTACTAATTATAATAGTGGCTGATTTTAAACATGACTCATGTATCTTGAACATGCATTTAAAATACATGAGGAAATTACACACAAATGAATTATTCTATGCATATGTTGGGTACCTTGAATGTTCTTAACCTGAACTAGGCATTGGATGGTAATTACTTGTGTTTAGTGTGCATATGGAATCATTGAAAAAAATCACAACAGATGTACCAAATTTGTATGAGATATTTAGTAAAGGATATATGATTTAAGTTGCCTTCATTACACCTTATTTTCCATCATAAATTAGTATAAGAGTTCATATTTTTTAATGGTAGATGAGGGTGTTGGATATTTAGATAAGATATAAGCTCATGTTGTAAGTTTACTATAGTTCATTATTCTTAAATGAATCATTTATGGTTTAATTAATTAAATTATTTATTAATGTAAGGTTGACTTGGCTAAGTTTCCTTCCATGAAAAATCTTTCCTTTTGGGTACATATGAACAATATCATAACTATTCTTGACTAAAAACTAGTAAGGTAGTTGGCTACAAATTGGGAATGAATCCCAATTGGTCCTATTAATATGGATCATTAAAAAAAAGAGCAAATATAAGAAGTTTTTATTCATTTTTAACCAATCTTAAGATAAAAATTATCTAATATTCAATGTAGAATAATAATGTGCAAGGACCTAAGACAAAGAATCAGTTTATCTTAGCAGGGAACACCCAACCCAATTGCCTACAATAAAATTATTATTCATTTATAATAATAACATTCCAAATTTATGTATATATGTGATCTTGATACCTTGTGATATGAATATTACTTATTGGTAATCATTAGAAACCCCTTGATGGTTGGTTTTATATTATCTCATTTCACTATTATTTGGCATTATGATGGTGGATGAATTTAAATATATCTCTAAATAACCTTTAATTGATATGGATCCCTTGGGAAAAAAGAATCATGACTTGTACATATTATTACATATGGTGATGACTTAGTTTAGATGTAAGGTTGACCATCATGCTTACATCAGTTATAGATAGAGGATTTAAATATATGAATAAATTGATAATTATTCTTGGGTTATAAGAATATGGAAATTATCTTAAGTTTGGAAGTATTGAATAGGGATGTTCTACTTTGCATGATAAAATTAGTAGGTGTTTTAATACTAAAATTTTAATTACATGGCAATGATGTGATGGCCCCATAAGCTAGAGATTAGACTATATACTCTCGATAGGTAACATCAATTCAAATACCTATGATACCCCTAATATTCACTTGTGTAATGGGAATATACTCTTGCATGGTTGGTAATGAATTTTTCAAGTTAATAATTGTATCTTAGTAATAATCCTTATGTACTTAAATCATATTTTTAGTTTTTATAAATCATGATTGACATCTTAAGACATATGCACAATCATTTCTATATTGGTAATAAACCTTAATTCTCATCTCATAAATTGGTTTTAGGTAAATGGTACAATTGGGTGCATAAAGTTATCTATTCCAATTTTACCAAGAAGAAAACATATAACCACTTTCAAGGTGGAACCAAACTCTAATGAAGGGAAATGAGTCACTCAACCAGGGTTAAGGACCCCTAAATGGTCCTATGTAGAAGAATAGTTTCGTGTGTAGAGCTCAGGACTTATCCATGTAATTACACACCACTACACCTCAAACTCCATATTATTTATTGGCTACTTGATTCATTATAGTATCCTTTATATGTGTTTACCCTTGGTTAAGTATCTTAGTTAAATTCCTATGGTTATTGGTGTATTCACATGAGTATGCCATAAATAAAAAACTACTTGTATCAACAAGTTGTGTAGTGGGCCCTACATGTAGATCTATTATACTCTGATATGAAGTAATTCCATAATTTTTTGGGGGTTATTTCATCTAGTATCAAAGCCTATGATCTAAATATTTTTATGATAAACTTTTAATCTTTCACCCTTAAAATAAGGATTGGATTGCTTTACAACTAAACCATGTTGAACTTACCAATGACGTTTTCCAAATTATAGCTCTAAGAATATTTTTGATAAGATTTTTTTTATAACATAGAACTAATGAGATATTTAATTTGAAGAGGTATATGATATGATTTTTTAAAATGTACTTAACCTCTTGAGCTAAAAAAGACAATGCTTTGTTTTATAGTATTAAGGTGCTATAAATTCATGTAATTCTTGGAATTAATATAATACTATGATACCTACCCCATAGCCTTGGTTGGGTCAAACTTTATTAAAATTAAGTTTCATCAAGGAAATTATCACCTATTGAATGTTGACTTATATGGGTGAGTCAATGGGATATTGGTGATAAATGCTTTACCCTTCGAAGTAAGGAAATGATGATCGGTATTGACTTGTATGGGTAAGTCATTAGTAGATGCTTAAGACATTATGACATTTAGAAGACCAAGGGTTCAACTTAAACCTAGAGTGTCAAATAGGGTAAGTGTATCTAATTTACTTGGATAAATCAATAGAGCCTGGGATCTCTACTTATGAAGGAACATCTTGAACTAAATCAGAGTTGATCCTAATATAAAAATTTAGCCTCTTTGATTTTAAAAAAAAGCTTGTTGTTCTATAAATCTGAAAGAGTTGGAAACTAATAAATTCTTTTTAAAATATGATCTATTTATAAACTTTTATATTCACCTTAAGCCATAGCTATTTCCATCCTTAAAATTATGTTGTGTTAATCAAGCATTCCCTAGTCAACTATTGACTTGTTAAAATAAGTCAATTAGAAAAATAGTGATAGGAGCTCACTATTGGAATCAAAGAAAACATGTTGTAGACACTAGAAATATGCACACTATGATTCTAAATTTCAAAAAAACCTTGGAGCGCCTAAGACCCCCTTGGTACCAATTTCATTCCTTGACCACTAATCAAGCCTAACCCATAGTCAATTGACCTATTGGCACTCAATATTACCCTTGATCCCTTTTTACCCTTTGGCACTCAACCATTGATGGTTAGGATGATCGTGATGGTCACCCTAACCATTGATGGTTAGGGTGCACCTAAATAACCAAAAGCATGCAAACCACCTACTTTGATTTTCTAAATATAAATTGTTTAAATCTTGTTGTGAGCCTTTACATGGATAATTTATAATTAGATAGCCTAGTTGAACCTTCACTTTCACCTCTTGCTTGTGCCTATAAGAAGAGATCAGCTGGGAGGTGAAATTTATATACAATTATTATCAAGAGCTTTGTGCATCAAAGAGTTTCTTTCCTATAGTTCAAATTTCCATCAATAATCTAGTAATCTAGCAATCATATTAGAGAGCCAAATTTCCATTGCCTCTCCATCAAGTTCTCAGGTACCATTACTCTATCAGAATTGAGCTAGATTCCACCAATAGTTCAACCACCTCAACCATCCACCCAATCAACTTTTGGTAAGACAAGAACTTATTTCTTATTATTTATTTACTTTATTTCTATTTCATAATCAATCTAGGCCTTACCCATCTCTCAGAATCCATCTTTTGGATCTCATCAATCAACCAAATTACCAACCCAGATCCTCACACAATAACCATTGATGGTTAACTCAATTATTGATAGTTTGTCCAACCAATGATGGTCAACTTCACCACCAATGATCACCTTAACCATCTACAGTTAGCCCAACTACTGATGGTCACTATGGTAGTGAAAACCAACAAGATAATTTCACTTACCTACACCCAATCAAACCTAATTTTCTATGTTCTTGCTTATTCACTAATCCCTTTCTAATTTTCTAAAGCATACCCCATCCCTCTAACACTAGTATTAATATGTTTATCACTAATTTAATCATTTATAACACATTTATAAGAAAGCATTCTTGTGTTTAGTTTTAGTATATTTTTATCTATTGATGTAAGTACTCTCCTTTCTATTTATGAACTTAATTATTTAAAACATGTGGATTAACAACCCCTAAGGAAGCTCTCTCTTTTGAGATCTAGCTATCACTAGGCAATCCACTCAACTATCTATCTAACAAATAAGTTTTTTTTAGTGCTTTTTTATCTATAGGTCATCCTCCCAAGCCAAAGAGAAGATCTTCAAATTTTATGATTTCAATGTGTGCATAATCAATTAGGTTTTTCAACCATACCCATATCAAGTTTATTTTGTCTCCTTCTTTAGAACTTAAGCAAAAATTCATTGAAATATTCTAGCATGCCTGGTGGGACCCTTGTGTCTTTACTTGGGTTATTTTTTGCTTGCATTCTCTCTCTATTGTTTTCTCATTAATTAAATCAAAAGTTTCTTTTAGGGCTTAAGATTAAGTGCATACATTTATTGTTTGAATTTTTAGTTCACATAGCTTAACTTAAAGGTAAAGTAATCTATCATAGATTTACTCCTTGTTGTACACACTAAACCAAACCACTTTCATTAATTAAACATCAAATAAACTTGAGGCAAGGCTTGACTAGGATTTCATTACCTAGAGGTTACATTACCCTTTCTCGATGATCCTACTTTGAGGTCATTACCAAGGGGAGGACCAACTCAACTCTCCAGTTGAGTATAAACTTTCGATATCGATATATTTTGGATGATCATTCAATACCTTTATTGCTATAGAGTGTGAAGTGAGGGGGTATGACCCAATACAAGGCCACATATTGATCCCAATATAGATTTATTTTGAGCACCTAAACATAACCTAAAACCAACCTTAGATTTCCTTCTAGTACCCTATCTATAAACTAATTTCAATCACACATATTCTTAAGGCATAAGCCAAAATTGAGATTAATTAAAACTCTAGGGTTTAACACATATTTTAGAGTGTGATTTGATTTCTTTGATCTTTTCTTGTCTTTTTTTTTTGAGTAGTAAGGCCATTTATGATTTTTGTACCCCTATCTCATATGGTTCTCACTCACTAGTATCGAAGAGATCTTGTGGAACAAAACCCATCACCAAGCTAGCCTACCTCTTATACCTCTTCATCCATGAACTATGTTTCCAAATCGGTAGACTCTCCTCACCCCTCAAGAAGTCCTACCTTCCCTCAGGAGGTTCCTCAAGGGGATGTATATTTTCTCACTTTCTTAGATAAAAATCCCATGGCCTTGCAACATTATCTTACAACCATGACTTACCATATCTTGACTTCAGCTCCATCCATGGATCCACCTTATGGCATGCCTCCCCATCTCATGGGGGGTACCTACATTTCCATGATCGCAACCCAACTATTGACTACCCAAGCTTCTTCATCAATTAATAGCACCTTTGAGATAACCATTATAAACTAGCCAACCCAAAATACCACTAACCTTATACCTTCAACTCCTACCAACCACTCCTCCACAATAGGAGTGCCTATCTCTATCACTACCAACCTTCCTTTAACTACCTTCAACCCATCAACTACCACTCTATTTCAAAGCCTTATGGTGTCCAAATCCTCTAACTTTCCATAAATTAGTATAAGGATCACCCACCCTTCCATCAGTCACCAACCCAACTATCGATCCTATCCAACAAGTACTCCTTAGATCAACCTTTGGATACATCCCTAATTTATAAGGGCATGTACCCACTACTCAGCCACATACCTCTACCTATATTTATGCATCTTCCACCTAACCATTGACATCCACTTACCCATATGTGGTAGCCTCCCAACCTTATACCCACTATTCATATATCTCCCAACCATCACAATAATATGCATCTTATAATCCTTCAAGGGTACAACCCCAAATAAAACTAATGAAGATGCTTATGGACAAGATGACCACCTTAGATTCATCCATTTCAGGTGATCACAACATCTTGTCATATGACCAAATTTGTAATGAGCCTATCCATCCATCCATACCTATCAAACCATATCCTCCCCAATGGGGACTTCTTAAGTTAAATAAATTTCAAATTAAGGAGGATCCCCAAAAACACCTTAAGGAATTTATGCATGCTCACTATCTCATCACCTATGATGATGCCCTTCTTCTCCACACCTTCCCTATTTATCTATCTGGTCTAGCATTGGATTGGTATAGTTCCATACCTAAGCACTCCCTTTTCTCTTTCACCCAACTAGCTCAAACCTTCTTGGACCACTTTTTGATCAACATCTCTAAGAAAGTTTCTATCACTAACCTCTACTCTATCCAAAAGTTTGAAGATGAGTCCATTGCTAATTTTGTGGCTCATTGGAGGAGTCTTATTAACCAACTTTCCTTTTCCTTTTCTAAACCTAAAATCATATAAATCTTTGCTCGGGCATGTGCTAAACATATCTCCTCCACACTGCTTGTAGACATCCAATTCCTAACACCATTTGTGTTGAAATTGTCAATCTTACTTGAATTGCACTCAAATGCACATTTTAGGTCAAAATCCATAAAATGCCCTAAATGGTTCAAAATTTTCACTTACAAGTGCTAGTTTAGGTCAAAGTATCCATAAATAAGGCAATACATTTTATGGGCCAATTAACTTTGATCAAATCATTTTGAGTTAAAATGATAAATTCACCATGTAGTGCTCTAGATCACTCTTTTCTTCTAAATTTATTGGTACACATCATGTACCTTCATTATTTGCTATTAGAAACATCCTAAATGAGAATACAACTCTAAAGCATCTAACATCACCTTCTAGTTCCTCTCCAATCAAATTATGACCTAGTAATATGACTTTCTGACCATTTTGATTAATTGAGGGCCAATTTTCAAATAATTGCACAAATGTTGATTAACCTTGTTTAAGGATAATTAATACAAATCAAGAGCTTAAGTGGATTTTCCATAGATATTTTTGAATATCTCATTATGGAAAATTTATTTTGAATATCTAGATCACCTAATGACATCATTTATGGGGTGGCATCCATCAAGCCATAAGTGCATAAAATATCAAGATTATGGGTCACCCATGCCTAGTTAATGCCTCCCATGCATCTTTAATGCCCTCGACTCCAAGGTCATGATGAAGATAATTATGGATTTAATTCCAAATATTATGATTATCCATGTCCACACATCTCAATCTTGAGATGGATGGTCATGGTTGATCCTGACAAATCTCAAAAATCTATAAATAGAGAGGCCATGGACATGAATTTTAAGTTTGAATATTGCAAAGTTATAATGTTAAATTATTTCCACAACCCTTTGCATTTGATCATTGATTTTGTTTTTAAGCTTCATTGATAGGATAGTTTAGTGATTTGTAATCATTAACCTAGGTTTTATGGAGTGTTCTTGAGACATTGGAGGAGTTTGCCACCATTGTTGACAAAGACAAGGATGCTTGATCAAAGGAGAATATGATTTTGAGCCACATGGGTATGGTGAATCCATTTGGGAAGGTAATATGATGTTTATTTCTTTCATTTGTTTCTTTCTATCCTTTTTAATTCCCATAGGAATATATAGGATTAGTTAGTTAGTTATTTATGTAATTTTCATGATTTATGGACTAATGTTTGACTAACTTACTTTGTAATCCTCTCTACATCTTGGCATGCCTGGTGGGACTAGGTGCATCCAACACTTGAATAAGATAATTTTAAAACTTTAAAATATTCATTTGGACCCTTAAAACTCTTTCAAATTGATTTTCTAACTTTATTTTGCCATTTTTATTTACCACAGTTTTACACAGTCACTGACATCAACTAGTAAGATCAATATCGATTGTATAGCTTAACTAACGTTGATTAGCAAAATTGACATCATTTTTATACCTATCATTGGTCACATTGGTATAACTGATGTTGGTTTGATAACTGACATCGGTTAGAAAATGTAGCCATCATTGGTTATATAAATCGACGTCGGTCACTATGTTTTTCTTAAAACATAGACTTGAGAGCTCTTTTTCTAAAGTTTATTTTTTCAAACCAAAAAGAGCTTCAAAGATAAAGAACATGCTAACATTTTTGCTCCATGACCAAGCTCGACATTTTCTAAAAACATGTTTTATGTCACCTTTTACATGTTTAAAAGTCAATTAGAAACTTTGTTTTGGTGTTTAATGAATAATTTAGATGCTTAGATGAATGTTTTCAAATTTCAAAATATTAAGACTAAGGGGTCAAATGAACACCACCAAATCATTCTTTTAGGCTTAAAATTAAACACACTTTCTAATTTTTGTTTACAATAGTTGTTTAATTAGATTTTGTTTGGTAAAAAAAGGAATGTTGTGTGTATGATCTTCCATTTGTCCCCTTTAGGGAACCCTTGGAATCAAAAGCACCATTCCTATTGCAAATAGCCTATTCCAAGGATTAGAAATAATGTCATCTAAATAACTCCCCAAAAACTCATTAAATTTAGGGTGATCTTGAAAATGACCCTAAAGTCTTTCTACTTTCATGCTTTCTTTATTTTTATGCAAACTTGGCTTACGAGGGGGACATTATTACCCCCCATGAGTTCTTTAGGGAAGTTTTGACCTAGGGTTTCATATCTCAATATTGACTTCATTTGGATCCTAATTGGAGTTGCACATGGGACGTATCTAGATTTGGACATCACACTACACTAAGTGAATAACAGGATATAGTGGTTATAAAAAGGACTGGACCTTTTTACAACTAGCTAATGCCATGGTCACCTAATTTATGTGCTTGTCTTTTACATCATTTGACATGAAATTCATTATGCAATTTATTCCTCTAGAATGATAAAAAAATATTTAGTTTTAGTCAACTCCATTTTTATATACCTTTGCTAAAATTTGGATGATTATACTTAGTGTATTTTGGTCATTATTTGCTTGGTATGATTTGAGGTAAAAAATTGTTTGTTTGTTCATAAGCCATGTAAAAATCATGTATTTGAGTTAAGAAGGGTAGCATTATGCTACCCAAATCATGTCAAATCTTTTTTGCCTTTGAGTCTTTGAAACATAACAATTGACCACATCATTTGAGCATGCTTGTGCCATTGGGCTGCTCAATTTGTTTTAAGAAATTATTTACCATTGTATCAAAAACCATTTGTTTCAAACCATGTCATGTATACCATTTGGACCCTATTTATGTGTCATTATGATGTCCACTCTTGTCTAAATTTTTTTGTCCAATCCTGGTCTTCAACATTGCATTTTCAATTAACCTTGTCAAGTTTGGATCCAAACATTGATTGATTTCTGTTTAGGCCTCAATTTGTGGGGTTGGTACATAGATCTTTTTATTTTGGGTTGTATATCTTCAGTTAAATGATTACCTAATTTTGAACACAATTGATTGTTTGTTATTAGAGTGCTTATCCTCATCATTTTTTTGTGACTTTGTTTGGGAAAACATAACCTTTCTTCAGAAACCTTTGATGTTAGACATTTGACGTTAGGTTGTTTTATGCCAAATCTTAGCAAAAACTAATTTTGAGATGTAGATTCACTATTTCAACCAAGGTTGAACCTTTTATATTTTAAACATCACTTTTCAAAGTTTTTAGAACTTTAAGTCTTTCTATTTTCAAGGCTTTCTTCATTAAATACAGATATGTCTAGCTATACTTATAGTGTAGTCATGGATAATCCAACTTATAATAGAATGACCACAAAAAATGAATTTTATGACTTTAGTTAAGACCCCTATGGTGACAATATGGTTTGTGAGATATATTTCTATCCACCTCATAAAAATTAGTCATGGGAACACAGTCAAGATCCAACTTATGATCCAACTCTTGATTGGAGTGATTGGGTTTATCATGAAGACTTGGATGCTTTAGCTTGTGTAAGTAATCAAAATCCACAACATACCAAGATCACCATTTTAGGATCTCATTTGATTTGCATGAGAAACAAAAATAAGAAGCATCCAATCATTACCATTTTAGGACCTCCTCCTTTGGTTTGCACAAGCAACCAAACTAAGAAGCATCCAGTTGTTACCATTCTTGGCCCATCACCAATTTTTGATGAAGCTATTGTTGAAGAACCTCCATTTGATGAACCAATTATTTTAGATCCCTTCTTCAATAGTCTAATCTTTGAAGAGTCCTTTATTGAACCACAAACCATTGTTCTCACTAAACCAAATGTTCCCTATTTTAGAAATTTTGTGCCAATTTTTGAGCCTAAACAAGAACCATTACCTCTTCAAAAGCGATCTTATTAGGATAAAAATGTGTTCAAAATTGATCTTTTGCAACCAATTGTGAACCACAACCAATGTGTTGTTATTGAAACAACCATTTGTGACAATATAAATTGTGATAAGTTACCTATTCATATGTTACCTATTTTTAAAGAGCCTCATCTCCTTAACAAGCCAGTCTTGGTAGAGTTGTCTCTTGATCTTTTCCCACTTGTTGAGGAGTCTCACTTTGACAGACATGATTTTGTTGAGACGTCCATTGAGTGGTTCCCTCTTTTTGAGGGGCTTCACTTAGACAAGTTAGTCTATGTTTAACCCTTCCAAGATGAATCAATTTTTATTGATACCATTATGCCATCATAGGCCATTACTTGTCAAAAATTCAACATTAAATAGAATATTATCACAACAACCATATCAGATGAAGAATCAATATTAAAGTTAGGTTCCATTTTTGAACCAACATTGGATTTAGCATCAAAAATAGATCCAACATCAGTTGTGATATTGGATTTGGAGTCTCTTTGAAATTAGAGTTAGAAATAGATTATAGTATTAGTTATTACAATGTTGGTTACAATTGCCTTGAAAATTAATTTGAATATATTTGTTATCCTTCTATGGTTTTTGAGGATGTTTATTTTAGCATCGACACAAGTTCTCCTAGTATCTTCTACGAGGATTATGTTGCCTTTCACCATCCCATTATTACCACCCAATAAGCCATTATATTGACATTTCACCTCCCATAAGTGTTGATTGGGATTGATAGAATCACACTTTGTTGAACTGCATCCATGGTGATATATCATTTGTAAAATATCAGGGGGACCAAGACCACATTCATTCATTCAGAAGAACAATCTCCTAGTGAAACCTTTTTGGAGGTTTAAGGGGATAATCAAAGATCAAAATCAACATCTTTTAGTGACACCTTTTTAAAGGTGCTAAAAGACAATCAAAGTCAAATGTTGACATCTCTTTGTGAAACCTTCTCTGAAGCACTATAAGATGATCAGAACAAATTCATTGGTAAAAACCTCATTGAGGCACTATGAGCTGAGCACAAAAGTTCTTCATTATTTACTGAAGATAATATCAAAGATCAAATCAAAATAGCTTCCAATCTACAACATAATCAGATGGTAGCTACTCTCAAGATCAAGCAATAAAATAATCTGATGGTCCTATTGAGAGCATCTTTAGAGGTCTTTGGCCCTACCATAACCAAAATTATGTTGAATCTAACATCAAAAACATTACATGTGACTAAAAGTCCTAATATCCATTTGTTTCCCATTCATTATACATTCCATTATCACCCACCTATTTATTACCCACTTATCTCATTTATCCTACCATTATTCACCATCACTAGCAACACTTTCCTTTATCGAGGTTATAAGGATATCTTGTCTCAGTGTTTAAAGGAAGCAAAATCAATGATTTATGAAGATCACGAACACATTATTGAGATCTAGATTAGTAACAAGTTCTTAATAGAGTAGCTGTTCTAAAAGGGTGTTGGATAACAACTTATATAGTTGATCTTTTTTATTGTCTCAGATCTTGACTAGGATGTGCATCTCCCTATTAGCAAGAGCAACAAAACCATTTTTCATCTACCATTCACCCATTTTCCATTACCATGCCTCATATCTTAGGGAAAACCCTATAGACCCTTTTTAGGCATTATTATACCATTGATATCCATGAACCATGCCATTTGAACTACATTGACTTGAGGTCCTTTGGGACTATGTAAGCAGTGCTCAATTTTTATTGAGGTCAGCTTGGCCACCCCTTTCCCATGCTGTCACCATTTTATGAGCAATTGTTAAGTTTGAATGCTCTCATCATTTTGCAAGCAACCTAAGCCAACACTCTCACCATTTTGTGAGCAATCTGATCTAGCCATTACTTTGGGGAAACTTTGTTGCCACTGTATCCAATTTTATTCTGATCATTTAATTTTACCATTTTTATTATACCATTTCTTTACTATTGACCAAGGCTTGTTTTTAGTCATCCTATTTATCCCATTTTGATCTTGGTTCCTTTGGTTCATCCTACACCTTTTATCAGTGGATTCTGATCTAGTTTCAATAGTTTTTAAATTCAGTGTTGAAAGATAGTCTATGAACATGGTGTGACATTTGATTCGGTCAGTTATCTTTCATTTATAATCTTATTTGGTATCACTGATTATAACCACCTATGGGAAAATCATTATTGTTTTGGTACCCCTAATTATAGCCACCTTTGGGCAAATTAGTATTATGACATTATTTCCTAATTATAATCACCTATGGGTAAAATAGGTACAATACCTTTTTATCATGTATTGCTACATCATCTTGTCATTACTATTATCATTTGTCTTGTCGTTCACCTTTGTATATGAAATTATTGTGACCTAGTTAGTTTTTCATCACCTTTTGTGTGGATAGAATTAATGTGAATTGGGATTATTTTGGGGTTATATAGGCCATGCTTGATTCATGTCTAAGTCAACTCAGTCCCTCTGATCATACGCTCTCATCGTATTATGAGCATTTTAAGTTGGCATGCTCTATCCATTTCATGAGATGGATTATTTTGTATCTCTTAATCCTCAATTAAGTTGAGATACTTAGAAAATTCAAAAACATTTATAAAACCATACAAAAACTCAAAAACATTTTGTGTGTTTATTTGATTATTGTTTGTTGTCTGGTCTTTTGTTTTCCTATTTGGTCTTGCTTCTTTGATTTATTTTTTTCCAAGTAAATATTGATGATTCACATGGATATTCATTGTCTATATCTTGATCCTATGTTATTACATTGTTCTTGAATCATTTTGTTTATTTGATTATTGTTGGTGACTATTTTTTCTATTTAATTTTGTTTTTCTCTTTTGTGTTTGAGAATGCCTTGATGGTCTACATGGATCTTGATTATTCATATCTTAGTCTCATATCGTTAAGATGTTCTTGAATTTTATTTTTAAAAGTTTTTATTCCTACTTAAGATCATATATTGATTTCAATTTAGGTTCATTTTTCTTTGTTTTTTCTTTTTTGTTTAAATGTAAATCATTGTAACTCTAATTTTGGTCATTATTTCACCATTATCCTTAGTTATAGATATTCACATTTGAACTTGCTCAACACAATTGGAATATTATGTAATTCTAAGTTATTCATACTTATGATGCCTAATTTATTTTACTATAGTAAAAACTTTGTGCTTAGGTCTCAACATCTTAACATCAACATCAACTTTGATGAATGATTCTCAAGAACACTTTGCAAAACCTAGGCTCATGATATGGAATTAGGATTCTAGGTAGCATGCATTTTAGGCTTCTTTGTCTATGCTTATATGTGCATCTTTTTGAATACATTGTGATTCTAATGAATTCTTGGTCCATTTTCATCATTCTTCTTCATTCCATTCTCTCCCAAACATGGGTGAACTACATTGGCCTAAAGTTTATGTTGGAACATGAGTCCATGGAACTATGTAGGTAACACTCAATTTATATTAAGGTTATCTCAACTATCTTTCAGTCTTATTTTCATCTCTTTCATCACTTTGTGCATTCTCATATGCTTGGTTTTATATGGCTTTTTAAGCCATTACACCATTGCATGTCCATTTGCACCCACTCACTTTAACCTATCTTTTTGGTTATATCCTTGAGCTATTTTTCTTTCCATTTGACCATGCTGGGGCACAACATCTAAACCATGTTTGAATTAAATCAACTCTATAGGGGAAAAACATTCTTTATTCTTTATCAATGATCAAAATTCACCCTATAGGGGCAAAACTATTTTATCACGATCAAATCTACTTTATTGGAGTACTTATTATGTTCTATTTAGAGACCCCATTCTAGTGGTGCTTCCCTTCCTAAAGAAAAATGTTCTCTCTTTTCCTCTAATTCATATCTCTCCACATTAAATCCCATGATGACAATATTTAGTGTGCAACTTGATTTAGGATTGATCAATGCCATAAGCGTGCAATTTGTACTCTCAAATTGGGTCATTTACAATGTGTCGCTTACATTTATGGATTGTTTCTTTCCCATTCCCCCTATATATGGGGCCTATTATACCTCTAATTATAGTTATATCATTGATGGTAATCACATGTGCAAGCATTAGCTCATCTGGATGTGATCTATTCCATGGGTTAATCTCTCACTTTCTCTCTCTTTTTGAGAGTCCATCCTTTTATTCCATCCTAGTATGTCCTCTCGAGGGGGCATCATGGGTCTATTCCAATTTCTTCTTGATGACTCTTTTCTTTGAAAAGATGTTGCTTCACCTGAATGTCTCACTATGCCTTCTCAAATAGGGGCAAAATGTAGACATCCAATTCCTAAAACCATTAATGTTGATATTGTTAATCTTACTCAAATGCACATTTTAGGTCAAAATCTATAAAATTCCTTAAATGGTTTGAAATTGTCACTTACAAGTGCTAGTTTAGGTCAAAGTATCCCTAAATAGGGCAATATATTTTATGGGCCAGCTAACTTTGTTTTGATCATTTTGAGTCAAAATTACATATTTGCTATTTTGTGCTCTGGATCACTCTTTTATTCTAAATTCATTGGTACATGCCATGTACCTTCATTATTTACTATTGGTAACATCCTAAATGGGAATACAGCTCTAACACATCTAACATCACCCTCTAGTTCCTCTCCAATCAAATTATGACCCAATAATATGACTTTCTGACCATTTTGATTAATTGAGGGCCAATTTTCAAATAATTGAAAAAATGTTGATTAAACTTGTTTAAGGATAATTAATCCAAATCAAGATCTTAAGTGGATTTTCCATAGATATTTTTGAATATCTCATTATTGGAAATTGATTTTGAATATCTACATCACCTAATGACATCATTTATGGGGTGGCATCCATCAAGCCATAAGTGCATAAAATATTAGGATTATGGGTCACCCATGATTAGTTAATGCCTCCCATGCCTCTTCAATGCCCCTTATTCCAAGTTCATGATGAAGATAATTATGGATTTAATTCCAAATATTAGGATTATCCATGGCCACACATCTCAATCTTGAGATGGCCAATTATGGTTGATCCTGACAAATCTAAAAAATCTATAAATAGAGAGGCCATGGACATGAATTTTAAGCTTGAATATTGCAAAGTTATAATGTTAAATTTTTTTCACAACCCTTTGCATTTTATCATTGATTTTGTTTTCAAACTTCATTGATAGGCTAGTTTAGTGATTTGGAATCATGAGCCTAGGTTTTATGGAGTGTTATTGAGACATTAGAAGAGTTTGCCACCATTGTTGACAAAGACAGGAATGCTTGATCAAGGGAGAACATGATTTTAAGCCACATGGGTATGGTGAATCAATTTGGGAAGGTAATATGATGTTTCTTTCATTCATTTGTTTCTTTCTATCCTTTGTAATTCCTATAGGAATATATAGGATTAATTATTTAGTTTTTTATGCAATTTTCATGATTTATGGACTAATGTTTGACTAACTTGATTTTTAATCATCTCTACACTACTTTCCAAAGATTTCAAACCTTTGATGAAACTTTTACCATGGACTGTAAGTTAGAGAACTAAGCCATTAACGAAGGCAAACTAAAACTCAAGAACAAGAATTCAACCTATAAAACTAATGAAGCTTCTTCTTCCAAGTCAGGCAACCTACTCAATACTAACACAAAAATCAAGGGAAACATGAATGAAATTTTCCTTATAGTTTCCCCTCTACCTTTTGTCAACCAATCAAATTCCTCTAGTTCCTCAAAGCAAAACCCAAGGAACCAAAATTTGGAACAAACAAAAGCAATTCACTCCACTTGGAGGATATTATGCTTCCATCTTGAAGAAGTTATTGAAATAAAACATCATTCAACTTCTTCCTATCAAGCCACCCCCTCAATTTGAATCTTCTCATCTTGCACCTAGTTGGTACAATAAGAATGATATATGTGCCTTTCATAGAGTAATAGGACATGATGTCAGTAGGTGTGACATTTTCAAGAACCTTATACAATCCATCATTAACAAGGGTAATCTTATATTAGATAACCCCAATGCACCATCAAACCAAGCCCTTGATATATTCAAGAAACCTTTCTTGAACCATGCTCCTACCAAGAATGAGAGCAACAAAGTTGAGTGGTCTCATGATACCCATATAGTTAACATGGTAATTGATGCACTCATTATCAAACCATCTAGTGTCCAATATTATGATTCTCCATTATCTATTGAGATAATGAACCCACCTTCCTTTCATTAAAACACTCAAAGTGAGTAAATACCATCCTCTCTCCCTCCACTTATTGAGGTACTTGAGCCACTAGCCATCCTTTTAGTTGATATATCATAACAACCAACCATCATCATCTTATCTTCACCTTTAGCTACCAAGCAAACCATTTCCCCTTCAAAGATCATTCTTGAGGAAGAAACCCCCATGTCTACTCCTCCCATAGAGGAACCACATATATCAACCTCACATCCTTTGATTAAGGAAGATGATGAGGTTACCATACCTATTCCTCCACCTAGGGGCCTATCTTTCAACTCCACTATTTAGGGAATCAAACCAACCTATAAACCTTTCTCTAGGCTAGTGTAAAAATTGGATTTTATCTCCAATATTGACATGGATCAAGCCACCTTTTGTTATCACTTAGGCCTCCCTTATATTACCTAACCAAAACCTCTAACCCTTTCTCAATCAGACCAACCCACCACTTCCATTGACTAACCTCTTATCATATCTACCAAAACAACCAAACCTTCTAACCAACCAACTAAAACCTCCACCAAATAAACCAACCTTAAACCACTTAAGCTAACCAAGACCCAAATAGCCAAGCCCTCTCCTATCATCCCAACTAGATCTATCAAGAATCTTGGTATCCTCTTTATACCAAGCCTTAGTCACCTATCTATGAAAGTATACCTAACCCCCTCAAGCCCACCAACCAAACATTAGACCAAAGTAACCAAAGAGGAAAAACCAAACCAAGGCCAAAAGGCCTAAATTTTTCCTCCCTCAACCTTGCCCTCCATTTTGGGGCTTCATACCTCTACCTTGAGTAGGAAGCTAGTTGCCTCTACCAAAACCTCACCACCTATTTTGGTGACACCTTCACAATTTCACTCTGATACACCTATTTTCACCATGCCAACAATACCTAAGCTACCTACATTGTGATATTTCACCTCTAGCTCATCAACCTCCTATCTTAAATTGAAGCCACTAACCAAGCATACCACCCTACCCAAAGTGAATACTTCCAAACCTATTTCCAAGTAACCTCTTACCTCAACCATCCACACAAAAATTGTTAAACCTTTATCATCTATGACCAAATCCTATTTAGTCATTCTCTATAGGTTATTACAAACCTCTCACATAGACCTACTTCCCATCAATCCCTTTGACCCTCTAACTTATAAACCTATATAGTACAATGACACACCTAGCCATGATATAAAGAATTACAAAGCTCTCCAAACCATCATCCATTAACTTTATGATGAGGATGATCTATTAACAGATGAACCTCCTATGAGCCCCATACTAGTCCAACCCCCCACTATACCTACCCAAAACTCACCCACCCCTCCACTCTCACTTCAGAGTGAATACAAATCTGACCAATCCTTTAGCTCAACCTCTCCTATCCATACTATCAATGTGGTCACTAGAACACAATAGAAAGTAAGGGGAAGGCTAAGGTTTCCATTCCTTAAATGTACCCTTCTTCAAATTCCTAACCAACCTTCACCTAACCATATCCATCTTTTACCAAACCCAAGGTGTCTATCTTAGATACCTCCTAATCCAACCCCTCATAATCTATCAAGAGTGTTATCCTCAAATAATTCCATCAGACCGCAATGAAGATGAGCTTATATGAGTTAATCTCTACCTCTTCACATCATCACCAAAAACTAATAGAGGCTTTGTAATCCATTAAGGTCCAACTTGAGGACCCCCAACCTATAACTACCTTTATTGATGCCCTTCATATTTCTAACCTTGTTACCTTTATGGATTTGGAAATACCCTCCATCCATCTCAAAGACCTATATCCTATTTTATTTATCACTTACTACATCAACCAAACCCACATCAAATGGGTCATGATTGATGGGGGAGCTATCATCAACATCATCTCTTCTCATGCTTACAACCAACTCAACCTACTATATTATTTTATGTCCAAATCCTTGATCATCATTTATTCCTTCAATGATACCATGGTCACTACCTTGGGAACCATCATCCTTCATATATGTGTAGGACCCCACATGCTCCCCAAAATTTTATATGTTGTATAAGGTGAATTCTAATACAACATCTTGTTGGGATGACCTTAGATTCTCTCCATGGGTTGCATTACCTCTACCCTCCACCATTGCATTAAGTTTGAACATGAAGGTCAGGTCATCGCCATCCAAGCTAACCCAAGTCCATTATTGACATGTAACATGACCTACCACCTGAATGATGTCCTCATATCCCCTTACAACACACCCTTAATAGTTAAAACCCAACCTTTAAACACTAAAGTAGATATCATATCCCCTTTCTACTAATGAGGCATCGACTAGCTCCCCTATACCTTCACACCAAATTCCTACCATAGACCTTTTAGAATAAATGTTCCATCACCTTTCATTAGGGGAGTATCACCTTCTTGCCCTTGATGCTTTACCTACTCCTCATGAGTATGGGAAAATTACCAACCAACCAAGATATGAACCCAATGTTGAAATTGCCATTCCCTTTAGACATCCCAACCATCAAACCCTCTTTAACCCATTAGTGCTTCCACCACCTTTGTCTCCCCTAGGTAATTTATCACTAGTGTCTCCTACTTTTAAAAATTAAGATTGGATGAGATATACCTCCATTAGTGTGCTTGGAAAGGCTTTGGTCTTGAGTGATATGAAAATGGCCCACATGAGTTGGTGTCTATTGAGACCTAAGAACATCATAAGAAGCATGGCCTCAATTTCATCCTGCCTAATAAAAAGCAACCAAAATCACCTACCACTACCATTATTGAGGATGATACCCCCTCCTCACTAACCTCTCCCCTACCTGCATTTGAGGATAATGACATCATCCCACCTAACTTTTTTTCATCAACATGATCAACCTTAGACCCTTGACTTATTAGAAGGAGGGGGGGATCATAACCATCCCTTTGACCCATCTTGAGATGATAGGAGAATACCTCTTACAAGTAACATAGTTTAGTGTTAGGATGATGATTTTGTTCTCACCTATCTTGGTGCCTTAGATTATTCAATCCACAAATCCCTTCCTCCTGAGTCTTCAACCATGTTGAATGAATCCACCATGGATATCAACTTGGGCACTTTAGACAACCCCCATATTGTCAAATTGGGATAATCTTTTAATGTCAAGGAACTTCAAGACTTCCCCTCTTTCCTCCAAGACCATAACATAACATTCACTTCATCTTACAAAATATGCCTAAAATTGACCCTACCATCATTACCTATAACATAGTCATTCATCATGATGCCAAACCTGTCAAGAAAAAGCTTTGATATATGCATCTTCGCATAGTCCTTCTCATCAAAGAAGAGATTTAACATCTCCTATCTATCAACTTCATTCAACCTATTAACTACCTCCAATGGGTCTCAAATGTCATACATGTCACTAAAGCTATAGGGGGACTATGCATTTGTGTATGCTTTCATGACCTCAACCTTGCCTACCCCAAAGATGACTTTTCTCTACCTAACATTGACAAGCTTGTTGATCTTATAGCTAAACATGAGATGGTATCTCTCATGGATAGATTATCTAGTTATAATAAGATCTTAATCAATATTTAAGATCAATATAAAACCACCTTTGCCATCCCATGGGGTACCTTCTGCTATAGAGTCATGCCTTTCAGGTTAAAGAATGCTAGTGCAACCTACCAATGTGCCATGACCTATATATTCCATGACCTCATCTATAAGATTGTAGAGGACCATGTGGATGAATTTATGAAAGAATCAAAACTCTAGAAAGATCACTTAGCCATTATCACAATCATCTTTGATTGACTTATCCAGTATCATGTCTATCTTAACCCCAAGAAATGCATTTTTAGGTTTTTATCAAGAAATCTTCTATGTTTAATTGTCTCCCTTCATAGAATTAAAGTTGATCCCACCAAAATAAAATAAATCCTAGACATGATCCCTCCTACCAACCTTAAGTAACTCTAAATATTTCAAGGGAAACTTGAATCCATTTATCATTTCATCTCTTAGCTTTTAGATCAATGCTAGCCATTCCACCACCTCCTGAAGAAGGATGCATCTTTCAAGTGGAATAACAACTGTCAAAAGGATTTTGAGTCACTCAAAAAGTACCTTTTGTCACCACCTATACTTAAACCTCCCAAGGATGACTAACCTTTCTAACTTTATATCTCTACCACTAATCATTCCTTAGGGGTAATGCTGGCTCATCGAGATAAACAACATAGAGATAAAGATATATACTACATTAGTCATACATTGGTAGAGTATGAGAATCGATACAGTCATACTAAGAAAATTTTCTTAGCTTTAGTCTTCATGGCCATGAATATTCACCACTACCTTCTTAACCATAAAACCTATGTCATAACCAACATCAACCCATTCAAGTACGTGCACTCTAAGCCATGCCAAAACTAGTGTATGGCTAAGTGGCTCATGATCTTAATAGAGTTTGATCTTGAGTTCCTCTAATAAAAATCAATTAAAGGGAAAGTCATTACCAACCAATTGGCCAAAGCACCTTTAGTAGATAACCAACTTCCTCCTCTTGAGTTCTTTGATGAGTCCATTGCGGCCCTCTCTCAAGTACATTTCACCTATCAAGTCACCATGTTCTTTGATGGATCAAAATGTCAATGTGGTGGGGGAGCAGGTATCATCCTTATCCCCTTTGATGATGAACCTCTCCCTTTATCCTTTAAGCTTGATTTTGAATGTACCAATAATATGGTTAAGTATGAAGCCCTAATAATAGGCCTTTAGACTGCCTTAGCCCTGGGAGTCAAAAAAATCAATATCTTTGGTGATTTCCAACTTGTGGTCAACCAAATCAATGGCTTCTACTAGTGTAAACATGATATTTTTTAGTGTACAAGAAACTAGCTGATGAACTCTTATCATCATTTGAACACTACCACATCTAGTCAACCCCATGATCTATCATCAAGTTCATCAAAACCATGGCATACTTTGCCTCAGAGATCCCATCTACACCCTTGGAATCTAAGCTATACATCATTATCCATAGACTTATCTAGCCTTCCTATGTCAAACTAGATTTTCCCACCATTTTCAATGTGGAGGAAACCCAACTTAACCTTTGGTATCAACAAACCTTTGACTACCTTAACCTTGGTATAGTTCCTTCTGGCCTCTCTAAGAATGCTTAAAGAACTTTTATCCAAAGCACCTCTTGCTATACCATTATGGGGGGAATCCTCTATAAGTGTGGCTTTAATGGCCTCCTCTTTTGTTGCTTGCATAATCAAGAAGCCTCTCACACTATTAAGTAAATGCATGATGATATCTGTGCGGGACACTTTAACAGCTTCGCTATAGTTAAGCACATCCTTCACCTTGGTTATTATTATCCTAACCTTAACCAAGATTAATGTGATTATGTGAAAAAGTGTGTTAAGTACGAATAACGTGTTAATTTTCATCATGCACCTAGCCATAGCCTTTGAGTCTCCACCAACTTATGGCCCTTTTCACAATGGGGTCTAGACCTTATTGGTGATATCAACCCCCATTCCTTGCAGTGACACCATTATATCATTACCACAACCAAGTATTTTACCCAGTGCATAGAGGTTATTCCTCTAGTCTCAACCAAAGCAAAAAGGATTGTCAACTTTATCAACCATCATATCATGTGCTACTTTGGTGTTCTTCATAAGATTATAACCAACAATTGTAAATCATTTAAGAACAAGCAAGTACAGGGTATATGTAATTCATTTGGCATTAAATTAAAAATATCCTTATCTTATTTCCCTTAAGTAAATGGACAAGCTAAGGCCTCTAACAAAACTCTTAATAACATGCTAGCCAAAATGGTCAATGCATCAGGTCAAGATTGGCATTTGCACATCCCCTTCTCCTTGTGGGTATATCATACTAGAGTTTGAACCCATATACTACTAACCCATTTTCTCTTATGTTTGAAGCTAAGGATATCTTGCCTCTTGAAGTCTAAATCCCCTCTCTTTGCCTATCTTTTCAATAGCTTATATTAGAGGATGATTATCATCAATACCATTTATCCCAGCTTGAGCTACTTGATGAATTTCATTTAGTGGCCCTCACCCATCTTCATGTCTATTAAGAGTGTATCAAATATGCCTATAACAAGCACTTTAAAGTGTGATAATTCAATATTGAAGACCTCATACTAAAGGAAAACCAACATGACACTAATATGGAGAAGAGCAAATGGGGCAAGTTCACTTTCATTTGGATTGGACCTTATATCATAACCCATAAGTATGGATCAAGATCCTACCATTTTTATTCTCTCAAAGGCTACCTAGAGCTTGAGCCCCTCAATGCTTCACATCTATGTCCATTCTTTTGTTAATAAGGATCAAGTTCACCTTTTTTAACTTAAGCTCATCCCTTTCTATCTAACCTCATTTATCTCTCTTTTAGGGGGAAATCAATTAAAACTAAATCATGTGATTAGCTATCATCAACATTTCCTTATCTTAAATAATGGATATCACAAATCTACCCATGACATGGTTCTCATGGTACTTTCCACACCTTCATAGGATGGATTCCCATGGTCATTATTACCTCTTCACATCTAATGAACCTTCTTGTGATTTTAGTTTTGCCTTCATAAAGGTGAACCACTAAGACAACCTAAGCAAGTCTATGTCAAGAAAAATCAAAGAAAAATAACAAAATTAATGTCACTAGCATTCATAGACTACTCCTTTGAAGGAAAACTATTGAAAACCTCTTTGAAATTGCCATAATGTAAGGTGGACTACTCCCTCAAAGGATAATTATCAAAATCATTAAACAAAGCACATAAACGTAGACCACTCCCTCGAAGGATGGATGAGTAAGATTTTTTCAAAATCATAGCAATTTCTTGGAAGTTTCCCACATTGATCCGCTTCCCATATATAACATATATAACAATCAACAAAAAATCCATTATCACAATCAAAACAAAATTAAAATAATTTTGAAAGCTACAATCAGCTCTCAAACAATAAGATAAGGTGGAATACACAATCATCTTTTACAAGTAGAATTCCTATATTGATCAGTTTACATAATTTGTTATAGGCTTATTTACCCTAGTTTTTTGAATACTTATAATGGAGGCATGATAGTCTCGTAATAGGGTTCCATTTTCACCCATCTCCCCTTTACACTATATGCAAGGGATTTTTGAGTTTACTTAACATTATGTGGTCATGAGACATTTTTAGCCAATTAATAAATGCTAATATGAAGCATTTGAAGGGATTATGTTCATTAAGTTAATCCAAATTTAGTTTTATTTTAGTCCTTGTCAATGAGAAGGCATCGTTCCCTCTTCCTATCCTATTGTGACTAGTTGATATTTTCATATTATCTCTTGATTATGTTCTTTAGTCTCCCATCTAGTGTTGTTAATTAAAATCCCTCATGTGTTTTATTGTAAACATTAACAATAAACATAACCATAACCATAAGCACAACCATACCATGCATGATAATCACATTCATAAGCATTTAAACAAATCAACCATTTTCCACCACATGTCTAAGCATAATGAAATCTAAAATACTCATTAAAAATTAGCGTGTCATAAGCAATCAAGAAGCATAACCATAAACCAAAACCAACTCATGCATAACTAATCATATGTCAGTGTCTACATAGCCATACCATAAGTATAATCTATAAAGCAATGTAAACATCACATCATAAATGCTAAGCACCAAATGCAAATCATACACCATGATCATGGGCAATAAAAAAAGATCACACATATAAATCCAATAACATCATAACATGAACACAAATATCCATAATCATGAACCACCTATGTCTAATCATCAACATCATCATATACATTATGTGTATCCATAAATAATACATGTAATAAATGTATATCATCTCTCTCTCATATACATCTCACATCATTCACATGTAGGATAGTATCAAAATCATGTACATACAATATATCAAAACGTGTAATATCATGACCCTGGTACACCACTACCTACACTATAATTTGGTCCTAGTCCTCTTAGGATGCCTATATGTCCACTCACTATAGAGGCCCACTATCCCAAAGTAGCCATGGATGGACCACCTATTAAACTAGCTCTATAGTCTCCCCATCTGAGCTCATTTTAACACTATGCTAGAACAATAGCCTCATAATACCATAGCTCCTCTAATATAGCTAGGTATCAATATGTAGGATTGAAACCTAATGGAGTTGCTTGTCCTTCCATTACCCCTACCCTATATCTCAAGGTATCCCTCTCTTGAGTCACTAAACTAAGGGAGATCTGAGCCTTATATTGATCTCCTATAAAGGTGGAAACTTGACCCTATAAAGTGAGCCCTAAAGAGTGGCCACCTATCCCTATAAACCTATGATCTGAGCCTATGTAGCTACCAGTGTTGCCACTGTCTATCCATCCTGACCACCACCCCACATATGTGCCCTTGATGGATCCACATCTATGGCCTATCATCCCCCATCATCCCATCCAAAATCAACTACTACATATAAGGCCTGGTACTAGGCCATATAGCCATCAATAACACTAGCATCATCTATCCCTGCTCTAGTAGGCAACTCCTCATGATCTAATACTACATCTTATGGATGTAGCTCCAGAAGTAAAAACTCTACATCTTCTCTCCTATACCTCTAAAAAGGAGCTAAAATCCCCTACACAAGTCCATACTACCTCTAAACTCTCTCAAATGGGATGAGCTCAGTCTCACCATCTTATCTCCCATAGATCCATCTCCATCTTAACTGAATGCTCAGTCAACTCTCATAAAAATGACAAATACTTACTTGTAAATTGCACAAAAATCTCATAGGTCAATAATAAATAGTGAAAATGAAATGTCATTTTCACTTCTTATTATTTGGTCATTTAGGGTTCCAACTTGACCATTAATGGTTAGGGTGACCATCAATGGTTAACCCTTAGGATCCTTGACCATTGATGGTCAACCCTTGGGACTTTTGACCATCAACGATCAGGGTCCCACCCATTTTAACTTTTTTAGAACCCAACCTAGGTGCCACCCTTTGGAAATCACCTTTCTCTACCCAAATTTTTTGGAGATTTCCCTTCTCTAGCCCATCATTAGACCATGTCAACCTTGATTTTGGCCATTTTTGACCCACATTTTTATTTATTTTATGATGACCATGCTTGGTTTTTTTGACCATACCAATCAACCTTGCCATGTTCACTATTTGTATTTTCACCACCTAGTATATAACCAGATCATTTATATCTTTTTGGGAACAATTCCTATCATGGATACCCATGACACTTGACCCATTTATCTTTTTCAAAGGAACACTTCTTACCTTGAATACCTATAGAAACACTAAACCTACCTAAGAGACTAACATGTGTACCCAACCACCACACCTACATGTAGTTACATGATTCACTTGTCACTTATCCTTCTTAACACTGACCCTTATTATTTTTAACGGCATTGGAAACTTTAGTATTTGCATGATCTTGACTATCACACTTAGTCACATTTTATGCACAAGTTTTAATTCCAAATACCCAACACTCTTATCACCCACCTTGTGACTCACCATATACCGCTTATCAAACCCACACCTAATTTTGTTCTTCCTTATCAAATCCCAATTTTAGGGGGAACACCTCCTCCCATGTTCAAGGCAACTAGACCTTTGACCAACATCAATTTTTATTTTGTAGCTGGTTGATTCAAAGCTGCATAATAAAAAAGGGAAAAAAGTAGACATTAGAAATATTTACACTACAATTTTGAATGTCAAAAAAACCCTTGGACTACTTAGGACCCCTTTGGTACCAATTTTACCCCTTGACCACTAATCAGGCCTAACCCATATTCAATTGACCTACTATATCAACCTTAACTTTTATCCCTTTTTACCCTTTGACACTCGACCACTGATAGGATGAATACCGATGATCACCCTAACCATCGATGATCAGGGTGCACCTACCTAACCAAAAGTATGCAAACCACCTACTTTGCTTTTCTAAATATAAGTTATCTAAATCCTATATTGAAGTTTTGCATGGATAATTTATAATTAGATAGCCTAGTTGAAATTTCACTTCCACCTCTTACTTATTCCTATAAGAAGAGAGGATCTGAGAGGTGAAATCCATATACAATTGTTATCAAGATATTTGTTCATCTAGGAGTTCCTTTTTTATAGGTCAAATCACCATCAACAATCCAATAATCCAATAATTATATCAAAGAGCTAATTTAATACCACCTCTCCATCAATTTCTTAGGTACCATTACTCTATCAAACTCAAGCTAGATTCCACCAATAGGTCAACCACCTCAACCATCCACCCAATCAACTTCTAGTAAGACAAGCACTTGTTTCTTAGTATTCATTTACTTTATTTCCATTTCATAATAAACCTAAGCCTTACCCATTCTGATAATCCATTTTTTAGATATCATGAATTAGCTAAATTACCAACATAGATCCTCACATAGTAACCATCAATGGTTGACTCAATTACTGATGGTATGTCTAACCATCAATGACCACTTTGACTACAGACGGTCACCTTAACTACTGACAATCAACCCAACTATCGATGATCACTATGGCAGTAAAACCTAGCAAGCTAATTTCACCTACCTACACCCAATCAAACCTAATTTTATATGTTCTTACCTATTCACAAACCCCTTTCTAATTTTTTAAAGCATACCCCAACCCTTTAGTACTAGTATTAATTAGTTTATCACTAATTTAGTCATTGTTAGCATATTTCTAGCAAGAATTCTTGTAGTCAGTTTTAGTATATTTTGATCTATTGATGCAAGTACTCTCCTTTATATTTGTGAACTTAATTACATATAATGTGTGGATTGATATCCTCTAAGGAAGCTCTCACTTCTAAGATCTATCTATCACTAGGAAATCCACTCAACTATCTATCTAACAAATAGGTTTGATTTAGTGCTTTCTTATTTGTGGGTAATCTTTCCAAGCCAAAGAAGAGCTCTTTACAATCTTCTAATTTCAATGTGTGCACAATCAATCAAGTTTTTAAACCATACCTGTATCAAGTTTTTTTCTCTCTTTCTTTAGAACTTAAGCAAAAATTCATTGAAACATGTGCCTTGGTGTCCATTGATGGGTTGTATAAGTAAGCCATCATATGATGCTGAGGTATGATATCTTTGAGAGGTCTAAGAATGTGACTCAAGCCTAGAGGGCCTAGTGGGGTGAATAATGTTTACTTGTTTGGGCAAGTTAGAAATCTTGGGAGATCTCTTTTTATAATGAGTATTTATTAGAGTATGTACTTCTCATGTTTACTAGTTATAGCTATGTATTTCACACTTTTCTCTAGTTTTCCCTATGTGAAGATATATTCCACATTGCTTAGTTAGGCTAGTTCTTTATTTTGCTTTGCCTACTTATGTAAGGGATTCCTATTGTACTAACATATCATTCTAAATAAAGTTTGACTTGATTTTCTTTGCATCTCATTTGTCTACAACTTCCTTATGTGATGTTTTTTATTTTTATCACTTCAAAATATTGGGTTGGAATTTCTTTACCATTCCTAACATGGTACTATAACTTTGAGGTATTGCAATCATCCACATTTCTACATTTATTTTTATATACTTTACTTGCTACACTACTTATTCCCTTGCCATACATCCCCAAATTTTTTCCTTTCCCTCTTCTAGATCTACAAATGACACTTTCATTGAAGTTTTAAAAAGATTGAGTTCATTTAAGTTTTGAATAAAGAATATTTCCATTGAAGGTTGAAGTCTGCATTGGAGAGAGGAGGCATTGAGTTCTTTATAATGGGAGGCATTGAGTTTTTTTAGAAATAATTACCTAATATGTGGCATATAAAGCTAGGAGTTGGAGCATTATTTTGGATGGTGTTGGAGTTTTTTTCTTACATGCATTATGTTTTTTTAAAAAATAATTTTACACCATTATTCTTGCTTGGTGCTAGAAGGAAGATTAGAGAGGATGAATTATAGAAGGAGAATATTGGAGTTTTTTATTTATCTTTTTATAAGTGATTTTAGAAGGAACAATTTTAGAGAGGCACCTTTTTTGGTCTACAATATCAGATCTCTGCATTTGGACTATGCATTTCTTGGTAGAGGAGATCAGAGCTTAGTGTGAGGATAGTCTACATGGGGATATTCTTTAAGACTACGTCTCATTATTAGGACTATTTTTTGTCTTTCTTTTGCTCTATATAAGACTATGTTGAAAATAAGATCAATGGTTTTGGAGAGGATTGCCAAGTAGTGGAAGAGGTGTAAGACTAGTATCTGCATATCAAGCCTATGCTAAAGTCTTCAATCCAAGTTTGCACTTTAATAACATTATCTAGTTTCTAGACTACATGATGCTAAGTGAAGGACCAAAGTAGAGAATTTTAACTTTTGTATAAGTGTTATTTTGTGCTTGACTACTGCATTGAATATCTTGTTGTTGTTTTTTGGTCTTTTTTTACAAACTATGGCCTATTCCATTGCCATTCTTCTTTGGCATCCCTTTCTAGTAGGTCTGAGTTGGAGTTGGGAGGATTCAACAACATTATCTCTCTTGCTCAGTGATTTTAAAGGTGAAAACAATATAAATCCACTTCTTATTCTTTTTAAAATAGTTGTACATTTCATTATTTTCTTTTTTAAGTTGTAATTTTTCTTAATAGAGGGAGTATATTTCACTTACAAACACACACACAGGTAATTAGGAAGATATTTTTTCACTTTGGTTTATTTTTATAAGTCTATGGTTCGATTCTAGGTCTAATGAGTGGTTGGACACCTACCTTATTTTATGATTTGGTCACTAAAATCTATTTCTAGTGTAATTTTTATTATTTTGACCCATTTTCAAAAATTCGTAAAACCTTTAACTTTTGAACCATAACTTAGATTTGAGTTCTATTTTTTAAAATTTTTTATGGCTTTAAAATATATATTCATTGGTGTCATTACTTTATAAAAATTCATTACCTTTATAAATTTATAAATTTGTGCACTTTTTTGTATTCTTTTTTCTCTTTAGTGATTCATTAGCATGGATTCTACATATGGTATTGACCATTGTGAGTATTTTACTACAAATAATTACTATACATGGATACCTCAAATGTAAATAATCATAAAACACAAAATATTATGGTCCCTAATGAATGAAACTCAACCATAATTTACATGAGAGTTTGAAAAAATTCAGCACCAATGTAAGTTTGAAGAGTGTATGGGTTTAATTAGGACTTATGTGAGTGATAGTTTGTTATTTCATTTAGATGGGTGTGATAAACCATTAAAAATATGGGAAAAGCTAAAGGGAATATTTGGAAAAATAGGTCACTTGAGATCTATGCATCTTCAAGTGGAGCTTATGTCACTCAATTTGGATGAATTTTCCTCTATTGTAGACTACCTCAATAAGTTTAATCATTTGTTGACATAGTTAAAGGGGATTGGATGAGATAATAAAGATGAAGAGTGCTTGTACTTGATTTTATCTAAGTTGAGTGGTCCATTCCAAATCTTTACTTCTACATTTTTATCTAGCATGGATGCCTTAGGTGCCACATTTAAGATGTTATATTTAGAGTTGTTTTGTGAGAGACTTACTAGGGAGGAATCAAAATTGTCTTACCTTGAGTCTTATAAATCTTAAAAATCATTAGTATCATCACATCATAATAATAGTGGAAAAATAAAGAGTAAGAATAAACTCCCCCCTCCTCCATCTCAAAATGTACCTAATCCCAAAACCAACACATCTAAACACAAATCATCTTCTAAATCTAAGAATAAGTCTAACTTATCATGCTCTTATTGTGGGGGGGACTGGTCATGAAGATTCTAGGTGTTTCAAGAGAATCCAAGCCCTAGAGGATGCATTTAGAAAACCCAATATTTCTATCTCCACTCCTCCATATTATGAGCATGAGAAAGCACTTAATGTTGTTAGGAGATCATAGTCACCTATTTTAGACAGTTGGGTTCCAGATTATGGTGCTTTACACCATATGAATTCTTCTAAGGAGTCATTTATATCTCTTGGTTTGATTTTTACTTCCAACATTGAGGTTAGATATTATTCCTTTATTTTTTATAAGGTAAAGGGTGACATATAGCTAGATGGTGGCTACATCACTAATGCATTATATGTTCTAAACATCACTACCACTTTACTTTCAATTTATCAAATTTACCATTCTAGTCAGGGCAAGACATTGGATTTCAAACCATAGGGTGATGAAGTTAGAGATTTATTAGAGCCACATATACTTATTACACAGGTTGTTGTTGATCATAGTTATTGAATCTATTATTTGAGGTTTTTGTTGATACTTCTTTAGGGACATGTTTAGTCTCTCAGATAGATTCTAAGAGTAGGCTTTGGCATGAGAGATTTGGACATATCAATTATAGATATTTGAAGGAGTTAGGCACTCACAATATGGTAGAGGGTCTTCCTAAATTTTCATGTCTTGATGGAGTTTGCCCTAGTTATGTATTAGGGAAACAACACCAAGATCTATTTCCTAAGGGTATGTCCATGAGAGATTCTTCACCACTTGGGATTGTGTATAATGATTTGATGGTCTTTCCTACTCATTTCAATAGAGATAAGTATGCACTTACCTTTATTAATAATTTATTGAGGAATACTTGGGTTTATTTCCTCAAGTACAAGAGTGATGTCTTTTCTCACTTCAAAGTCTTTAAGGCTTTGGTCGAGAAATAGTCTTCTAGTTGCATCAAGAAAATTTGTATAGATAATGGGGGGGCAGTACTTTGGTTGAGAGTTATCTAATTTTTTGTTATACCATGGTATTATTCCACATAATTATGTTTCACATACTCCAAAATAAAATGGATTAGTAGAATGGAAGAATTGAACTTTGAAGGAGATGGCTAACTACATGATGCATTCACATGATTTACCTCCTATCTATTGGGCAGAGGCAATTAAGTGTGAAAACTACATTCAAAACCAAACATCACATAGAGCACTTGAGAATTTGACTTTGGAGGAGGCTTGGTCTAGAACCAAGCCTGATGTCTCACTCTTTTAAGTCTTTGGGAGCTTTGCTTGGGTGTTTTTACCAAAAAAAAATAGAAAGTGTTGACCAAATTTGACTTTTAGGTCAAATTGGGGTACCCCTAGATAAAAAATTAATTTTTTAGGTGTTTTATGGGTATAATACATATGTAAAAAGGTGTTTTATAGGCTAATTGATGTCATTTAGTGTTATACTAGTCTTGGTCCTTAGTCATTTTAGTCCTTTTAGTCATTTTTGGTCATTTTAAGCTTTAAAAAGGTGCATTTAATGACTTGTATGAATTTATTGGGAAGTGTGAATATTAAAAAAGATTATGTCACATGAAATTTTTTGTAATAGTTCTTAATCAAATGTAAAAACTGAAAAGTGGTAGGTTCTTCAGTAGAAAAGGTAGTTTTCTTGAGAAAGGAAGAAATTTTAGAACTTGTATGGCTCATGGGGAAGTGTGACACATGGGAAAAGATCATGGAATTTAAATTAATGTTTATTAAACTCATGTTAATTATTAACACATTTTTTAAGTCTCTTAAAATTCTAAAAACCATTTTGCTCCATCTTTGCTTTCTTAGACATGCAGAAGTGACCTTCAGGTTTTTATCTTCATACAAACCTCTGAAGAGGTTTCAAGTCAAATTATTCTGGGAGTTGTATTATAATAAAATAAATTAATTTTCATATAAATATTTTTAATGATGGTGGCCTATGCTTCATGAACCACCCTCATGATGTTGAATGTACTTTTTTACCCACTATTTCATGCACCCTATGGGTTTTACTCTATTTTGGGCAAGTCCATATGAAATAGTTGGTGACATTAACTCCAAAGGATGTTGGATTACTTATATAATGTTACAAATTATTTTTTTTCATGTTTTAAGGTGTTTAGATGAGTCAAATTGCTCAAAGTTGTAAGAGAAGCACCATTCTATGTTGCAGACAACTTTTCCTCTATTTACAAAATCTTCATGTTTTGATCATGATTCTATGGTTTTGATAGATTTTTTTAATTAATTTAACATATTATTTGTCTTATCATATTTAAATTTAATTCTCTAAGTCAAAATATCCATGAAAATGTAGTTTTTGAGTGTCATACAATCATGTGACAGGAAAATACACCTACAGGTGCTTTCATGAAGGTTTCTCAACATTGAAAGGGAAGTTTTAGAGCCTATATTGAGTTTTTAAAATATTTAAGTTTAATTTTAACACCATTTACATGATATTTATTGACTATTTTAGGAATTTCCTTCAATACATGGACTGCGCCATGCTCCCTACATGTATACAGTTCACCATGCACTTATAACCTTCATTGATGATGTCATGACATGATGAAAGACTTTATAGTTGTTTCAAGTTATTAGAGGTGTGAGGAATACATTTTAAGTTTTTATATTGATATAAAATTCATGAGCGGCCTAAATCAATGTGTATGGCCCATGTTCTTCCCACTACTTGTATGCATTAAAAATCCACACCTACAGGTGGTTTAGCAGGGGTTAAGGAACCTTTTTAAAATGCTAAACAGGTGGTAAAAATCATCCTAAACTCATAACATATGTAAAGGATCATAATATTCAAATTTAAAAGTGATATATTCATTGACTAAGTTGAAATCACTTTCTAGTAGGGAGAGATCGAGTTTAGGGAAGCTTTCCCTAAAATGTATAAATAGAGGTCAAAGGTTTTGAGAATATCATATGATAAGGCTATAAAAAATTATCATGAATCATATTATGCTCATATTATATAAAATTATATTTCAAGGTTTTAGGGGAAGATGAGTAGTGGAGGATGGTAATTTTGAGGCCTAAAATTGCCTATAAAACATTAAATTTAGGCATTATCATCTATAGGTCTGACTCTAAAAGGAGCTTTTTTCATCCAAAGTTGCATAATGGAATATACACCATATTGTTAATGTTTCCAATGGTTTAAAGGGGTAATCATGATCTAATATACCATCTTAAATAGGATATACATTTTTTTTTACTTTTTAGACCACTCTCGGTCCGTACATAGGCCTAATTAGCCACCTATAGCCAGCCAAAAGTGGAGGTTTGAAAGAGTACTTTCCTTCTAATCAACCTAGGTGCATAAGTAACCTAGAGAATGGTATGAAAATTTACCTCATATAAAATAGGAAGGATAGGTTAAGGTTTTTGGTTTTTGTCTCATTCACACCTTCAGATATACCTCATTTGTAATAAACACCTACAACTAACTATAGATGGTTGAGAACAGACAGTAAGCAAATAAATTGGGTTACTTGAGGTGTATAGTGAATAAAGGTGAGAAAATGGAACTTAAAAAATGTAATATGAATCTAGGGGAATTTTAGGAGGTAATTAAAAATATATTTGAATTCAAATCATGTACTTATACCTATAGGTACACTCCAAAATGCAAAACATAGTCAGTTGGGGTTGACTAAGAAAGACAGTAAACAAAGGGTGATGATTCTAAGTGATTGGTAGATTCAAAAACTTGAATAGATAGATCCAAATAATTTATATAATATATTTAAAGGATAAATAGGACCCAATATAAATTTAAGTAGTCCCAAGGAGGTAATTTTCACCTACAAGTAGGGAATACACAGTCTTGACTAAAAGAAAGGGTTTTAAGGGTCATCAAGGGTATGTGGTGAGTTGGAAGGATAAACAAGTTTAAAAAATATTTAAAATGATGTTTTTACTTTTAAAGTTCCCTATCCTATGAAAATAATTCCAATAAAGAGTTTAAAACAAGCTAAACATAACTCATAAAAAGTATACCCTGCATATAGTGACTTTGCTTAGCAGCCTGTTTTGGTTTTTGAGATTTTGGAAGGTCATATGAGATGAATAAGTGATAAATTTTTGTACAAGTAGTAATAAAAACTTGTATAAGAACCTAAAAAAACAAAATTGTTTGAGATAATATGGGAAGTACCCCTATTTTATCTTAGACAGGGGGTACTTCCCCTCATGTATAAATTGGACAATTTTGAGAAATGATTCAAAAGGACTCTTCAAAAGTTTATAAAACCTTGCAAGGAGATATGTGGATCTATAAAAAATATATGAAATCATGAATAATCAAATAATAAATATTTAATCTTAATGGAATGGTCCAAACCATAAGGGTTGTAGTTAGGTTTATGAGGGATGGTTAAGCCTAGTGTTCAATTGGGGGTCTAACTCCATTTCTAGCCTTAAGGATGATTCTCTATCTTTTGAAACATATTTTTGAGACCATATAATAGGTGTTAAAGCCTATATTTTTTCAGGGAATCCATAAAATTTCATTTTAGGCTTTAGCATGCAGAGAGGCTACAAGATCAACATTAGGCCTAATGCCAAAATGAGGAGCCATATTCATTTATATCATGAAGTAAACATATAAATGGATTGGAACATGATTTTTGGGTCATAATATACATGTTAAAGCTTTTGGAAGTTAGAGAATCATAAGGAATCCAATTTTAAAACTCAAAACCAACATTAGGCCTATGAGAATAAGGAATCAAGCTTGACAAGGCAAGTTTAGATGCTCACATATTTTTGGAGGTTATGCATGGGGATCTAAGGAGTTAGGGGAAGTTGATAAAAGTCTTGAAATGTGTTTTATTGAAATTTTTTGGTAGATTCAACATCCCATATTTATGACCTTAAGAGGGTAAAATAGGCTTAAACCCTCTAAAACCCTTACAAATGACCAATTCAAGGATATGCAAGAGATAATGCACAAAAATGGACTATAATGGCATGGATGATGATTGGATGTTAAAGAGGACTCAGTCAAGCTCCCTACCATCAAAATTAGCTGTATGGACAGGTATAAAACAAGATTTTCTTGATAGTTTTATGCATTATGTATGCTACAAGAGGAGTCTAAAGATGAAATTAAATTTGAAGGTAAGTTTAGGAATTTTAATAACTCCCTATTTTCATTTAATTCTGGGAAAAAACTCCTAAGTGTCCAAACAATATATCTCATCTCAGCTAATCAAAACTGGCATAGTGGACAAGCTAGTGAGAAGGGTGGAGATCTTCAAGTGAGGTGATTTTAAGGTGTTCTTAATTATTATAAGGACATGAAGGGTATTTTTAGGTGTAATAAACTACCTCCCATGGATTTTCATGAGAAAATGATTCCAATTTTGAGGCCAAGTGTGCAGGGTGTATGAAGGAGTAGTTTTTTGGGACTACAGATGATGATAACTCCTTCCCAGATGATTATAGATGACCAAGCCTACAAAAAATTCATTTAAAGGCATGTATGAAATACTTAACATTAATACTAATAATCATACCTATTCCTAATTAGTTATGAGGTGTTCAAATAGTGTTAATCATGAAGGCATTTTTTTTGAGCCAATTAAGGGAATTTTATGCCACTTTGCAATAGTTTAATGAATTGGATGGACACTTATTAATTATTACCTTGAGTGGTTCATCACCTATCCTATTCTCATGCACAAGTAACTTATTTTATCATCTTGACAAGTGTCTTTGTGACCCTTATACTTCTCTCTTCTCCTCTCTCTCTCAAGTTCTATAAGAACTAGCTATTTTGGCCATTGTAACTTATGCTCCACCTAAGTATGGCAAAGACCTACTCATTTACATAACATTTTGATAAATAATACTACTGATTCTTACCTCTTCATGACTGTTCATAAGCGTGTTTCACCTGGATGATAAATCTTGCTTAGTGAAGACTATGGATTCCTTAGCATGTTGTCTCATTCTTTCACCCTATTTGCAATTGGAAAGCTTCTTATTATAGGGCATGTGAAGTGTTGTAGGAATTTTCAAGGATTGAGTGAGTTAGTATTTTCATTAGTGCAATTCAAGGCCTCTTTTATAGTCCTCCTAGATTTGCACATTCATCCATAACCTCATAATGTAACATTGATGTGAGAAGATGTAGATTTAAGGTGTGTATGTTCAGTTTGTCCCTTGATTTCATGTGTAACATGAAACTTGTTGGAAGTCATAAATATATTTGGTGTATCACCTCCCTTAGGATAGTTTTATTTTAGTTTTCTCTCTCCCTTTTCACCCCCAAATTTTAGGTATAGTTGCAATCCAAAGTGGTACATCAAGGGAGCTAGCCCTATATAGAGATTCACCTCATCCTTAGGCTACCGAAAAGCCTAGAGGTGTTTCAATTGTGCCAATTGGATGAGGAGAGATTAGGCATCTCCTCAAAGGGTGAAAATCCAAGTGATAATATTTTTTTGCATGCTTAGTGGGACTCTTAGTCTAAGAGGTTGAAATATTTTTGGTGTTGTCTTTCAATAATCAACCTTTAGAAGCATCTATTCAAGCATCAATGGAAACTCTAAAGCTATATCAGTTGGTCAAGTAGCCCAGGTTATCCTTTGAATATTGTTGGTAACATTTTCCTTTGTGTTATTCCTTTTAATGAGGTTTTATGGCTAATTTTGGTGTTGAGTTTTGTATTACACAAGTTGGTGAGACATATCAAGCTCATGGCATTTGGTATCAACCTTGGTGTGATTCTTACCAGTATTTATATAACCATAGCCAACCTTATCATGATCCTTATCAGCCATTGAACCAACCTTATTTAGAGTTGTATCAACCTTCTCCATATCTTGCTCCTAGTCAACCTATCCACGTCTCCATTAAGTCAATTGTAACTTTCAAGAAGACACTCTTGGGCTATGAAAAGTATGTGTTAGAGTTTGACACACTAAGGGGAAATGGTCAAGATATCCATAGAAATTCCATTCATAAGGTGAGAGATGCCTTAGTGTTGGCCAAAAGAGAGTGGGCATCTATTGAGAGAGCCAATTGGAAAAACTTACAAATGATATGCTAAATGTGAATGGATTAATTACATCCTTGGAGGATAATCTAAGCATTCATGAGAGGCAACCTAACCAAGTATATCAACATTCATATCCACTTCCCTAAGTTTTCTATCAGCCATCTTTGATCCCTATTCATGAACCTAATCAAAATTTCCAAATTCATCCTTTTCCAAATCAAGTGGAAGAGAGAGTTGAAAAGACTATCCTTGTGTTTGAAGCAAAATTTGATAGGAAAATTGAGTTGGAAAATAGGTAGCTTCAATATTCCATGTTAGAAACAAAGGAAGAGGAATTCAATCCCTCATTGACCTGCCCAATTACATCTCCACCTAAAGATAAGACCTCTAGATATGAGATTCCAAGTTGGAGACAAGGTGAAGAATCCAAGCCTAAGGAGATCCCAAGCTTCTTAAACACTTCATCCACTCCTCAAGTTAAATCACCACCTCAAAAGAAGACTCCTAATCTGAACATCCTAAGCTATAGTAAGATAGTGGAGTCATGGGGAAAGAAAGAAGAGGATAAAGGCCTTGATAAGGAGTGTGAAGTTAAGAAAGAACTTGGTCCTATGCAAGCCCCTTACACCCTTCTTCAAGAAGAAACCTCCTGTCCTCCATATGAGCCCTCTTATACTCATCATCCTCATGAATATGCCTATGAACTTCAAGAGATAATTTTACAAGAGAACTTAGCCAAGAAGATTGAAGAGTTAGAGGCAAAGACGAAATTTCTAAGTCAAAGTGTGATGGAAGATTTAGACCCAAAAGAAGATCCTATGCTTAAACACACCCCATCCAACCTTATTCAAGAGAGTCATCAAGATAAATAAAATGTGAATGAGGTGATTTTAAAGTGGAAGGAAGAAAATCAAGTTGTTTTATCCCAAAGCTTTACTTCCCCTTCCTTAAGAGCTTCCAAAAAAATCCCCTATACTTCACCCTCAATCTGATTTTGAGTTCTATGTGCCACCTTTACCAACTAGTTCATATTGTCCTCACCCCATCAAACTTTTCCTTGATGGACCTATGGTATGGGATTATAAAGAGGATAAGTTGGTTGAAAAAAACTCAGAATTATTGCTTTAATAAATCCTAACTCCTTGGCAGCCTCATTGGGCTAGGTCACATGATTTCAAGATGCCTAGTCTTGGCATCACCATGAAGGAGAAGGAGATGTAATATATTGTAGCTCTTGAAGAAGAATATATATTTGATAAAATTTTTGTATATGATAACCTTCAACATGAAGATGAATTTACTACTATGGATGCATAACATTTCCAAGTCTTTTGGAAAGAAGTTACGGCCCTAGAAAACTCTCTTGAGACCAATGTGCAAGATGTTGTTCTTGAATATGACCCAATACCTTAGCCTAATATTTAATAAACATAAATTGAATTATATCTTGAAGAAAAAAAACTTGATGACATCATACATCAAGAAAATAATATTGAAGAGGTAGTGTTTCTAGATGATAAAGAGGATGAGGATGATTGCCAGTTGTAAATGGAGTTATTTCAAGGGCTTGAAGAGTTTTTCCAATTTGAGAATCAAGCACATGGAAAGGTGAATAAGGAGGCTTCCATGAAGGACAATGACCAAGATTAGGAAGAGTATGCAAAGCACCTTGATGAGCTAGAAGAACTTATAGTTGAGAAGAAACCCAATCTTATTGAGAGCCCTATGGAAATCAAGAATGAGGTTGCAATTAAATATCCACATGAGAAGGTTGAGGCTATTTGGATGCAAGAAGAATTAATTTCTATAGCCAACATATTTTAAGCTACCTATTTTTCAATGAACATCATGTCAATGAAGTTGGAAAACATCATGAAAAGGTTAGAGGCATAAATGCTAAAGGACAAAAGGCTATATGCCTCATTAATTCCTTCATGTCATGAAGTAAGACGAGTTTCAAACTTACCCTTTGATCTAGGAAGAAGTTCTCATATTAGGGTAGTTAGTGTTTGAGTTAGTTTGTTCACTTTAGTGTGTGTGTTTCATAAATTCTCATGAAGCACACGTGTGTTTGCTTTTGCTTTATGTGTGTGTCTTTTATTTTGTGTGGTTAAGGTAATCAAGTGGTCTTGTCTTGATCAAAGCCTATATTAAAACTCATATTATGTCTCAAACTTAAAATGACTTCCTAATCCTAATGGACTGATAAGGCTACTAGTCTAGTTAGCATAGTAGTCATGCTACCCTTATTAGTCACCAATTTGTTGACCAAATTTGACTTTTAGGTCAAATTGGGGCACCCCTAGGTAAAAACTTAAATTTTTAGGTGTTTTATGAGTTTAATACATATTTCAAAAGGTGTTTTATAGGCTAATTGATGTCATTTAGTGTTATAATAGCCTTGGTCCTTAGCCATTTTAGTCTTTTTATTCATTTTGGGTCATTTTGAGGTAAAAAAAGGTGTATTTAATGACTTATACAAATTTATTAGGAAGTGTAAAGATTATAAAAGATGATGTCATGTGATATGTGTCCTAAGAGGTCTTAATAAATTTTAAAAACTGAAAAGTGGTAGGTTCTTTAGTAGAAAAGGTAGTTTTCTTAAGAAAGGAAGAGATTTTGGTACTTGTACAACTCATGGGGAAGTTTTCCACATGGTAAAAGATCATGGAACATCAATTCATATTCCTAAAACTCATATTAGTGCTTGAAATTCTTTATAAGTGTAAAAAAAATCCCAAAACCATTCTGCTCCATCTTTGCTTTCCTAGATATGCAGAAGTGACCTTCAGGTTTTTGCTCTGTACAGACAACTGAAGAGGTTTCAAGTCAAATTAATCTAGGAGGTTATATTAAGCTTATAGGACTTAATTTAAATATAAATATTTTGAATAATTTTGGCTTGTGCTTCATGAACCACCCTCATAAAGTTGACTTTACTTTTCTACCTGCTATTTCATGCACCTTATGGGTTTTGCTCCATTTTGGGCAAGTCTGTAGGAACCAATTGGTGATGTTAACTCTATAATATGTTGTATTACTTATATAATGTTACTAATTTTTTTTAATGTTTAAAGGTGTTTTGATGAGTCAAATATCTCAAAGTTGTAAGAGAAACACCATTCTATGTTGCAGATAACTTTTCCTCTATTTGTAGAATCTTCATGTTTTGATCATGATTCTAGGATTTTGATAGATTTATTTCAATGTATTAAATGTATTATTGGTACCCGAATATTTAATTTTCATTATCTAAGGAAAAATATCCATGAAAATGTATTTTTTGAGTGTAATATAGTCATGTGATAGGAAAACACACCAACAGGTGCTTTCATGGAGGTTTCTCAACATTAAAAGTGATGTGTAGGAGCCTGTATTAAGTTTGAATCATATTGAAGTTTAATTTTAAAACCATTTATGTGAGATTTATTTAATTTTTTAGACATTTCCTTCAATACATGAACTATCCCATGCTCCCTGCTTGTATATAGTTCACCATGCACTTATAGCCTTTATTGATGATGCCATGACATTATCAAAGCCTTTATAGTGGTTTAAAATTATTGGAGGTGTGAGGAATAAATTAAAAGTTTTGATATGGATATAAAATTAATGAGAGGCCTAAATCAATGCATATGATCCATGTTTTTCCCACTTCTTGTATTCACTAAAAATCCACACCTACAGGTGGTTTAACAAGGGTTACAAAACCTTTTTAAAATGCTACAAAGGTGGTAAAACTCATCTTAAACACCTAAAATATGGAAAGGATCCTAATATGAAAATTGGAAAGTGATAGACACCTTGTCCAAGTTGAAATCACTTTCTAGCATGGAAAGACTGAGTTTAGGGAAGCGTTCCCTAAAATGTCAAAACAAAGGTCCAATAAGGTTTTGAGAATATCATATGACAGGACTATAAAAAATTATCATGCATCCTATTATGATCATATTATATCCCCAACATATACAATTACCTTGAAAGTTTTGAGGAGAAGATGAGTAGTGGAGAATGGTAATTTTGAGGCCTAAAATTGCCTATAAAACACTAAATTTAGGCATTATCATCTATAGGTATGACTCTAAAAGGAACTTTTTTCATCCAAAGTTGCACAATGGCTTATACACCATGTTGTGAATGTTTAAAATGGTTTAAATGGGTAATAATGATCCAAAATAACATCTCAAATAGGATATTCATTGTGTTTTGCTTACTCGACCACTCTCAGTCCGTACATAGCCCTGGTTAACCATCTACAACTAGCCAAAAGTGGAGGTTTGAAAGAGTACTTTCCTTCTAATGAACCTAGGTACATAAGTAACCTAGAGCATGGTATGAAAATTTAACTCATATAAAATAATAAGGAGAGGTTAGGATGTTTGGTTTTTGTCTCATTCACACCTTTAGATATCCCTCATTTACAATGAACACCTACAACCAATTGTAGATGGCTGAGAGTAAATAATAAGCAAATAAATTGGGTTGATTGAGTTGTATCATGCATAAAGGTGAGTAAATATATATTAAAAAATTAAATATGAATATATGGGAATTTAATGAGGTAATTAACACTATCTTTTAAGCTAAATCATGCACTTATACCTATAGGTATACTCCAAAAGGCATAACACAGTCAGTTGGGGTTGACTAAGAAAGATAGTGAATAGAGGGTGATGATTCTAAGTGATTGGTATATTACCAAACGTGAATGGAAAGCTCAAAATGATTGATATAATATATTTTAAGGTATAAAAAATACCCCATATCAATGTAAGTATCCCCAAGGAGGTAATTTTCACTTACAGTCAGGGAATACACAATCTTGACTAAAAGAAAGGGTTTTATGGGTCATCAAGGGTATGTGGTGAGTTGGAAGGCTAAACAAGTTTTAAAAATATTTAAAATTATGTTTTTAATTTTAAGGTGCATTATACCATGAAAATAATTCCAATAAAGAGTTCAAAACAAGCCAAACACAACTCATAAAAAGTATACCTTGCATACAGTGCCTTTGCTTAGCAACCTATTTTAGTTTTTGAAATTTTGGAAGGTCATATGAGATGACCAGGTGATTTTTTTTTGTAAAATTAGTCCTAAAAACTTGTATAAGACCCTAAAAAAACCAAATTATTTTATATAATATGGGAAGTACCCCCTATTTTGTCTTAGAATGGGGGTACTTCCCCTCATGTATAAATTGGCCAGTTTTGAGAAATGATTCAAAAGGACTCTTCAAAATTTGATAAAACCTTGAAAGGAGTTATATGGCGATAGAAAAAATATAATAAATCATGAATAATATAACAATAAATGGTTAATATTAATGGAATGGTCCAAACTATAAGGGTTTCTGTCAGTTCTATGAGAGATGGTTAAGCCTAGTGTTTAATTGGGCATCCAACACCATTTCTAGCCTTAAGGATGATTAATAATCTTTTGAAACATGTTTGTGGGACCATAGAAGATTTGTTAAATCATATATTTTTTAGGGGAATACATAAAATGTCATTTTAGGCTTTATCATGTAGACATGTTACAAGATCAACATTAGGCCTAATGCCCAAATGAGTTGTCATCTTCATTTATATCATGAAGTAAACATATAAATGGATTGGAAAATGATTATTGGGTCATAGTAGACATGTTAAAGATTTTTAAAGTCAGAGAAATCATCAATAATCCACTTCTAAACTTAGAACCAACATTAGGCCTATGAGAATGAGGAATCAAGCTCAACAAAGCAAGTTTAGATGTTCACATCTTTTTGGAGGTTGTGCATGGGGATCTAATGAGTTAGGAGAAGTTGATAAATGTCTTGAACTATGTTTTAGTGATTTTTTTTGGTAGATTAAGCATCCCATATTTATGAAAAAACCTTAAGATGGTAAAATGGGCCTAAACCCTTACAAATGACCAGTTTTAGGAAATGAGAGAGATAATGCACCAAATTGGACTAGAATGGCATGGATGATGATTGGATGCTAAATAGGTCTCAGTTAGGCTCCCTACCATCAAAATTAGCTATATGGAATTGTATGGATAGGGTAAAAAATAATATTTCCTTGACAGTTTTGTGCATTATGTAGGTTACAGTTGAAGATGAAATCAAGTTTGGAGGGAAGTTTAAGACTTTTACTAACTCCCTATGGTCATTTAATTCTAAGAAAAAAATCCTAATTTTAAGACAAGCTAGTGACAAGGGTGGAGATCTTCAAGTGAGGTGATTTTAAGGTGTCCCTAATGCTTCTAAGGCCATGAAGGGTCTTGACATGTGTCATCAACTCCCTCCCATAGATTTGCATGAGAAATTGATGCTAATTTTGAGGCTAAGTGTGTAGGGTGCATGAAGGAGGAGTTTTTTTGGACTTTAAATGACGATAGCTCCTTCCCAAATGATTATAGATGATTTGTCTTATAAATAATGCATGTATGAAAGCCTTACCATTCATCCAAATCATTAGACTTATTACTAATTAGTTATGAGGCATTAAAATAGTGCTAATCATGAAGGCAATTTTTCTGAGATAGTTAAGGGAATTTCATGCCACTTTGCAAGAGTTTGATGAATTGTATGGACATTTTTTCCTTATGACCTTGCATGTTTCATCCCATATCCTAATATCATGCACAAGGTACTAATTTTATCATCTTGACAAGTTTCCTTGTGACCCTTAGACTTCTCTCTTCTCCTGTCTCTCTCAAGTTATAAAAGAACTAACTATTTTGGCCATTGTAACTTATGCTCCACCTGAGTATAGTGAATCCCATCTCATTTACATACCATTTTGATCAATAATACTACTTATTTTTACCTCTTCATGACTATTCATAAGTGTGTTTTACTTAGATGATGAATCTTTCTTAGTGAAGACTATGGATTCCTTAGCATGTTGTCTCATTCTTTCACCCTATTTGTTGTTGGAAAGCTTCTTCTTGTAGGGCATGTGAAGTGTTCTAGGAAATGTCAAGGATTGAGTGAGTTTTTATTTTCATTAGTTCCATTAAAGTCCTCTTGTCTAATCTTCCTATCTTTACACATTAATCTATAACCTCATAATGTAACATTGATGTGAGAAGATGCAGATTGAAGGAGAGTATGTTTAGTTTGTCACTTCATCCTTAGGCTACCCACAAGCATAGAGGTGTTTCCATTGTGCCACTTGGATGAGGAGAGCTTAGGCATATCCTCAAAGGGTACAAATGCAAGCGACAATAGAAAGCATTGGATAATAATATCAAACCTTTTGTTTTCTAAGGGTATTATGAGGACATGTGAGATTATCATCATTTAGACCCTGATACTCATGATCAATTATGAACACATGTATAGTTTGATGATCAATTTAAATCTTGTGGATCGTGATCCATGTTTTATACATTTTGAAGTAGTTATCCTTTTGTCTAGACTATGCTCAACTAGTTCAATGACCTAAGTCTTGGCCTTAAATTCCTAGGTCCCTTTTTGTATCTTGCTTAAGTTTCAAATTTGTTTCATAGATACCTTGTGGTGGCTAGATGCTTGCTCAACTCAAGAAGTTATTATTTCACCTAGGAGAAGCACTAGCTCTCCACATGGTGAACAAGCACTCATCCAAGGGATATTTATTTTTGATAGGCTTTCATATAGTGCCATTGGATAATGGGAGTAGTAAATGAGGCCCACTATTATAACAAAAAGGAATGAAAATATTCCATGTGGTGATGCCATGCTCTTTTTTATAAAAGAATGCTCAACTTCTCCAAGATAAGCACCATCCCTCCATGTGGTATCATGATGCTCCCCAGAGTAAATGTCCTTTTTGTCAATAGCTTCAAGCAATGCCATTAGTTGGAGAAGAATTAAAAGGGGCCCATCAGGTAGATATAATGAAGAAGCGGCATACCTTCCATGTGGCATCATGGTGCTCATCTAAAGCAAGGTTACTCCTATCAGACCTAGGAGTTGTGTTATTGGCCAAAGCAAGTGGGTCCCTATTTCCAATAGCATTCAAAAAGTGGTTCAAAAGGTAGACACATGCCACCACCATGCTTATTTTGGGCATAGTGGGCATCATAAGGCATTGTAGTTATGTCATAACCAAGATTTAGAAGACCAACTACACTCATGAGTCAGAGCCCCCTAGTCAGTTGCAATAACCTCATCATGGGCACAAGTGCCTAGTTCTAGGTGTTATTATCTCAAGATGCCACTGTGCCTATATAAGTAGGGCTCTTTTCTATTATATGGGGTTGTTTTGGATTGTTTGTTTTGATCATTATCAAGAATAGTCATTTTGTAATAGTTCTAGTTTTTAGAATATAAGTATCAATAGAATGCATTTTTCATTCTATGAACTTAATAGGTGCCCCTCATGGGACAGATAAAATATTGTATACTATGGATTTTCACCTCTTGTATGATGTTTTCTACCCACCAATGAAGAGGATGTGGTGTTTTATGTCAAACATAATAATGATTTATTACTATCTATTATTTCTATTCTCTGATTCTATAGTCTTGGTTCTTATTTAAATTATAGACTTGAATTCATGCATATGATCCTTTCATACTCTATGAAGTTCAAAGATTTAAGATATTTTATGCAATTACACATTCATATTATAATTTTTTTTGGTGCATTACCTTAGATAGATTTATTTTAGTTATTTGTATTTCTCTCTCCCCTTTTCACCTCCTAAATTAGTTTGAAGAGTTAGTTTCTAAAACCCCAAAGGTTTATTTATAGACTACATTTGAGTCTCACATATGTAAAGCTTCCCATATAATGTTATTTGCCTATAGTGAGAATTTTAGGCGTCAACAATTTATTCTTTTCTATCATGCCTATTGGGATGTGGCTACTAGTCTATCTAATTAGAAGCTAGTGTGTATGATCTATAGGCCCATTACAAGGTCACAAACAATGAAGAATCTAGGCTTGTTAGCATCACCTCTAGGAACTCCAACTCACTAGAGTAACATATGATCTAGCACTACTAAAAAATATCAATAGATGGCTATTCAAGGCCCACTAAGAAAATTTGTAGCATGGAATAGTGGCAACCTTCTTATCCTTCTTTTAGTCCTAGCTACATGGGACCCTATTACTACAAACACCTTAAAGGAACTCCCTAAATTCTCAAGGGAGGATTTCAAGAATGTATAAAAAAATCTCCAAGATGTTGCAAATGTATGTATAGTGCACTATGTCACATAACATAATGTGGCCTTAAGACTACTAGCCAGTTCTTTCAAAGGGAACGCTCTCAACTGGTATCAATCTTTTCTACCCAACTCCATCACCACCTGGGATGACTTGGGTAATAGATTCTTTGAATGATTCAATGAGAAATAAAATTGGTCATCTCTCCTATAGTAACTAATAAGTATTAAGAGGCACTTGCAAGAGGCTATCATAGATTTTAATACTAGGCTTGATAAGACCTGGCAAAGGATCCCAATAGTGGCTTGATCACCTACAAGAATGGCCATTATTTTCTACCTCAAGGCCTTAAAATCAAACATAGCTATCATGATTAAATCTCTTGGAGGCCAGACACTCTTGAATGCATATGACATAACAATTAGAGTAGATAATAACTTAATAGATCTCAAGAAGCTCCCTCTGCAGCCATTAATGCCTATGTTCTTAGAAATATCAATGTCATCACAAGAATAGGATATGAGTACTTTGTAGGTACCACCATCCATATATGTATACCCACCTACTCAGGTGAGCACGTCCTCTTCATCCTTGATAGATATAAATATGAATGACATAAAGAGCATCCTACATAACTTCTCTAATGAGATCATAAATCTTATAAGGTAGTAGGCTATGCCTCCAAATACTCCTTTTCAAAAATACCAAGAAAGAAGAGAGCCCTACTAGAATAACCATTACTAGGAGAGGTAGAATTTGAATTACCAAGAACCAAATCATCAAGTGCCAAACCATAAAACATGACCCATGAATCAAATCATTTTATGTTTAATACCTTGAAAATGGTCTTGCTAAATGCAAGTAGAGATATGGTTGTAGGCCAAAACAACTTGGTGGATGATTTAAATTCATGGTGCTTCCCAGGCAATGATGCCAACACACCTTGAAATTATCTAAGAGGTAATCTATAATAGGAGGTTTCTGAGTAATGAAGATAAGTAAATATACTTGACTCAACCTCCTACAAATACCAATCCCTAGGTGTTGACAATGCTAGCTTAATGTCATAGATGTAAGGAATTCCCTTGGAGTAAGAGGAGGAGATATCCTCAGAGCGTGCACTTTTCTCTTAGGTGGAAGGTGAAGATGTAGTCTATGTAAGTGAGATCCCCATATAAAAATATGTAAAAGTCTAACTAGACTATTTCACCCAATCCAAAAATAGATCGGTCAAGACCTAAGAAGCCTTCAAAAGGCCTAAAATGACCTTCAAAGAATAGCCTAGGATCCCAACCACCACATTTGACATATCAAAATTTGGATTAAAAAACATAGAATAAGGTAAAGGACCCCAAGGTCCCACCTTTATGGTCATATAATGTTGTGGAACAACTAAAGAAATTTCCAACCAACATTTCTCTTTGGGATGTCCCATCTATCCTCGATCAAAAGTCTCTACTGAAATAAGCCTTGGAAGATTGAGAGAAGTATGTTTGTGGAAAATTGATTACAGAGCCTATACAGACAAAGGGAAATGAAGATAGCATGAGTGCACAACCCCAAACACCATCCACATTTGTCAACCCTAAAGAGGGGGTAAGTAAGACAAAACCTAACCCATTCTATTTAACACTTATCATGGGGAAGAAGTTGTTACACAATTCCATGATCGATTTTAGTGCTAACACCAAATTTATGCCTAAGTAGATTACAAATACACTACAACTATAGTATGAGCCTTTGAATAAAGGAGTAAAATACAGTTGTATGGGAAGAAAGTTCAAACCATAGGTATCATCAAGGCTCTTTCCCTCACCTTATATTCTTGTCCTAGAATTACTATATCATAGGAAGTTATAGTGATATACATCCTACCAATCTTTAGGCTATGTCTATCAAGAGATTTCACCACTAAGATAGGTGGATACCTATCATTAGATTGGTCCCACTTGATACTGAGGACCAAGTATAGATTAAAATTAAAGGTGTTATCTAATACACTACACCAATAACACATAGCAGATGATGATATGATGAACTTTGAAGTGATGCACACTTCATCCTCAAATAGGGAGACACATTATGTAGAAATGGTCAAAGAAGAAAGAGTGGCAGACAATAGGAGCCTAGAGGAAAAAGTTTTCATTATCAAATTTATTGAGAATGATCATTTTTTAAACTTTGATGCCATTGGCCTCAGGATCTATGTAATTCATGATGTAGATCAGGCTATTCCTGAGGTCATGAAAAAGGAGGATGATCAAAGTAAAGAGCTTAAAAATGAGTCTAAATTTTGGACTCTACATGTTGATAGTATGAAGTGCAAAGCTGGCTCTAGAGTAGGAATCTAGTTAATATCTCCATCCATAAAAGAGACCCTCCAAGCCTTCTAATTCCAATTCACCTATATAAATAATGAAGTCAAATATGAAACACTAGTCCATTATCTTAGCCTTGCTAAGTATATCAATGTAAATCAACTAAAAGTGTTTAAAAATTCTAAATTAGTGGTAAGATAGGTGAGAGGGGTCACAACCATGAAGGATTTGCACATTAGGTCCTATCATCACAAGATATGAGATTTGATCAAAGCATTAAAATATTTAAACATTTAGATCATACCCAAGACCATGAATGTAAAGGCAGATAGGATGACAATGATTGGTTCCCAGCTTGACCCAATAACAAATTTGTTCACTAATGAACAAATAGTGCAAGTAATTATCAGACCTACTATGCCCATCAATAACTAGAACTAGGAAGTGTTCAAAAGCAAGGCTCAAATTTTCATGTTCCTTTAGTAATCATGTAATTCATAGAGTAGTTGTAAAAAAATATCAAAGAAGCCTATGGGGACTAGATCATGTAATTGAATCCAAAAAACTTCTAAAAGGGCTGATCACCCTAGAGAATTTTTTCAATTCTTATGATGCAAGGAATGACAAATGGAAGTTTATTACAGATAAAGGTGAATACTTTGAGATCAATGTTGGGGATGGAAGAAAATTCAAGGTTGGGAAGAAGTTCCCCAAGAAGATAAGAAGCAATTGATTTATTTTTTCAAAAATTATGAAGGGGTCATGTCATGAAACTATGATGATTTGAAAGGCTATGAGCATAAGGTAATATAACACACCATAGACCTATTAGAAGGAGACAAGCTTTTCCAATAAAAGAAAATGCTGATAAACCTAAAGATTGAGTATCTCATAGATCAAGAGCTAAGGAAATTAATTGACTCATGAATCATATACCCAATCAAGTAGTCAACTTGGGTATCTAACCAAGAAGAAAAATGGAGAGATAAGGTTATGCATGGACTTTAAGGACTTAAACAAAGCATCCCTTAAGGATCATTACCCCCTCCTTTTAATAGATCAAATCCTCTAGATAGTAGTGGGTGCAAAAGTGTTCTCTCTATTGTATGGCTTCTTAGGATGCAACCAAGTGTGGGTCAATTAAGAGGATCAACATAAGACCACTTTCACCACAAAGTGAGGAGCCTTCACTTATGCAAAGATGCCTTTCAACCTATGTAATGTAGGGGATAATTTTTAGTGAGCTATAGATATAGACTTTAAAGGCATAATAAATAAGATCATCCTCATATACTTGGATGATATCACTATATTCTTGAATAAGGAAGACCATTCTGATCATTTGGAGAGGGTTTTCGAAAAATCCCAAGAGTTTGGGATGTCTCTAAACTCTAAGAAATGTGTTTTTAGAGTCCCACAAGGTAAGATGCTTAAATACTTGGTATCCAAGGAACGGATTGCCATCTATCTAGAAATAGTGAAGGCCATTAGGGACCTATCCTTTTTGGTAAACAAGAATGGGGTCTAATCTTTCTTGGGAAAGATTAATTTCATTAGTAGGTTCATATCTAACTTCACGAGATTAGTAAGGCCAATAACACTGATGTTAAAGAAAGACCAGTCCTGCAAATGGACCACTAAAGGAAGACCTATATTTGACAAAATTAAAGAAACAACATCAAATACCCTCATCCTAGTCAATCTTGACTTATCCAAAGAATTCATCATGTATGTCTATGGGAGCAAGAATAGTTTGGTGGTTGTGCTAACTCAAAAGGAGTAAGAAGGAAGAAGTGAACACTTGATCACTTTCTATTCGAGAACCTTGTATGGGTATGAGACCAAGTACAATTTCATTGAAAATTAGGCTTCCTCCTTTATCAAGGGCCTTAAAAAAATTAGGTACCTTGTGGCAGGAAGCAAGATAATGGTGTATGTGGTGCATTATAGAATCAAGAAATATATAATGGAAGGAAAAATAACCAAAAAAAGGGCCAATTGCATCACCAAAATACTAGAATATAATTTTAAAGTTAAGCCAACCAAGGTGATCTGGGGAAAAAGACTCTATGAATATTTGGCCCAATATGTAGATGCCCTAATAGAAGGACAAGACACATCAAAAAAGGTTCTACTAAATCAATATGAAATTGATGGGTCTTGGGTTACTGATAGAACCCAATTCATGTAAACCAACCAATATCCTAATGATATCCCTTCTCACAAAAGGTGAATCTATAGGTTATGAGGGGATATATACATGTTGGCTTGGGGAGTCTTCTTCAAAAGGAACTTTGATGAAGATCTACTTTGATGTATTAAAAATCACCAAGCTAAGAAGATCCTCTAAGCTATGCACTTCACCCCTCTGGGTGGCCTTTTCTTTATAAAGACCAACATGACCAAGATCATGCATGCAGGATACTATTGGCCAACCATGTTTATGGATTTCCATCAAGAAGTTAAAAAATGACAACAATGTTAATTATTCATGGGAAAGCAAAATAATTTAGCCATGCCATTGAATCCAATTATGACCAATGAACCCTTTGCATAGTGGGGCTTGGATTTCATTAGGATGATCAATCGTGTCTCTAACATAGGCCAAAAATGGATACTTACAGTCATTGATTACTTCACTAGGTGGACCAAAGTAGCTTTAATGAAGGAGAAAACCAAGAATGTGATCCTAAATTTATTGGAAGAGCTAGTAGCAAGGTTCAACCTACCAAAAATTATCATTTTTGATGATGCAAAATTCTTCCTCAGCTTCAAGATTTTAGAGTTTGTGCTCAAAAATGGCATTTTCCTAAAAATTTCATCCAACTAATACCTGTAAGGGAATGGGTTGGTTGAATCAACAAACAAGAATCTCATTAGGCTGATCAAAAGGATGGGTGATGATAAATAAAGGGAGTGGCATATGCATGTAAAAATAGCCCTATGGGCTGATTGAATTACTCCCAAACAAATCCTTAAGACATCCCCATGAGAACTACTATACAATAAGGAAGTGGTCATGACCATATTAATAGAAATATTTGCCTTATAGATTTTAAAGGTGGTCAAAATAGCTGAAAATAGAGTGATGGATGTTAGGCTGGTAGAATTGTTATGAATACAAGAAGCAAGAGAGCAATTAAGTGATGTAAAAGTCATCTAAAAATAAGCAATCAAGTGATGGTTTGATAAGAAATCATCAAACCTAGGGTTTAAAGTAGGGGACTTGGTCTTGAATTAAAATCAAATGGCCATAAATCTAGGGCAATATGAAAAATTTGATTCCCTATGGAGGGGCCCTTTCACATCATTGAAAAAAGACAAAGTAATGCATTCAAGTTAGAATATGGAAAAGGAAATGTATTAGGGATTTTGGTTAATGGAATCAACTTGAAACACTTCAACTAATTTACTAACCTTCCCCTTGTATATATTTAAGTTAATTTCCCTTCTTTGTTGTTGTTTCCCTTTATTCACTTGTTTTGCATTCTTCATTGTTGTTTCTTTTGAATAAGTGTTGTTGGCACAAGTGGCTTGTCACATTGCTAGGTGTCTGTGCCCTATCTCTCCTTATTTTTGAAACATTATTTGAAAGACCATTATCTAACCACTCCTACCATTAATTTCAAATGCTCTATATTACATGATTCCCCATTAGGATCACCACAAAATCTCTTACGAGTTACTCCTCAAGCGTGTGTGCCACCCTCAACATTTATGGGGTAGATAAATTCAAATTTTTGCATGATGATCATGCCTACAAACATTGGATTATAAATACCCCTCTCCTCATTAGGCTAAACACTTAAACACCTTAATAATTTCAAGAGTACCAAGTGAAATAGAAAATATTGAGAAGAAATATTTGAGATAAGTATTGATAGAGTTGTAAGTAGAGAACCAATATCTAGCATTTTATTTGAAGCACATAGAAATTCTAAAATAATTCATAGGAATGGAGACTTCCACATCTTCATCTAGTAGTGGAAATCATTTGAGGAAGCAAAGAACCCATGAGTCAAGAGGTCATAGAGACCTTCCCCCATAGTATACGGTAAAAAAATCATATGCTTTTACTTTTGATTGACCAAAGATGAAAGTGATGAATGTCAAAAGTATAGACAAGGGGTGTTGTAGATACTACACACTAGTCATGGATTATGCAAATGAAATCTATGACCCCAAATTAGCCAAAACCCCAAAGAACTTAAGAGAGGGTACTCACACTCAGATGATTAAAAAAGTACATAATAACAACTACAAGTCATTTAGATATAGAATTTAGAACTCTATGCTAGCCTAATACATGGTGCTTCTTATGCACCCATCCCCAGATATCATTTACCTCTGCACAAATAAGTACAATGTCAACACTAGCATTATTATAGGGAACAACAACTTAAAGGTGGATATTAGTGCATATGCCTTAAGGGAGATGATCCAACTCTCAAATGACCCCAATGATAATGTATAAAGTATGGATATCCTATAAAATGTCTAAGACACCCAAGTTTGTAAGATAGATTTCCTCAACTTACTCCTCAAGAGTAACTACACCAAGGCACCTCCTCTGCCCATCACCCTTGCAAGATTTATGATGCAAGATGTTAAATATGGCATTTCTATGTTAGCATTTATCTTTGGGATGGACTTAGATGTCAATTTCATCAATTTATAATTGGGTCTAGTCTTTCTATTAAATATGGTAAGCAAGGAAATGGTATAGGATGGATTTCGTAGATGCTATCGCTATCACCATACAAAATGAACTAGTAAACTTCTTGACATTAAATACCTTCTGTTATTCCTCCTTCCTCCTTCACCTAATCTTGTTTCAACACTCCCACTTCTTCTATTCATATTTAACTTTCAACTCCATTGAGATAAGCAACCATCCTAACATGGTGATCCCCATCACAACATGGACCCATATCTTGTCAGTCATGTAGGATTATTATGAGTTCTTGTAGCTCTTCCTATCCCCAATCCTCATTGACCTTAGTCGAGAGGCCATTAACTTCAGGATGACTAACCTCTAGAGGTCATGGCTTACTAATGGCTGAATTATATTTGATTGGCTCTTTTGGGCCCATTTCACCTTCATTCAGGTGTACATATTCAAGGAGGAACCTTTTTGGCTCCCTCACTTGCTCATAGATAGAACTTTGGCCTTAGAGTTGGATTGACAATGCAATGAAGTGGATTTAGTGTATGACATAGAGTGGAAAAATAAGGCCTTATATGATGCCCCCTTCTCAAAAGGAGGCATCATGGTGGTAAAAAGGTCATAAGAGTGCCTACTCATGCTCAAGCTTATAGAACTCAGCCTTGACCTCATCAATGACAAATGGAAAGATGACCAAGTTGGTCACATAGCCTCCTTGAAGATTGACATATTGTTCAATCATGATCCCTCGCCATACCTTGAGGGGTCAAGGTCATCAGTAAAGGATGATATGAAGTATTACATGGATCTATCCAAGATTTTGTTAGACACCTACAAACTATGGGAGTCATTTTATGATAGAGTCTAGCAGTTCAACCCTATGAATAAATTGATGAAGGGCCAAGGGCACAATCATCCAAAGGGACTAAATCCAAAAGAAGATATATGCCTATTAGAAATTGGCAAGCCCTTTCTAAGTTTCAAAGATGTGGACATGGATGAGACTTTCAAAAACCTCTAGGACAAGCACCATGAGGTGGAAACTCTGGTAGAAGCGAAATTCTCTACTAAAGAAGGAATAGAAGAGGAGGATATTCCTTCCAAAGAAGAGGAGGATTCCCTTCTAAAGAAAGAAGAAGAGGTTTTAGTGGTCTAGAGGCCTTCAACCTAGCCACCTTCTCTATATCCTTATTTGACCACCCCATAATAGTAATAGGTCTCTTCAGGGCATATCATAGTGGTGTCATCTCAGCTTAGATGATAAAAGATGTAAGCTTATAGTCCTTCCCTCAATCCTTTACAAAAGAAGATACACTTTTCCTAGCCTTTTCTTTCAAAATTTTCCTCTTTCTTCACTCCTTCATCACCCTCCTCTATTTATACCAAGCTTATGAGACTCTTTAGTACCCAACCAATCACCTCCTTTGCCCCATTTTCATCTTCCTAACCTATCATTGAGCTCATGCTACTTTCCTCAATGTATCCAATCACTTCTCTTGTGATATTTCTCACTCCTCTACCCTCATCATCTATGCTATCATCTATTATGGTGCAATCACCTTCTACCCCACTCTATGAAATCCCACCTTTATATTTGTCTACCCTAGCCCTTCACCTACTCACCTTTGAAGGAACATCATTTGCTATTTCATAGTAGCAAGTGATAATTCCTTTTGGACTGCCATAAGGATTACCTTTGATAGGGGAAATATTCAAGCACAAGAGTAGTTCCATCAATAGATTGAGGCTGTTAGAAAAGCTCAACTAGCCTAGGTAGAAAAGAAAAGAGGAAAATAGGCCAAACCCCTAGAAATGTCTCATATGCAATCATTATTTGACCCAACACATCAATCTCTAATGATTGAACACATGGTACCCAAAGTAGTCAAGCCCCAATAATATATAAAATTAGGGGGCTACTCAATATAAGTGGTTGCCTCAACTTTAGCTAGGCCTGACCCATTGATAGGGTTGAGTTTATGGAAGAAACATAAAAGTACATTACCATAGACTTTTTCAAATTAGGTCGTTAGTTGGGGAAGACCAAGATAGAAATCACAAGGGTGAGAGCTACGGTTGACCACCTTAATAATAAGGTAAAATTAAAAGATGTAGAGCTCAAAAAATCAAGGTTTGACCTACAAAGTTATATCACTATTAAGAACTTCTAGGTAGAAGTTATTCAAAGGGCCTAGCTACAAATTCAAGTCTCTAAACTGAAGACCAAGGTAGATGCTTTGGAAAAGGAAAACGTGACTGTATAAGCTAAGATGTAGGAAAATGAGTTAGAACTTATGTAGACCTATTAGATTATCTTAGACTCTAACATAATACATCAATAATTGAAGCAACATCATAATAAGAGTCCTCAACCAATAACCAAGAGACCTTATAATTAAATAATGACCTCACCACCTGCTCCTAGACCATAGGGATCCTCCCCATGATCTAGAAGTTATATATATCTTATTGGGAGGGGATTAAGAATGTAGTTGCTAACTTGAATCTAACACTTGGGTTCATCATGGAATCATAGTGATTGAGATCTTAGGTAACTAGGTCCTTCCCTTCATGTCCCCTAAGGTTTAAGACTTAAAAATCCTTGTCTAAAAGCTTTACAATGTGATGGATGGGACCCCATATGTAGCATGGGTGGTTGAATGAAGGAAAGTGGTGGTAAAGGTCAATGAATTTTTGAGATAAAACAAGGCAACAACAAAACACAAGGCATTTCTCAATGCCTTAGAATAGGTTATCCAGGATATGAAGGGGCACATTGAACAACTAGTCCAGTTGGGACTCCTCTCCCCATTCCTTATGAACAACACCATCCATTTGAAAGACCAAATAAAAGAGATGTTAAAAAATAAATAGAGTGACCAGACTATGTTTGTGGCTCTCGATCAATCACCAAGTGTCTCTGAGGTGGAGACTCTATTACAGCCTCTTACCCAATTGGAGTTCTACATGATAATAGTAATCTAAAGTCTAAGCAACATCTCCTTTAAAGAGATCATCAACTTGGATAGGGCCTTTGAGGATATAAAGAAGAATATCCAACTAAAGGAAGAAGAGTGGGCACCTTTAAAGGTTGCTCTTCAAAATTTATAAGCATTGTGGGTTCCCTTCTTTTTTGAAAATTTTACTCTAACTGGTCCATGAAACCAAAATTTTAGGTTCTCTCATCCATAGGTAGATTCCCCTATGAGTCACAAGGAATTGTGGATCATAATCCACATTTTGTATATTTTGAAGTAGTTATCATTTTGTCTAGAACATGCTCAATGAGTTTAGTGACCTAAGCCTCAACCTTAACTTCTTAGGTCCCTTTTTGTATCTTGCTTAAGTCTCAACTTCCTTTCATAGATACCATGTGGTGGCTTAGTGATTTTTAAGCTTAAAAAGTTCTTTTTTCACCAAGGAGAAGCACCAAATATCCACATGGTGAATGGGTGCTTATCCAAGGGAGATTTATGTTTGACAGGCTTTCATGGAGTGCCATTGGCCGATGAGAGTAGAAAATAGGGCCCACTGTTATAATAAAGAGGAACATGGATATTCCACATGGCACCCCCATGCTCATTTTTGCACAATAATTATTGATTTATCTAGGATAAGTGCCATCCCTCCACTTGGTATCATGATGCTCCCCAAAGGAAAGGACCCTTTTATTAGAAGCTCTAGGTAGTGCCATTGGTTGGAGAAGAAGGAAAGGGGCCCACTAGGAAGATACACCAAATAAGAGGTAAACCTTTCACATGGCATCATGATAATCATCTAAGGTAAGGTTTCTCCTACCAAACCTAGGAGTTATGCCATTGGATGAAGTAAGTGGGCCCCTATTTCCAAAAACATTCTAAAAGTAGTTCTAGAGGTAGACACGTGCTACCACTACACTTCTTCTAGGAATAGTGGGCATCATAAAGCATTATAGTTACACCATATCTAAGATTCAAAAGACCAACTAAACTCATAAGTCAGAGCCCCCCAATTAGTTATAATGACCTCATCATGGGTTCAAGTGCCTGGTTCCAGGTGTCTTTCTCTCAAGAGGCCACTACACTTATATAAATAGTGTTATTTTATTTTGTATGGGGTCATTATGGATTGTTTATTTTAACTATTATCAAGATTAGTAATTTTTCAATAGTTTTAGTTTTTATAATAGAAGTAGTAGTAGATAGTATTTTTCATTCTATGACCTTAACAAGTGCCCCTCATGAGAAAGATCAAATATTGTATACTATGCCTTTTGGCCTCTTGTATGATGTTTTATACCCACCAATGAAGAGTATGTGGTGTTATGTGTAAAACTAAGTGAAGATTTATCACTATCTACTATTTCCATTCTCTGCTTCTATATTCTTGGTTCTTATTTACATTATCTACTTGAATTCATGCATATGCTCCCTTCATAGTCTATAAAGTTCAAAGATTCAAGATATTTTATGTAATTGTAGATTAATATTCTAAAAAATATCAATGCATTTCCTTAGATTTATTTTAGTTATTTGTATTTCTCTCTCTCCTTTTCACCTCCCAAATTAGTTTGAAAAGCTAGCTTCTAAAACCCTAGAGGTTGCTTTACATATCACATTTGAGTCCCACATCTGTAAAGCTTCCCATATAAGGTTGTTCACCTAGAGTGAGAGTTTTAGGAGTCAACACATTTCATGATTCCTCATCTTATTCCATGCCTTCTTCTTCTTACTTTGATGATTCATCATCTTCTCTTAAAGATTCATTTTTTAAGGAGCCAATTCAGGATATTCTTGAGGAGGTTATAGAGGTTGATGATCATCCTCACACTGATGTTTCCACTATGCCTAGGTGGGCTTGTAATACAATTTTTGAGGTAATACCTTTCACATAGGATCTTCCATCATCTCAACATCATAATTTACATTCTATAGGTACTAGAATTTTATGTTAAGCATTCTCTAGGGGTCCATAGTCTTTTTTATAGGCTCATGGGATGTAAGAGTGGGATGATGTGATGATAGATGAGTATTCTTCATTGATGAAGAATCACACTTGAGATTTGGTTACTCTTCCTAAGGGAATAAATTTGGTTAGGTACAAGTGGATTTACCACACCAAGTATGTAGCTAATGGGTCCATTGATAAGTATAAGGCACGTATTATTGCAAAGGGGTTTTTATAGGTTGAAGGAATTGATTAATCTAATAATTTTGTGCCCATTCCAAGATGGATTATATTTGCCTTGTATTTTATCTTACTACATCAAATGGTTGGCTAGTATATCAGATGGATGTTAAGAGTACTTTCTTGCATGGATACTTACATGAGAAAATATTTATGGAGCAACTCACTAGGTTTGTTCATGATTATTCTCTTATTTATTAACTTAGGAGGTCTCTTTACGGTCTCAAATACACCCCTTAGGTTTGGTATGAGAAGATGGATTAATTTATTCTTTCTATTGGATTTATTCACTACCACTTTGATCCCACAATATATATTTAGCATATTGGGGAGGACATTGTTATACTATTCTTATATGTTGATGATTTACTTCCCGTAAGAAACTCTTCTTCTCAAATTCAGGCTATTCAATAGGCACTTTTAACATAGTTCAACATGATAGATCTTGGTCTTTTTCACTTTTTCCTTGGTTTGAAAATTTCAAAGTAAGATACAACGATGATTTAAGTCAATAGAAATACACCCTTGATCTTCTTTAGTGTTTTAGCATGGTTGATTTCAAGTTGAGTCCTTGTCCTTTTTAGTCTAGAGTGAATTTCATTGCCACTTGTACTACTCCTCTTTGTGATCCTATATTGTATATGAAGATGACTGAGAGTCTTATGTATTTAACCCATACTCCTCCCAATATTTCATTTATAGTTGGGATTGTATCTAGGTTTTCAAATGACTCTCATGATAGTCATTGGTAGGCTACTAAGAGGATTTTATTATATTTTTAAGGCCCTACTCATTTTATATTATAATACACTAGGGGTTCTACTCAAGTTATTAGGTACAATGATTCAGATTGGGTAGAATCTTGATGATAGGCATTTCACTTATGGCTTCATATTTTGTATTGGTCCTTACCTATTTCTTGGTTATGTAATAATGAATAGGATATTTCATATTCAACTACAAAGGATGTGTATAGGGAAACAATTATAAAGAGTCAATAGATTCTTTGGCTCCATAAGTTCTTGATAGAGTTTGGATTCATGTAGGATTCACCTAATATACTTTGGTGTGATAACTAGAGTGAAATTCACATATCTCACAACCTAGTTGAGCACATTCAAACAAAACACATTGAGGTACATATGCACTTCATTCTTTAACACATTTATGATGGAGTTCTTAGCTTAGAGTATATTATAAATCAACATTAGGTTGTAGATATCTTCATGAAGCCTTTTACATCACCTCATTTCCTTGAGTTGCATGACATGCTTAGGGTTTTAGAAGTTATCCTTGGGGGTTGTTCATGAGGACATATTACTTATTAATTTCATAGATACATATTGTACATGAGTACCTTATCAAGCCTAGTTTCTAAGATTCATATTGTTGATATGCCACTATTTCATTTTTGGTTATTTTTAACCCTTAGATTCACTTGAGGGGGGTGTTAGAGTATGTATTTCTCATGTTTACTAGTTATAGATATGTATTTCATAATTTTTATAGTTTTTCCTATGTGATTATTTATCCCACATTGCTTAGTTAGGCTAATTATTTGTTTTACCTTGCCTACTTATGCAAAGGCTTCTTATTGTACTAACATATCGTTCTAAATAACATTTGACTTGCTTTAATTTTCATCTAATTTGTCTACAACTTACTTGTGTGATGTTTTTATTGTTAACACTTAATAATCTTGGGTTGGAATGCATTTAATATTCATAACAATATCATAATCCATCCAATCAAGGATACATGAATGATTGTTGGTAACCTTCTCAGACTCATGGATATGGAATGAGGGGATTTGATAGAACACACCCTTTCTTCAAAAATGTGATACACATGAGACCCCTAGAGTTGAGCATGTGGTAACAAATGATGGGTTCAATTAAACTTTATTACATTTATAAAATGTTGGATATTATTTCATCCAACATTCATAGTTCCTAAAATTAGGGATTCCTTAACAGGTTATGCTAAGGCTTGGTGATGTTGTTTTTGTTTTATGATAATTAAAAGGAATATGTTGGTAGTTTATTAGGCTTGAACATATATAATATTATAGTATTCTCACACCTGTTGTGCTTAATTGGTTCTAATAACCATGGTGAAATGTGCATAAATGTTCTTATCATTGGTAGCCATACTATAGTCATAAAACTTAAGTTGACATGATTACTGGATGATGTTTTTTTAGTTAGGTTAAGTTGGGACACCATAATGGTGTTAATCAATTACAATATAGGAATGATACTAAATACAACATTGAAATGATATTATGCTATTGTGAAGTGAATATTCTAATCTATTGTGCATGTGGCTTTTGATAAAAAGCTTAAATGCATAAATTCTAAGGTAATTTGACACTCTTGTGATGAGTGGTATTAAACTAAGTAAAATATCTTAGAAAGAATATGTTACTAATTGATGAACATGGTTGTTTTTAAGGATTACCACCCTTAGATGGAATAAAGGTAAGCTCTTACATAATAATAGTTAGCTACTAGGTGTATGTAGTTATTTATGCTTGTTGGCTATATATGTTAGCTTGGTTGACTGATTTGTAGCCATGATGTAGTTTGAAGTTGAAATGAGAGCTTATGAAGCACCACTTAGTCCTACAAGATAGAATTTGGTGTAAAGGGAAGAAGGCTATACTTACTAAAAAAAGGCATGCATTTGCCTATAAGTGCAAACACATTATGGATAAGGTATTATTTTTGTGTATACCCAAGAGTGATATTTTGGAATAAATATATGTGATTGTGTAAAAAATGACTAGAATGTATGCTGATTATATGCTCATAAGAACAACTTGAAGTCATAATTAGGCAATGTTAAAATCCTAGGCACCCACTTAACTCTTTGAAGGGGTGATAAAATTTGGGTGAACACCCTCCATTTTCAAATGGTGGGATCAGGATCTATGGACCATCCTATGAGCTCAAAAATAACGGAGAACACATTGTAAGCCTTGGGGTTACATGTGAATGCCTATAATGGATTCTTTGATGTTTAATGTGGTTGGTGTAGGATGCTACACTAACCCATGAATGGTAAATATTGAATGAAAAGTAACCATAAGAGTATGGGCTGCTATATTTTATCAACATTCTGTTATGGATGCTAATGAGGTTGTGTGTAAGGTACAATGTGCATTGGTGAAAAATACCACCTTAGAGATGGAAAATTTATTACACACTCCAATTAGATTGGAATAATTAAAATTACCATCATAAAAGTTGTGGATTTTTGTGATGATATACCCCTGTGTTGAAAGGAATGGTTAGGCTAAAAAATTATTTCATTATCACACTAATGGTCCTAAATTTAATACCTAGACTAGAAGTTATGAATTCCTCTATTTTGAACAAGTTAGTAGCTATAAAT